>OY804589.1:27460961-27938461 GCA_963680875.1 Bathymodiolus brooksi
TAGGCCATGCCTACTCATATTATTTTGTGATATTCAACTTTCACTCAAATATATACACACTGGCCAGACAGAAATGCTGTGCTCGCATCTAGGCAATGCCTACTCCATATTAATTATTATTATTTATAAGATCAATAAATGGTGTTCTCACATTTGTAACGTGCAGTCAATCACATGACAGGACGAAAGGGGAGGTCACTCTAATTTTACTTGAAGAAGGAAGAAGTTGCTTATGATCATATGATGGAGATGTTTAATGTTTTCATTCTTCTAACCGTAGCAGTCGGATGTTTTTCTTTACCATTTAGTCTAAGAGGTAAACAAACAAAATAATGCACAAATTTTATTTGCCAATTATGACACCTTGACAACCGTGAAATCTTCTCGGAGGTATGAATGACCCCCCCCCCTTCTTTTTGTAACAATTTTGTACACACATGAATTATTTTTTGTTGGGTATTTGAGGTATTACTAGGGTTAAGACAGGGCAGTCGTAACAGTAAAAGCAATGCACTGGTGCCCCTTCCTACATGTAAACACTCGCATTTAATAAAAAATGTAAATGGTTGATAAAATTAAACATATATTTATTGTGTTGGTACTTCTAGTGTTAAAGCACTAAAAGCATGCTGTACACACCATACATAGATTAGCATGGCCCCCGAGGAAACTGTCCAGCATGCCCATGCGTAAGACGTCACTGCTGTGAAGTCTGTAAAATGATGGTATATGACCCCCCCCCCCCCTTTTTTTGTAACAATTTTGTTCACACTGTGTGACACATGAAATTGTTTTTGTTAGATATTTGATGTATTACTACTGTTAAGGTACCACTTATATCCAATTGATAGCAATTAATAACATTTATTGAATTAAAATACAATGGACCTGTTTCATATTAATTATTGGTGTCTTAATAAGAATTTCAGTTTGTGCAAAAACCGCATCAGTGGCATAATGGTTAGCGTGCTCACCTCGAGTGCGGTAGATCGTGAGTTTGAGCACAGGTCGGGTAAAACCAAAGACTATAAAATTGATATTTGTTGCTTCTCCGCTAAGCACACATCATTAAGGAGAAAGAGCAAAGACTGGTTTGCTCGGAATCAGAATAATGTGTCCGAGTGAAGCTACATGTCTATCCTCGGACTGTTGTTTCAGTGAGCTATATTGTAGCACTATAAAAATCCAACTCAGCGTGTTGGTCTAGTTCAAAGCAGAGCTCATCATCATTTCATTGAAAATTAACTCGTTATGATATACATGTAGCTGAAAAATTGCTGAATTGGCATAAAATACCAATCACTCACTCACTCAGATTGTGCATAGTGTACATAAAGGGATTATCACCAATATGTAAAAAATATGAATTCTCCATCTCGCTACTAGTAGATTAATACATTATGTCTCCACTCTACTTTTAATGTTTAAAGCTTGAGAACTGGTTGCAGAAGGAGAATCTGTTTCTCTTGTGACCAAATTGTTGAAAGTATTATATGATTTGGTTTGGTTTGGTTTACGGTCTCCTCCACCAGTAAAACTTACCTCCACAATATAACTGAAGTAATGTTGAAAGTGGCATTAAACACCATAATCCAAAACAAATACAGGTGTAGGTTCACTTATTGAATTACAGAATTTAATTGTTTTTTGTAGAATTGGAGACCATATTACAGAACAGGAGAGAACTAGAGAGAAGAAATGGAGAATGTCATGTCGTAGGCTACAATGCTAGTTGTTGTCAACATCTTGAGGTTAATGAGGTCAAATTGAACAGTACAGGTAATTATATAGAATAACAGCATTTTTGAAGGTCGAGACAGACATTATCACTAATATCTCAGTGAGTCTGATAGAACGAGCTGGAATATTTGTGATAATGTCTGTCAAGGCCTTCAGAACTAACGTTGTTGTTTTTATCGGTGATGTCATAATGTATTTTAAGTCAGATTGACAGATAAACTTGTGCATGCGAGTTATGAGCTGACCTAATATTTTTGTGGATCAAGGTCAGTTTAGTTATCCAGACTTTTTCACCACACACATCAAAGGAAAAATGTCCAATTTGCCAATAAAGGAAAAGGTTGGTTTTTATTGTCAGCAACCGTAACATTTTTACATATATTGCTGGGGCCATCACGGTCATATGATAGGTTGATTTACAACCACCTGTGCAATCGGTGCATGTTGCCTCTAAAGTTCAAATCCCGCTCTGACATGGTGAGGTGTACTCGATGCAACATTATGTGATCAAGTTTGTTAGTGACTTGCGACAGGTCGGTGGTTTTCTCCAAGTTATCTGGTTTCCTACACCAATAAAACTGACCGGCACAATATAGCTGAAATATTGTTGAAAGTGGCATTAAAACCATAACTCAAACCCTATCCCTGACATCACTGTTATAAGTACCTAATAAACGGTAAACGACCATTAATTATTTCATATCTAAGAATTACAACTTTAGAGATGATAGCACTGATTGCACCTGTAGTTGTAAATCCAACTACCATACGACCATGACGTCCCCTCATCAAGGAGTGAAGGGAATTGTAATCACAGTATTAATTAGAAGACAAGACATAGAGACTAATAGGTTCTTACACGACTCCCTATTGAAGATCTGGGATTTCTTTCACGAGTGGAGCGTAATGGAACGAGTGGAAAGACGCTGAATTTCTCTCGCGAGTGGAAGAAATCCCAGATCTTCAATAAGGACGAGTGCAAGTACCTGTTTCTTCCGTTTCAACTTAAAAACAAAGCATGTCGATTTCATTCATTCATTCGCATGTCAATGTCATGTTTACTACACAAAATATTACAACGCCACGTGCAATGCAGTAAATACACACTTATTTAAAACCGCATTAAATCTATTAGGGGAAATCAGTTAAAATTCGGGTAAAATTGATATTTGAAGCTTTTTTAGATCTACTAAGACGACAATTTATATTACTACAGCAGTCGTAGAAGCGGACTCCATTGATTATACTCGGCCGATTTGATTGGCTGACAATGCCATGTAAGACAAGGTCACACGCAGCTGTCTTTATGGCTTGTCTTGCATAGAAAACGCATCAAAACGGAAGAAATATTATATTGTCATTTAAATTTAACCCAAAAAAAAGATAAGTAATAAGGGTACATGTTTGTTTTATATTTTCTATTTCAGTTTGTGTTAATTTTTCTTATCTACCATCAGATTATGGCCTCTCATTAACAGTTACACTGGATGGGAAGGTTTACATTAATGAGACAGTGTCAGGTGGGTATCCATATTTTTAGCCAAATTGTATATCAAATGTTTTAGCTATCGAGCGTCAGAAGATTTTTTTTATAGCAGATACAAAATTTACTAGTCGCTATAACAATAATATTTTGGACAAATTATTGAAAAAATCCAGGACGTATATATGTCCTTGAAAAAATGAATGTTATTTTCATTGAACTGTGCATAAAATGAGACATTTTGTCTGCTTTAAAGGGCAATGATTCCTGTAAAACACATATTTTTAGAATCAGATGGTCTTTGAATAATAATGCTCAGTTGGGAGGAGGAGTATGGTGTTTAACACCACTTTCAACAATATTTCTGTTATATCATGGCTGTCAGTATTATTGGTGAAGGAAACCGGAGTGCACGGAGATAACCATCGACTTATGACTGAATACCAAGTTATATATAGACAAAAACAACCAAAGGGCTTTTTTATATCTTTGAAAGAGTTATTGTCCTTTTTGACTAATATTTCATCCTACATCTTAATGAGAGTTTATCAAGATTTGAATATCGTTACGGTAGTTTGTGGTACTGTTTTTGAAGGAGTTATTGCCCTTTATGAATTAGAATGTTTCTTTAAACAGCATTTTGTGGAGAGACATTTGTTTTTGTTTCAAATATAACGGTAAATTTTGATTTCATACTCTCTTTATAATTAATATAATGACCTTGAATAACATCTGGCCATGACCTTAGACAGCACACATTTGTATTCAGAAATTATTCGGGTACATGAGTAACATTATGTTAAAGAAATGTCTGAACTAGATTTAGTTACAAAATGTTGATGTATGATTGCTAATATGAATCCTAATTTCTTCTATCGTCCTTTAACCGCATGGTGGCGTAATTGTTAGTGTGCTCGCCTTGAGTGTGGTTGATAGTGGGTTTGAGCCTGGTAGGGTCAAACCAAAGACTATATATAACATTTGTATTTGTTGCTTCTCCGCTAAGCACACAGCATTAAGGAGAAAGAGCAAAGACGGGTTGGCTCGGAATCAGAATAATGTGTCCCGAGTGGAGCGACATGTGTACCCATGGACTGTTGTTCTAGTACAAAGCGGACCTCATCATCTCATTGAAAATTAACTTGTTCTTGCCACGATATAGCTGAAAAATTGCTGAATTGGCAATAAGCAACAATCACTCAATCACGCTATCAGTGCTTCCCAGCAGATTGCCCTGTTACAGGGCAATGTGCCATGAAGGACTGATAAAAGAATATGGCAATGTGCCGTGAAGGACTGATAGAAGAATATGGCAATGTGCCGTGAAGGACTGATAGAAGAATATGGCAATGTGCCGTGAAGGACTGATAGAAGAATATGGCAATGTGCCGTGAAGGACTGATAGAAGAATATGGCAATGTGCCGTGAAGGACTGATAGAAGAATATGGCAATGTGCGGTGAAGGACTGATAGAAGAATATGGCAATGTGCGGTGAAGGACTGATAGAAGAATATGGCAATGTGCCGTGAAGCACTGATAGAAGAATATGGCAATGTGCCGTGAAGGACTGATAGAAGAATATGGCAATGTGCCGTGAAGGACTGATAGAAGAATATGGCAATGTGCCGTGAAGGACTGATAGAAGAATATGGCAATGTGCCGTGAAGGACTGATAGAAGAATATGGCAATGTGCCGTGAAGGACTGATAGAAGAATATGGCAATGTGCCGTGAAGGACTGATAGAAGAATATGGCAATGTGCCGTGAAGGACTGATAGAAAAATATGGTAATGTGCCGTGAAGGACTGATAGACGAATATGGCAATGTGCCGTGAAGGACTGATAGAAGAATATGGCAATGTGCTATGAAGGACTGATAGAAGAATATGGCAATGTGCCGTGAAGGACTGATAGAAGAATAACCTAAAGGCTTTCCATTCAGTAATTAAGATTCTTTAACCAATGTCGTTTTTCATTCATTTTTCTCAAAATAAAATGTAAAAAACATTTGGGCAACAAAAATGTACATCATTTGGGCCAACAACCAAAAATTTTACTCGCCCAAAATAATCATTTGAGGCACTGATTATTATCTGGGTTTTTTTTTTATCACATTTTCATTATCTGTTAAATATTTAATGATTTTCATTTTCCAGCCCGAAATCCACCAGCGCTGTGTGCACAATTACCATATTTAAAGAAGTTGGCTAGTATGTGTCTCAAATTATACAACCTTGATATCTCACACTCGACCTTCAGTGGATGTGCTAAGATAATAATACGCTTAGTAGATATAACTATTGCAGATGAAGACATTGGGTGTTTCAAGTTTCCTAGCAGAGGTCATAGTTCAATGAAGACCAATCAAAAAGAAGTTTATGTACTAATTTAGAATCTATTACATAATGTATTGTGATTTTTGTTTTACCGTCTTTAGGTGTTAATAGTACACATTTTTGTATTGTATGCTCCCCTTTTCTGCTTGTGCAAACTTGAGGAAAGAGTAGTTCGTACTGCCTAATAAATACACAAACCTTTTTTTTAAAACTGGTAATGTTGCTTGTAAAATATTTACTCAAAATATCATTTTATCACTGGTAAAACAGTTAATATTGTATATAATATAGTATTTATCTAAATATGGGCCAACTGAAAGCATGATTTGCTCTTTAGAACAGTTCTCATTGTCATATTATGTGTATTATACACACTCAAAAACGGTATTTTTCAAAAGATTTTTATTGCTTGATCTTAATATTAACATGTTTACTAATACATCTTTTGTACCTTAATTATAGATTATTACATGACATTTTCCATATTGGCCCTGGTATCATACCAAGACTTCCATATCGACCCAGAACTGTCATCCCCAGACTTTCATTTCAGCCCTGGTATCATCCTGAGACTTCAATATCAGCCCTGGTATCAGTTAGAGGGGTGATATGGAAGGGGCCAATTTACAATATTACCTATTAAAACACTGTTTTAGTGTTTTATCACTGTAAAATGTTTGATAATGTAGATTATTTTGAAAATTGTAAATATCATGATTTGGCCAGAAAAAAAAATATAGATAAGTATTTTACGTTTTGTATGTTCAAAATCTGTTATCATGAAAGGAGAATATGGAATTAGAGTGGTTAGGATTAATGAAATCAAGATATTTAGTGTACCAAAGACGAAGTTCATATTTAATATAGGAAGTAAGGAGCAAAGCATCAAAAATCTGAAACAATTCATGCCTATCACCACTAATGTTGTGATCTCGAATCCTGCGCAGGCAAGGTGTACTTGATACAACATTATGTGATAAAGTGTGTTAATGACTTGTTGAAAGTGGGGTCAAACACCATAACCTATAACCCCCTCAAAAACCACCAAGTCAGATGTCAGAAAACTTATTTCTTTGTATACGATATCTACTGTTAGTGTATGTGGACTATTAAGTGTAATTGACAAATTCTTATAGGGTTAGGGTTATGGTGTTTAATGCCATTTTCAACAGTTTATTGGTGGTGGAAATCAGAGTACCCGGAGAAAACCACCAATCACTCAAATTCTTAATCGCATAATGTTGTATTGAGTACACCTTACCAAGAGCGGAATGCGTGAGTTAACACCAACCTCAATTTGTTGAATCTGTCTGGGCTCTCCTCCCCTTCATGATATATCTGAAAGTGACGATAAACAACAATACTTCTCATTATGATAGTTTGCAGTTGCGTCGACGGCCAAAAAAATGACAGTAAAACCTGCCTAAGCAGAATAAACGGAATTCTTTATACACCGAATTTTAAATAAAATCCCAATGTAGGAAATCTTGTTAATATAACCTGTATAAATTGAATGCCTGTCTACTCCAAGCACAAATATTAGTACCAAGAACGTTCGGTTTAGACAGGTTTCACTGTATTTATAAACTCTCAGATACTAGGTCACATGTCATCTTGACACGTCCAATGCCTTTTTATGTTTCGTTTTATGATACACAATCAAAGCTCAGTTTGATCATTGCAATTATAAGCTAAATTTTCTCAGATCAACTTAAATACCTGAGAGTAACCGGTCATGTATATATGTGTGTTAGGGGCGTAAATGTTGCTTCCGTTTCTAATCAAATGAAAAACAGAAAATACCACGCTATCGGAACAGTTCCAAAATCAAATATCAAAATCGATATGCCAAACACACAAATACATGAGCGCTCACCTACCTGGCTTGGTACTTACACTTCAATAAACCAACTAGTTTTATGGGGCCAAACCTCCCCCTTTTCATTAGATTTTTAGATCTGATCTGATGATGTATTTTTTGTTTAAAATATTTTTTGCTACTAATGTGAAACATTGTTATTCGGTAGACTTCATTTTGTTTATGTTATTTTGAAGATTTATTTATATACATGGACATGTACACAGAGAATTAAGACAATTGTATTATTGTTACGTTTACAGCTGGTCCAAAGGATCATGAGATCTATTGACATCATGTTGCGTCCATCATCATCGTCCTGGTTTTGCACGTCTACATTTTCTGTGAAAATACGGTACTTGGCCAAATGGAAACAAACTTTGCAATCTTTTTCCTTTAGTTGTGCCTATCAGAATTTTCAATTTTTGTGCAAATGCAAAATGCAACATGATAAATTAAAATGCAGTTTTTTTTATTTCATATTGTATGAATTTTATGCTGATCAGAAATTCAAGATGGCTGCCATTACTGCAGGATTTATTTTAGCATAGGACCCTATGCAAAACTCAACATGGCCATCAGAACTAATTGTGCAATTTGATTGGATTATCCTCATAAGTTCTATTTTTTCATAAAACTATTCAGTGGTTGTATGCTTACCAGTAAAGTGTTGTGATTGATATTGGGTTAGTTCTTTACGAAGTGGGTGATTTTTATGCCGTTCTGAAATTCAAGATGGATGCCAATGCAAGACATAGGATCCTATGGGAAAATGAAGAAAAGTTTCTTTCTTCGAATCTTCAAACACAATTGAACCCAACTTGTAAATTGATGGCCATGTAATGGTCTCCTACTAAGTTATTATTTGTTATGTGTGTATTGGAAATCCAAGATGTCCACCCTATGAGAAAACATTTAGATTTTTTATATGGAGCAGCAAGATGGCTACCATCGCAGGACAACAAATTTAAATGAGGATTCCTATGGGAAAATTCTTTTAAAACCTATGTCTATGAATCAACTGAACCACTTAAAAGGACATTTTTATATTCTTGTATGTTGATCAGAAGTAAAGTAATAGCCAACACTGCAGGAAAGGTTTAAAATTACCCAATGGAGAAATGTTAAGGAATAAATCTGTCTTTGCCTTAATTTTTTTCACCTACTTGCCGGAAAGCCAAATTTAGAAAAAATTTATTCAAGCAAATTCTTTCATAATTTTAGTGCGATTACTAAAATCACAGAAAACACAAGCCTGATTATATCCACATATAAAAAACAAATTTAGCATTTTTAACTAGGATAACAATACAGGTTTAGGTGATATTTTAACTAGGTTAGCAATACAGACTCAGGTGAGAATTCAGCCATGTTTGTTTTATCTTTATATTCATCTTAAAGCTTTAAAAGCTTTTTTTTATGTTTTTACTTTAAATAAAGATTTTTATATTTATTGTTTCAAATTTGTGTTGTTGGACGTGTTTTTATGTGGTCCGCATTCCTATGCATTGGTACCAACTGTGCTCCTCTTCTGGTAAACTATTTTCTTTTATTTGTATGGGGCAGGCTTCATGCAGGGGCTTATCAATAGAAAAAAGAAAAATCTAGCCAGTTCTTTAATTTCATATCCTGCTCTGTAGATGATGTAATTTAAGTGAATACATAATTCAGTGATATAATGGTTAACATGCTCACATCAAGTACGGTAAATGAGGGTTCAAGCACCGGTCGGGTTCAAACCAAAGACTTATAAATTGGCATTTGCTGCTTCTCTGTTAAGCAGGCGCCATTAAGGAGTAATAACAAGGACTGGTTGGCTTGTAATCAGGATAATGTGTCCGAGTGGAGCGACATGTCTACATGGCCGTAGCGCAATGGAGGCAAATGCCTCACTTTTGAAAGCAAATAAAATCTTTTTTTTCTTCAAAATTTGTCTAAATTCACCCCCTTTGCCTCACTTTATTCAGACCTGGCCTATGGCCGTGGTCTACCCACAGAGTCTTGTTTCAGTGAGCTAGCACTACAAAAATCCAGCTAAGCATGTTGATCTAGTACAAAGTGTACATCATTATCATCATCATCTCATTGAATGTAACTTGTTCTCCCCATCATATATCTGAATTGCTTATTTTTGGCGTTAAAGAACAATCACTAACTCAAAGTTTGGATGTTGATTGCACCTATTCCATTGTACTTCTTCTTTCTTCAGGTTTTCAGTATGCCATCAGCATTTGATGATTATTATACCCCCACTCTTTAGAGAGGGGGCTATATTGCAATCACCTTGTCCGTCCGTCCGTTTGTCCGTCCTTTCACACTTTCATAACAGATATGTCAGCTTCTGCTGGAAGAAATGATTGCACATCTACTTCCTGTTTACCGTGCGATTAACAAATGAACGAATGGGGGTATTCTTAGCACGACGTAGCGTGCAACATCTTGTTTACTGTTGCATGCCTGGATAAGAGTAAATTTATAATACAATATTTACAGCCAAATAATTAAATTAGTGCAATAATGAAACAAAGGTGATTAACACTATTTACATTTGAAATAAAGGATACTACAGATACAACTATATCTACTTCATACCTTTAACTACACCTAGAAATTCACCGTGAGAATTGGTAAAGAACCAAACTTTTGGACGAGAGAGATTATTTCAATTTTTCTATTGCAGGGCTCTCACTAGCTGCAATAATGTAGCTCCTGTGACAAACTTGTGTCTCGGCAGAGCTACAACGCGGTCCCATTCGTCATAATGGAGCAAAATAAAAGTTGCAGTTGAAACATAAAAACTCACTATTTACGCTTCAAACATTTCATTATAACTATTACTGATGATCCCAGTCCTTGTTAAATCGGTTTGGCTGAGAAATATATGCTTTTCAAAGGTAGCAACAACCTTGTTCAAATTTATCGATCGTTTTCCATAACCGGAAACTACGGAAGGCGGAGCTTTTCTAAATATGGTATTTCTTACTACACGGTGATGTAAATATTCACGCCTCAAATCGCCAAATATGGTATCGACATCCAAATAGTGAGGCCGGAAATGACGAAATTCAAAATGTTCAGAGACATGGATTTTTATTTTGTGGGAATTACATTCTAAAATACTGGTAGGTGATAAAAACTTGTTATAATAATGGACAAAAGGAAAGGTTATGTCTTATTATTGATAAATGCAGGCGTCAGAAACTCTGTAAGCGAGCGCAAAAAAATCTCGGCGGCTGCTCCATTACGTGTAATGGCATCCCGTTATAACCCTTGCGAGTAAGCGAGCATTTAGGGTTTTATTATTAGAACTAGGTTCTCACTACTTTCAAATTAGAGGGAGAAGTGACTTCTCTTTCAGTATTGTGAACTTTCCGTTTTTGTGTAGAAAACCACCGACCTACCGCAAGTCACTGACAAACTTTATCACATATTGTTGTATCGAGTACACCTCGACATGAGCAGGATTACAATGTTAGTAGTGATAGGCACTGATTGCATATATAGTTGTTCAGCCAATCAAAAATCCCGTTAGAACTCTCTCAATTTTCACGTCTATGGCGTTTGTCAAGGATGCAAATGGGATTTCTTTCAAAAACAGACTTAAAGGACATATAAATTGGCGTAAGGTAAGGAATTTTATCATAATTTGAATGGATGAAAGTATTTAGCTAGTCAAAATGACTCGTTTACGCATGGGAAAGTCTGTACACAGATGGGAAGTGGTCATCCCAGCGTTTGTACGACTTCGGATTTTCACGCCGTTTTGTTTTGGTTCGTGTATGATACCTCAGCAGTTCGGAGGCCTACACTAACAATTGGGGTCTCTTTGGAAAGGAAAATTACTTGACTTTCGACTGGTGGAAACATTTTTTGAAAATATTAAGGCGTTCCGAAGTTACGATCAATTTAACACGACGACTTAAAAAAATGGGAGCAAGTGAGTTCGCCCCCTTGTAGTATTATACAGTATTTTTTTTTTCGGACGCACCTAGCCCCTGTGGCTCCACCTATCCGCCAACCGAGGACGTGCTGAGTACGTATGTGGGTTTGAGACATGGGAACTTTAACCGTTAACCAGAACTCTATATCACATGTATGGTATGTAAATGAACGGATGAACGAACGGGTATCTCAACGAAGACACCATTACAGGATATACACTAGTCATTAAAGGAAGACAAAAACTTGTGTACATGTGGACTGGACATTCAGGTTTAATAAGAAAACGTACGGTAGTATTGCTACAAAACATGTACATGTATTTAATCCAACAAGATATTCGTGTTTTCTTTATAAAAAAAAACTGCTGAACGTTCATCTTAGAAAGATCTACGAAGATTATAGATCTTCAACGCAACCCGGTACACTCGAATTCCAATCGAACGATCATACAATGCAGTGCTATCATTGAGCTTGTGACGTCTTGTATACGTAACGTCACTAATCGATGAGGTTTTAGGCACTCAAAGACGGTGTTTGGAAAAAATAGGCTCCATGGACATGTCAGGATTAATTCGGACATTGATTCGTTGTTTTTGTTTATTTATTTACTTGTTTTTGCTTTATTTTTCATAATTTGTATGTTTGTTTTTGCTTGATTTTATTTTGCCAATTTTAGTTTTGCACAAGGTGCATTGGTGATATCTGTAGATCGATCGTGCTACTCTTAGAAAATACCGGTTTACTATATTGTAATCCCATTTACAAATTTAAAAAAGTATGTACAGGAAGATAATATAATTTTTCTTTCTTTGGAACATCTGACAATGAACACTTTAATGCAAAGCTAAACGTCGCAAGACTAAGAGTATACTGGAAAGTGGGGACAAGCTTAGCGCTAAGCTCCTACGCCCCTGTGGTAGGAAGAAAAGTTTGAAGATACATATATGTAAGGGGTAATCGGAAGCGGTAAATCGAAGAGGGACACACAATACAACGGCAAAAAGAAAATCGGACAAAAGGACAACCAATGATGTGCAAATAACTACACAGAAAACTAAAGATCGAGCAACACGAATCCCACTAAAACCGGGGGTGAACTCATGTGCTCCGGACGAGTGAGCAGTTCCTGCTCCACATATCACACTCGTCGTGTTACTCTACAAACTAGGTGATAAGTCAGTCATGAGGAAAAGATCGGATTTTGATTACGACAAACAGAACATATTTGTGGTCAATAGGGATCATTCACCGCTTCTCCCGTTTGGTGACGCTGCTGTTCCATAAGTGGTTACATGTGCGCTTGAATCACAAAGACGCTTCAGTCGGAAAGGAAACCCATGATTTGACCGTTACAGCTAGTGATTCTAAAAAAACGCAGTCAGGGGGCGATAACCACAAAAAATTCCCGCTAGGTGCCGCTTTACAAGTCCCGCAAAATTTTTCATTCCCGCCGTTGTATTAAATAGACAAAATTGTGATAGAAACGTGATTTCTATAAAATATATATATATATTTTGCAATGACTGGCTATATCAGACAAGCGACCGAGGTTTATATTAGTCAAAAACGTGTTTCGAATCGTGCATTCTAGAATGTGTAAAAACACGAGGTTCGGTTTGTTTACATTTTTCGGCCAATGAAAAAGCTGACACAATTCTATATTAGGACATGAAATTGATGATACAGGAGTGATATAGCATCATCAACCAATAGTAAATGCTCTCTCAACTGGAAATTCCGTCACCCTGAATGGAAATCATTCCTAAAAGAAAATTTGACGAGGCATGTTTTTTTTTTTTATTTACGCCTTGTTTTAGTGTAAAATTTGCCCATTCTGGTGAACATTTCTCCCCCAAAACACCCATGTAGTGTGTATATGTCTGCCTTTTATTAGATTTATTAATATCTTTATATTTTAACCGAAAGTTTACAAGAAAATGCATTGTTTACATCGGTTCCGTGGCGTTATTCCGAAGGTCCATTAGTCCGAAGGTTCGTTAGTCCGAAGGTCCATTAGTCCGAAGGTCCGTTAGTCCGAAGGTTCGCTAGTCCGAAGGTCCGTTTGTCCTAATGTCGGCCACCCATACGTTTGAACTCTATTATTTCTGGTTTTAATAAACGTATAAATTCAACGTTGCATGATGTTTGAGCGCATTGGTCCTACATTTGAACGCAAAAAATACTACGTTTGAGCGCAAAAAAATCCACGATTGAGCACATTTTACCTTCGCTATTTACTATTTACCTGAGAAAAAAAAGAAATTATTATAAAATTTGAGCCGAAGAAAATAAATCTTGATTTTGAACTTGGAATGGTTAACCTTCTAAGAGAAGAATTCAGGGAAGTCGAAACTAAAGGTTGTAGGCTTCATCTTGGTCAAGCGTGGTATAGAAAAATTCAGTCTCTTGGTCTTGCACAGGACTACAAAGATAAATCTAGTGAAATTGGTAAATGGCTATCCCAATTTTTTGGACTTCTCTTTCTACCTCCTGATGAAACCGTAGACAGTTTTGTAGAGGAGATGATACCAGAGGCACCCACAAATGAACGATGTTCTAAGTTCTCTGACTATTTATTAGAAACCTATGTGGACGAAAACTCAAAATATCCTCATACAATGTGGGCTTCAAAACCTTGCAGTACAGCTAAACGCATTAACAATGGCCCGGAGTGCTTTCACAGTCACTTCAATGATCAGTTTTATTCTGCGCACCCATGTATATACATTGTATGTATTCATTGATGTGTTAAAACAAATACAGACAACTACATACATTAAAATTCGAGGTCTTGACAACCCCGCTACAGTCAGGCGCACCGAGAAGGAAAAATTGGGTTTTCCTTAGAACAATACCGTAGGTTAGAGACAGGAGAAATTTCTAGAGCAACTTACATGAAGTCAATGGGGTTGAAATTTTCCGCAAGAATCGATTTGTAAGATTTTAGTGCTACTTTTATAAACATTTTTAAACATTCTTAAATCTATTTCATAAAACATTTTAAATAAATCCTATGATGTTGTTATGATGTGTTTTTTAGTGCTGTAATCTTTTATAATAAAGTGTATATATTTTTATTTCTATTTTTCACATTTTTAGATATTAAATTCCCCAGGCAAACCACAGGTAAAATGCGCTCAAACGTAACACACTTAAAATTGAAAATGCGCTCAAACGTAGTGCGCCCATATTCAACCCGTATACCTTTTTTGTCCCCCGCGCGAAGCAACGGAGTGACATAGTAATGGTCTGCGTTCGTCCATCCGTTCTTCCGTCCTTGTGCAAACATGTATCTTAAAGTAGTGTTACTAGAAATTAAGGTATAAAACAACAAAGTACCGAAATTGCAGGAAATAATGATTTTTTTTCTAGTTTAACCCGTACGTTTTTTCCTACATGTAATCATCTTCGCTAGCCAAGGGTTACGATTCGGGTCCCCCTTCTCTCCACCCTTGGCGGATCTAGAATACATTTTGAAATTTGCGCGCAATGCCACCTGGTGGTTTATCGAAGTTGCGCCCCTTAGATAGTCGTCATCGCCAGCCAATCAGAATCGTTTTGTTATACGTATGTTGGAGAGTTGAAAATGGCAGCACCCAGTGAAGAAAAACTTATTTGTGATAAATTTAATTTGGAAGCACTTACTGT
Organism: Bathymodiolus brooksi; assembly: GCA_963680875.1. Taxonomy (NCBI): domain Eukaryota; kingdom Metazoa; phylum Mollusca; class Bivalvia; order Mytilida; family Modiolidae; genus Bathymodiolus; species Bathymodiolus brooksi. The sequence continues at coordinate 27,475,970 of OY804589.1, forward strand.
CAACCAAGTGAAAGTTTCAAAGCTTTGGCAGACGGGAAAGATGTTTTCATTAGAACCAAAACGGGAAGTGGCAAATCGTTGTCATATGAGAGCATTCCGGTGCCATCTGTGTTTACATTTCGTCGATAACATGTGCTCCGTGTAAAACGTCTTCTGATTGGATACGTGTACTGGTAGCCGTAACCAATGAAATATTAAAGCGCGAATCCTCAAAATGTATTCTAGATCTGCCAAGGGTGGAGAGAAGGGGGACCCGAATCGTAACCCTTGGCTAGCGAAGATGACATGTAATATGCATAAAACATTTGTTTGATGATCTTTTATGATATCAGATGCGTAGCTGCCTTTACGCAAAAAAATCAATTGCTTGCACATCATTTCGGCAAAAAAATATTTGTTTGCTTGCACTAAATAATATATTATTATGAAGAATCCCACTTTTTCAGTATGATTAATAATCATTATAACGTGTTTTATATGCGATCTGGTAGAAGTGGTCAAAGAGAATGAAGTTGTTATTAATCAGTTAACATCGGAACGAAACGACCAAACTGTGTGGGACTCGATCGTTATTTGATATGGTCGTTTCTATTGCCGATCAGTTTGAAATTCTACCGACTATTCCAAGGAGAACGGGCCGACAGATCAACCGAGCTGGTCATCCCGCTGATAACCCTAGCCAGTTTTGGCAGCAATCTATGTACTACCCGTTTATGAACTATTACATAACAGAGCTTACCGCGAGATTACTTGAAAATGGCGGCAGATACCAGGCACAATACTTGATACCAATGAACTTGCCTAGACTAACACCAGACACCGTAGACGTTATATTTGACACATACAAAACCGATTTACGTTGCGACATAGCTATGTTTTAAAGCCGAAATCAAAAGGTGGCAAGCCCGTTGGGCAACATTGACAACCGGTAAACCATCGAATCTGAAGGACACCCTTAACGTCACAAACGAAGAGCTCTATCCTTCGATCAGCACCGTTGTGTTGATACTTTTGTTAAGCAAAAAAATTCCAGTTGTTAATTGGATCAACAACGGGTCTTAAAAATAATCTAATATTTAGATATCTTTTAAATTTTAATATATAAATATCTTTTAAGTTTTAAGCTTAAACATATTTGGTTAAGATCAGAGTTTTAGTGGAGGATTTACTTCATTGGAATGATTTCCATATATTTCAGAGACGACGCGGTTTTTTTCTCTCTTTTTTTTTAGACTTAGCACGCTTGGATCCATAATTACAAAACAGGGTTTTGGTGCAATTTTTGGCGTGTTTTCTACAAAATGTTTTAAGTTTTACCTATATTTGCCGATTACGCATTTTCTTTTGCTAGCAAAAGATGGGCGTACAGCCTACAACCCACCTGGATAGACCACTGCTTAGTCAGGATGTGAATATGAGTATCTTGCTTCTCTTACTTAATTTGATAAAGGACTGAATATTAAATCAATTCAACATTGTTCGATACCTATCCTTTGGTCGAAAAACAAGACTAACGGACCTTAAAACGTTCGGACTAACGGACCTTCGGACTAATGAACCTTCGACTAACGGACCTTCGGACTAATGAACCTTCAGAGTAATGAACCTTCGGACTATCGAGCGGTCACCGTTTACATCAGATTACGACCCGCCCCCTTTTCCCCCGTCTCGTCAATACACTTTGTTTAGACTCCTTTCCCGTTTGCTGTCAGTTAATCTTGTACATATCTAATGTGGCGATTATTTCAAAGGCAATTAGTTTATCAAATATATTTAGGAATGCTGACTTTTAAGTTTTACCTGATTTTCTTCTGCAAATGAATTATGAATTTATGTGTAATAGGTATACAATGATTGAATGAATGTGACTCTGAAAACAAAAACCAGCCAGTGTGTGTGTTATAAATAGAAAGTAGGCTAAATTTGTTATCTGTATGTAACTGCATATATGATATTTAATTGATTAAACAACTGTATTTTGCAAGACTGTGATTTTACCATAGTTGACTGGTAGTATAGTAATGCCCCCAAAAAACTTAACTGTTCTGAAGGCCACAGTGGGCCCTGTGTTCATTGTCTGCAGGCAAAGCCATTTTATGCCTTACATGTTATAAAAATTTTAACAAATTTGTGAGGTCTGATGATTCTCTAAATGAACTTTCAAAAACTGATGACTACCAGTTAACTAAATGTTTTCACAGTTTGATCAGGTGGAATATTGCAATGTAGACTGACAATCTTTACCTTACTGTTTTATCCTGTTTTAGAATTTGTAGTCAGTGACTTTTTATCCAACAAAGCTTTATTGTTGCCAGATTTGTACAAAAAATTTGAAGATTTAGTTGACAAAACAGCTGAAAGGAACCAGAAGACAAAATTGGTGAACCCTCTCCCATTAGAGGCAATACATTCTCCCATTTAAGTTTGGAAGATTTCAAGGAAACGGGTGATGAAACCTTTGCATGGGAAAGTTTCGAGAAGAAATTGTCAGCTTACAGTTTTCTGAAAAATTTGGTACAGGAAAATGATATACATGTAGATCTCCCAGGTCTTAAGACTTTTCTTTCATTTTCTGAAACTGACACTGAAAAATCTGAGTTTTGTTCAATTGAAGTTTTAGATGAGACAGCAGATTCAAAAGCCACAGTTTTGAAAACTTTGAATATTCTTCACAAAAAGTTTCAGATTGGGATAAAGCTTCAATATCAAGTTGTTGTTGGGGACAGGAAATCTTATGACCATTTAATAAAATTAAAATCAGAATATGGAGGTTCATTAAGCTGGGTTTTGCCATATCCTGGAGACGGGCACATACAAAATATCCCTATATAATCAACCAAAACCATATTTTTTTCAAAAAATTATTGTGAAATCATTTCTGGATAGATTGTAACAAATTTTACACCAAAACATTCGGAATTGTCTATATTCTGTTTGTTTATTTGCTCAAATCTTTATACGAGTGGCTTTTATTTGTACATAATTTTTCCATGATTGTTAATTTTTAGGATTTATTTTTAGTTGAAATATATAGGAAAATCAAAATCAAATTTTATTTGTTGTGTTTAAATTATGTACAAATAAAAATAACTCATAACAACATAATGAGTAAATAAACAATCAAAATATTGACAATTCTGAATGTTTTGGTGTAAAATTTGTTAAAATCTATCCAGAAATTACTTCACAATATTTTTTTTGAAAAAATATGGTTTTGGTTGATTATATAGGGATTTTTTTTTACATTTCCCAATATTTTTTGACAGATGACTATATACATTTTCTTTAAATATTTATACATTTTTTTTTATCTTTATATTGAATTTTATTTTCATGCCTAGAAAAAATTTACACGAGTTCTGTTCATGATTCATCAAACGGATATAGAAATGTTTTTTCTTGAATTGCTAGAATAAAACCGGTGGACATGTAAATTTTAGTCGCCTATCCTTTCTTTTGGGGATAGGAGACCATATATAAATGTTTGTATATTCGAAAATTTGTTGTTAATTATATGCTATTAAAATAGCAACCTGCATCGGCATTATCATTTGTGCACAGCGTGTTTTTAAGTCATTAGGTTAGTTCTAAATTTATTTTTAGAAATACGAAAATTCATACGGAGTTATCTTTCTTGACTGACAATTTTTCTGAATCGAATAATTTTCGGCACTAAAAGCTGACAGAAACTCTTATTAATGAATACAAACGTGTACCAGAGAAACATTTCGTTAAATAAATATATAACCTAGCGCAGTGTGAAGTTTTGGGAATGTCATTCTACTGCAAACTTAATATATTTGCATTTTATTTCAATGCGATGGTACGGAGTTATCTTTCTTGGCTGACAATTTTTCGGCACTAAAAGCTGACACAATTTGTTATTAATGAATAAAAACGTGTACCAGAGAAACATTTCGTTAAATAAATATATAACCTAGCGCAGTGTGAAGTTTGGGAATGTCACTATACTGCAAACTTAATATATTTGCATTTTATTCCAATGCGATGGCGACTTTCCATCGAGGGGGTCACCCTCTAAATCATCATAATTTTAATAATAATCTCCCGTTTTAACTCAAATCTAATAAACAAATCGTGGAAGTAATTATTGCTGAAAAGAAAACAATATAAGACGTTTCGATATTTTCTACGGTATAAATAAACGAGGTCTTTGTTCTACAATTTTCATGACCGACGAACATGTCAACATTTTCAAATGAGAATCACGTGACCCGTGGTTTTACCAGCGACGCCATTAATGAGTTTGCTTTCCGACTGGCTTGTATCTAACGTTAACTAAATGACGGCACAAACTTGGACAGTGCAAACATTGAAGGTTTAAGGGAATACCAGGGGGGTGACGCATCTTTGCACACGGCACGCTTTTATGAAATATATAACCGACCGCCGGAAGTCGAGCTGTCATTCAAATTATGGCTGCCCAAGTGAAAACATCGAGTAGCAGCTGGTTAGACTCCTCAGATGTATGGTTATTTTGTTTGGAGAAAGATGTTTTTAGAGTAAGAATGAGAGACTGTCCAAGTATCAACGTATTGGTACGAGTTGTACACATAACACCGGTCAACAAAGTTGTGAGACGTCTTGTTCTGATGGCCTGTGAGCAGTTGAATTCGTCCTTGGCGTCCACGTTTCCAGCATTATTACTAATTAATAATGCATGTAATTTTAAGGTAAATTGAAATATTAAAGCATTAAAATGAAATATTTAATGCATATCTGGTTTGCTATGAAGATTTAAGGGATATCCTGTACTTGGCGATCGCAATACTACCAATACTGGTAGCCTCACCAGACGCAATTTACGAACGGACACAATTATGAACAAAATAAAATTGATGTGCCCTAATTGTTCCTTCAAAACATGAATTAAAAAAATGCTTTTATAAATAGATACCCCGCTAAATTACTCGTGTTTTGGGAGAAAATTATTTATGCGCAGTTGTTGAATGTTGCAGACTACGTTTTCATAATTTGTAAACAGAAAACGATCGACAATTGCATTTGGAATCTATCGCTAAAATTCATTGTGGTACGCATATTTTGTTATCTTGTGTCTGTAATTGGAATGCATAGAATCTCCCGATTCTATGCATATGTAGAACACAGTGAAATTAAAACAAAAACAGTCAATACAATACAATTTCCTTACCTTGATTTATCCCAAAATGTCAAAATCTGTGATGTACCTTATTCCTGTTACCTGTTACCTATCTTGAATTTTCATCCACTGCCTGGATAACCGCTGTTGCCAACGTATACACCACTGAATCCAGAATCATAAATGTCTGGTATGGTGTGCCCCTATCACGTATCCCTAACTTATCTCTAAAATATCCCTATCTAGTTTAAAAACGGGATTAAAAGTATTTAAAAGTATCTATTTCTATATACACGGGTCATAAAAGAGTCAGTTGTATTGATAAAAGGTAAAAAGAACATCTTCTAGTGTGCCGCTGGATGAAACGTTATTAATATATACACTGTCCATTAAAATTTCATTCTAAAACCGTTTAAAATATCCTGGCATATCCAATTAAAATTGCTAAAAAGAAAAGTTATTCGTTACGAGATTCAGCAAGCTTTCACACTGCTAAATCTTATATGTATATATATATATATATATATATATGCCTAATCTACTTCTGTCTGCTCTCTAACGGTGTCGATATCTTATTAATTCTCTGGTTTGTTAGATCCTATTATGATACCGTAGTTATTTTGTGTAATCGTTGCAGGTACAGTTTATAACATAAACCTCTGGATAAGGTTTCCAAATAGCTCCTTTCCTTTAGTGGTATAAAGTCAAATTTTCTACAGTCAATTATTCATTGAAGAGTCCAAGGAATTCCGAATGCAAACTGGCACACATTTATGGTGTGAATAAAGGAAAGGTTTTTATGTCATGTGTATTATATACAAATGGATATATGTGAACATAAATGAATGAATGCTCTTTCAATGTTAACAGTTGTCATCAAATAATTTACACTAGAAAGGTTATTATTATGTCGTTCGAAATTGTGTCCGGTGTCGTAAAATTTTTAGCTACCCATGAAAATTAGCTACCTCAAACTTCCGGTAGCTAATTTTCATACGGCGGAGCATAATAATTAGCTACCTATGAAAATTAGCTACTTGTAGCATAAACTTATAGGATTTGCCTCCCTTATTATGTTTACCAAAATACAGATTGTGTATTTCCAATGGAGAGACAAAATGAAAAACTGCATGTACATAAGCAGGAAAAGAGTTACTGATTGACAAAGAGAGACATATAGATCTCAGGGGCGGATGCAGGGCCCCACCCCCTGGATCCGCCCCTGAGATCTATATGTCTCTCTTTGTCAAAAAATTGGAAAAAATATTATTTTTTTGGCGTAAAATCGTGATTTTTCACACGAAATACCCCAAAAATATTCGTGCCTCCCTTCGCTCGGCGCATTTTTTTATAAGTGCGTCCCCCCCCCCCTAACTTGAAATCCTGGATCCGCCCCCTGGATCTGTACACAATAAACAATAGATATTAGTGGTGTTCATAGTTGAAAATCAAAATGCTACCTATATGGCTGTATAGCATGTGATTAAGTTACAAACTATCTTTTTTCAATTTACCATCGCGATGTATCATTTTTACAGCTATTAAAAAATAGATTGGTGGACTATATATGGTAGAATTTAATATTTATGTGATGTTCAAACTATGCAAATTATTCTTTAACTTAATAAGATCATATATGATAATTATTAATCACACTTTTATTATTGCTAACCGTGTTACCCTTTTGAAATAAAGAAATTAACTCATTTACTTACTTATTGACACTATCTTCTGAATTCAAGAAATAAATAAAATTATGTTCCATATATATTTAATAATGAAAGTTGGAAATTTATTACAATATTAAAGAACTGGTAGCTATTAGATTAATTTCAATTCGAAACTGAAATTATTTGCACACTCTTGATGACAATTTCTTATTTGGATTTTGTAAAAATTGAACCCTAAATCATAAATTTCCAACAGAATGTGGAAGATGGCAAAATATGTGTACAGAACATGGTTTGACCCGATCGGGACTCGAACCCACGATCTACCGCATTCGAGGCGAGCACGCTAACGATTACACTACCGATGAGAGTCTTTGGTGAGCATTTCTGGTCTGTTTCTCAGCGAATACATATATTTCACTTTGTTGTCGACTGTCCCTTATATGAAAATATTAGAGTAAAATTTTTTGATAAAGTTATTGACTTATGTCCAAATTTTAGATACATGGACACATCATCAAAATTTGTCTTGCTATTTACTAATGAACATGAACAAGTTTTGAAAAAATTAGGTAGTTTTATAGAGGAATGTTTTTTGCTGCGAGGACACAATTGATCCTATAGATATCATTAGGTTAGGTGAATTATTATAGTTATTATACATGTTATATTATATTAAATATGAATTGATTTATGGTGGTATTTGATAGGCTCTGATCTGCCCGTGCAGTCACAGAACATAAATATGTTTTCCTGTTTTTTGTGTGTGTTTACATGTATGTCTCCAATACATTTCAATCATTGTATTAAATTGTTTGCCCCTTGTGGGCCCTTAATTGGCAATAAAAAATTCTTATTCTTATTCTTATATTGTCCAGGGGCGGATCCAGGATTTCAAGTTAGGGGGTGCAAATTTTAAAAACTTGCGCCGAGCGGAGGGAGGCGCGAAAATGTTTGGGGTATTTCGTGTGAAAAATCCCTATTTTATGCCAAAAAATCTTATTTTTTCAAATTTTAGGGGGGGGGGGCGTGCCGAATGCGCGGCCCCCTGGATCCGCCCCTGTTGTCTACATAAATGACAATAGATAACGTAACAATACAAAATACATTGCGCATCGCACGGTCAACTTTTCGCGCTTTCACAATCCTTCGCCAGAAGATACATAAAAAGCGACTTTTTGAGTACATGTATATAAACAACTTCATATTTCAAACCAAAGATTATCAACTGGTATTTGTTGCTTATAATGCAAAGCACGCAGAATTAAGGAGAAAGAGCAAAGACTGGTAGCTTCAGAATCAGGATAATGTGTCAAAGTGGAGCGACATGTATATCCGCGGACTGTTGTTTCCGTTAGCTAACACTATAAAAAAAAACTAAGCGTGTTGGTCTAGAAAAAAAGCGGACATCATCATCATCTCATTAACTTGGTCTCGCCATGATATAGCTATAAAATTGCTGAGTTGGCGTTAAAAAACAATCGCTCACTCACTAAAGCTGTTACGTACAGTTTTTATATTTCCCCGACAATGTACGTATATTGTGTTTATTCTGCAATGTCTTATAGTTAAAAAACAACAACTGGCAAATTGTCTAAAAAGAGCAGAAACAGACATCGTTCTAAGCGTTTTAGACGTTCGCGCTTATAGTGTAAGTTTCTCGGCGTCGCTCGACATGAATCAGTTACCAGAAAAACTATATCTTGGTCAAAATCTTAAGCAATATGTGATGAAAGAAGCTGTTATATATAAAATCCTTAGGTACAGACAAAACAGATGTCACACCAATGAGGAGCGATGGACAGATCACAGCTGACTCAAAGCAAAAATCCAACATCCCCAACAGTGTCAGTCGTATTCACCGTAGAATCACAAGACAACATCCCCGACTGCACCAAAACCCACATCATAACCAGAGGCTCCCAGGAGCCTGTAATCGCTCACCTGGATCAAAGCTGCTTTCAATAACAACACAACTGCACTGTGGCGGCCATCTTGGCGGGAGAGCGCAACTGCCGGACATCATTTTGGAAGAGGACCATCCAATGACTATTCCATTAAAGTTTGGTTTTAATTGAGCTACTGGTTCCAGACAAGATGGTTTTTATGTGAATTTCCCATAGGGTCCTATGTTAAACTAAGTACAGCTGTGCAGCCATCTTGGTCAGAGGGCGGGACCACCAGACACACATTTGGTTCAGCGGTTTCAGAGGAGAAGATTTAAATGTGATCTTTTATCAAAATATGCCTAATTTGCATAATCGGTATAAATCGGCTGAAAGAAAAATTTCACAGAAAAACCCGGAATATATGTTAAACTACTCCTTGCCATGTAGCTGCAGTTAAAATGTGAGCTCATTTTGACTTATACTAAAGCAACAATGGACAATTGAAGAAATTTCTATTTTTAGTAACAGCAGCCATCTTGAATGAAGGGCGGGGCTGTCGGACACAATTTTGAAAGGAAACTACCCAGGGACCATCCCTGCCAGGTTTGGTTTAATTTGGTTCAGCGGTTTCGGAGGAGAAGATTTAAATGCGATCTTTTATCAAAATATGCCTAATTTGCATAATCGGTATATATCGGCTGAAAGAAAAATTTCACAGAAAAACCCGGAATATATGCTAAACTACTTCTTGCCATGTAGCTGCAGTTAAAATTTCAGCTCATTTTGACTAACACTAAAGCAGTAATGGACAATTAAAATTTCATCCCCCCTTTTTTCTATTTTGAGCTTGGCAGCCATCTTGGTTGGAAGTCGGGATCACCGGACACAATTTTGGAAGGGGGTCATCCAAGAATCATTTCAGCAAAGTTTGGTTGAGATTGGCTCAGTAGTTTCAGAGGAGAAGATTTTTTAAAAAATTCATCCCCCCTTTTTTCTAATTTGCATAATCGGTCAAAATCGGCAAAAGTTCAAAGTTCATAAAAAATCCTGTCATACATGCTGAAAAGCTCATCATTATGCTTATACAGTTCAAATTTGGGCACATTCTGGCTTAAAATAGAGCAGTTTTGGCCATTTGAAGAAATTTCTATTTTTAGTAACAGCAGCCATCTTGAATGGAGGGCGGGGCTGTCGGACACAATTTTGAAAGGGACCCAAGCAGGGACCATCCCTGCCAGGTTTGGTTTAATTTGGTTCAGCGGTTTCAGAGGAGAAGATTTAAATGTGATCTTTTATCAAAATATGCCTAATTTGCATAATCGCTATATATCGGCTGAAAGAAAAATTTCACAGAAAAACCCGGAATATATGTTAAACTATTCCTTGCCATGTAGCTGCAGTTAAAATTTCAGCTCATTTTGACTTACACTAAAGCAGCAATGGACAATTAAAATTTCATCCCCCCTTTTTTCCATTTTGAGCTTGGCGGCCATCTTGGTTGGAAGTCGGGATCAACGGACACAAATTTGGAAGGGGCCCATCCAAGAATCATTTCAGCAAAGTTTGGTTGATATTGGCTCAGTAGTTTCCTAGGAGAAGATTTTTTTAAATTTTCATCCCCCCTTTTTTCTAATTTGCATAATCGGTCAAAATCGGCAAAAGTTCAAAGTTCATAAAAATCCTGTCATACATGCTGAAAAGCTCATCATTATGCTTATACAGTTCAAATTTGGGCACATTCTGGCTTAAAATAGAGCAGTTTTGGCCATTTGAAGAAATTTCTATTTTTAATAACAGCAGCCATCTTGAATGGAGGGCGGGGCTGTCGGACACAATTTTGAAAGGGAACCACCCAGGGACCATCCCTGCCAGGTTTGGTTTAATTTGGTTCAGCGGTTTCAGAGGAGAAGATTTAAATGTGATCTTTTATCAAAATATGCCTAATTTGCATAATCGGTATAAATCGGCTGAAAGAAAAATTTCACAGAAAAACCCGGAATATATGTTAAACTATTCCTTGCCATGTAGCTGCAGTTTAAATTTCAGCTCATTTTGACTTACACTAAAGTAGCAATGGACAATTAAAATTTCATCCCCCTTTTTTCTATTTTTAGCTTGGTGGCCATCTTGGTTGGAAGTCGGGATCACCGGACACAATTTTGAAAGGGGGCCATCCAAGGACCATTCCACGAAAGTTTGGTTGCAATTGGTCCAGTGGTTTCTGAGGAGAAGATTAAAATGTGAAATGTTGACGAACGACGACGGACGACGGACGAAAAGTGATGACAATAGCTCACATGGCCTAAAGCCTAAAGGCCAGGTGAGCTAAAAACAGCACTCCAAATATCTCTACCAGGTGTAAAAGAAACTCCTACATAACATCAATACCCATAGATTTTGTGCTCCCAAAACTATTAAATTATTTGGCTTTCCAATCTTTTGATCTTGAGCTACCTGATGAAGGTTATTCCAGAAACGTTCATGTGCACTAAATTTGATATCTACGTTTTTATTACCTCTTTTTAGCAATGTAGCTATCTGAATGTTTTCTTTGAAAACAAGATACACTCATTGTTTAATATGATAGATACAAAATGTATGTAAAATTTCCAGGTAAATTAGTTACCTGTATCTCTTATGAAAATTATGTGTACAGAACTAAGTCAGATTGATAAAAGGTGCATTCATGTTGGGTTTTTGTCTTTCTTTTTGATATTTTTGAATGGTTTGTTTTGTTTTGTATTTGTTTGTTTTTGATAACAGATTAATATCTAATTTTATTTCTGTTTTTTTTCTGTTTTGAGGATATAACGTCAGAAGAGCCTACAAATGTATACATCTTGGAATAACAGTAGTACTTTAGGGTGCCTGCATCCTAATTTCTTATGTACATGTATCTCTATTCTTTATCAATAAATGTTTAGAGGTTTGCGTTTGTATTGAATCTGGGCCTTGATGGGAGAGAGGTTTAAAGAGCTACCTACACCTCATTTATCTTTCACTGCACTGTTCATCACTTGGATGATGTACTCAACCTTTAGAAAGTAGATTGCCAGATGCTGGTACAACATATGAAAATGTCTGTAATGTCATTGAATATAGCCCAAATAAATATTTTGCATCATGCTGGTATGTTTTGTAAGTACAGATACTTGTATCACACATACTTGCCAATTTAATAATTAAATAACAGCCATATATACATGATAATATCTCACACACAAAGTATCTTAACACAAGTTATTTCTTAAAGATTTTATTGAAAAACTCAGACAGGCATGGTGGAACATTAGCATACATATAATACAATACAATATATAGACTAGAGGCTCAGTAGGTTGAGAATATGTTTTAGAAATCAACCAATCAGCAACAAGAATTGCCTGTGGTGGACATGTTTGTTAACGGATCGGGACGAAATGAGCATTCTTTATAGAGGGCCTTCCATAGCTGCTACCAATCAAGTTTCTGTTGATTTTGCCAAGCGGTTTCAGAGCAGAAGATTTTTTATGAATCGACCAAGCAGCAACACGAATTGCCTGTGCTGGCCATGTTTGTTAACAGATCAAAAATTAGCAATCTTTATACAGGGCCTTCCATAGATGCTACCTATCACGTTTCGGTTCATTTGGCCAAGCGGTTTCGGAGTAGAAGATTTTTAGGGAATCTACCAATCAGCAACACGAATTGCCTGTGCTGGCCATGTTTGTTAACGGATCCCAAATGAGCAATCTTTATAGAGGGCCTTCCATAGATGCTACCTACCACGTTTCGGTTCATTTGGCCAAACAGTTTCAGAATAGAAGATGTTTTAGGAATCGATCAATCAGCAACAAGAATTGCCTGTGCCGACCATGTTTGCTAAGGGATCAGGACTAAATGAGCAATCTTTACAGAGGGCCTTCCATAGATGCTTCCTACCAAATTAGGTTCATTTGGTCAAGCGGTTGCAGAGGAGAAGATTTTTTTAGGAATCGACCAATCAGCATCAAGAACTGTCTGTGGCGGCCATGTTTGCTACGAATTGAGCCGAAATGAACAATCTTTATAGAGGACCTTCCATATATGCTTCCTACCAAGTTTCAATTCATTTGGCCAAGCGGTTTCAGAGATTTTTAGAAATTGACCATCCAGAAACAATAACTGCCTATGGCTATTCGATTTCAGGGGTGAAGATTTTTTAGAAATCAACCAATCAGCAATAAGAATTGCCTATGGTGGCCATGTTTGCTAATGGATCATGACGAAATGAAAAATCTTTATAGAGAACCTTGCATAGATGCTTCCTACTAAGCTTCAGTTCATTGAGCTAAGGGGTTTCAGAGCAGAAGATTAAAATGTGAAAAGTTTACAGACGGACGACGGATCAAATGATCGCAATAGCTCACGTTCCCTTTGACAACGTCTGCTCAAAAGCTTTGATGAATACCAGAGTACAACACAAACTCTAACACGACGTCCTTCTTACGCTTTGTAGACAAACGAGCGATTTGTCGATGGTATAATCTCGTTCACACATGTGCCGATGAATGTGACTGACTTTTCCATTGGCAGCATAAATGGTGTGTGACACTTTCCGCAAACGTAAATATAAATTACCGTCTTCCAATCAAAGTATACTACCGTATTTGTAATCTTAGACATATCAGAATCAAAATAAATCATGGAAGCATGAATGTGTTTTGGGTTTTAACATGAGTTGGCGGATATTAGTAAATTTTATCCCTCTGGCTCGGGATAAAATACTAATATCCAACAATCCATGTTAAAACTCAAAACACATTCTGGCTTCCATGATTTATTTCTTAATTAGCGGGTCATTTTAACTGAGCCTGAATTACTCACCTGGTCACTTATACAGTTTATGTTCAATAAAGTATAGATTTTGTTAAAAAAATATTTTATAAATTTCAAATTTAACAAATAAATATATGATTTTTGAATCTGTCACATCTCTCCAACAGTAAAAGTTACAACAAATCGGCGGGGAACCTCCAATGTAACGAAGGAATACGAGGTAGCTAATTTTCATAATAGTTATAATGTACATGTGTTTAAAGTTTGCATGGGTGTATATGTACACAGCTCTGGATTCCTGTTTATATTACGCTTTGCTATAGTGCCGATAGAGGGTGCAGTATTATTCGAGTTACCTAGATAGCAGGGATTTCAAAGTGGGCCGGTACCCGGTACTTTTACCCGCCTGAGATGGTGTATAGTACCGGTTGAAATTACTGAACCCCCCAAAATAATCTATTAAAATATTAAGTTCGAATAGAAGTACCGGTTGAAATTACTGAACCCCCCAAAATAATCTATAAAAATATTTAGTTCGAAGAGACAGAAATAGTCGCCGTATCGGTTTTTTTTTGTTTATCAAAATACAGGAAGTACATTGACAAACCATAATAGGTTCTAACGAACGATTTGATTGGCTGGTTCTCCGAGTCGGCGAGATGTTTTAAAGCGTACAATTAAGAGATCGTAAGCGAGCGCTGACTTCACATTGAATAAATAAAACAATAATAATCTCCTGAAGACATGATGAAGAAGAACACGAAAATAAATGACTATTTTGCTGTGAAATGTAGAAAAAGTGAGTCGAGTGGAATTTTAGACGATGTATGCATGGCATTTTGTTTGTTTTTCATTTTACGTTGAGGTTTGGTCCCGGACTCCGGGAATACATGCATCGTTAAAAAGCTTCGGGCCGGAGCTTTGTTCTGATGCATGTATTCCCTCAAAATTTAACGATATTAATCTGCTAATTCGTGGTCTTGATATGGTTCCTTGAAATAAAATGCATTGGAAATCATGCTCCTTGAATCAAAACTCGCTCAATGTTAATGGTTATTTGTGAACAATTTCTTTCATGATTTTAATTGTTGCATGGTTTCATGTCTTTTATAAATGAACCATACCTTCTGTTTAAGGTAGAAATTTAATGATTTTGGTCAATTGGGAATAAAAAAAATGTTAGTTTATTTTTTATTCAGACTGCAAAATATATAGTCCGTTTGACCAGCCTAAAACAGGACTAAAAAATTAATTAAAAATCAACAGTTCAACTTGTTGATTTTTTTTCTTCACACATTTACTCATATATCATCTACCTATTCTTACAAATAATTTCAGAATTTTGACACTATTTTCCAAAAGGTTGCCCATTAGGTCTCTATGTTAAATATTTGTACCAAATGTGGATATGTGCAGAGGGAGTTAGTATGCTTGTTGTTACCAACTTCCAGTGTAAACAATAACAACAACAGATGTGATTTTATTTACATTTCACTGTCATGTGATTACCTAATTTGAATATGTCACCAGAACCCAAGCATGCATGTTCATTTCACTTTCACCAAGTGACAATTTTGATTCGGCTTCAAAATAATCAAACACTTTTAGTATTAAATCCTGTTTTTCATCTGAAGTTTTGAGAGGCATGACTATCCTTTCTATATAAGTATTGGTAGAGTTCTAAATAAGGGCAGATAATTTTTAATTTGTAAATATTAATTTATGAAAAGACAAAAAAATGTTGTTTTTTTCTACCTTTATTTTATATTTTTTCTATTATATTTAAAAAAAATATATATTAATTACTTGTGTTTTTTATTATGCTTAAATAACATACATAAAACTTGTTTTCATTTTCTAAAAGTATACACAAAGCATGCAAAGCATGGGCTATTTACATGGTATATCTGGTCAATACACATAGGCTTACATGTTCTTTGAGTTCAAATACTGGGTTTTAGAAAACACCAAAACAAAAGTGATTTTATTTAGAATTTAAAGGAAAAGATTTAAAATTCAAAGGCTTGCATTTATACTTTTTACTTTTAAATTTCTAAAATAATTTCCAATAAAATGTAAAAAGTTAAACTTTAGGTGAAATGAAAATCTCATGCATGCTTGGGTTCTGGTGACATTCAAATTAGGTAATCACATGGCAGTGAAATGTAAATAAAATCACATGTGTTGTTGTTATTGTTTACACTGGAAGTTGGTAACAACAAGCATACTAACTCCCTCTGCACATATCCACATTTTGTACAAATATTTAACATAGAGACCTAATGGGCAACTTTTTGGAAAATAGTGTCAAAATTCTGAAATTATTTGTCAGAGTAGGTAGATGATATATGAGTAAATGTGTGAAGAAAAAAAATCAATAAGTTGAACTGTTGATTTTTAATAAATTTTTTAGTTCTGTTTTAGGCTGGTCAAACGGACTTATACCTGTGTTTTAGGTGCTACTTACTGTATATATTACTACATGTATGGCACTATGCGTGCATGTATTGTAACACAGGAAAAATGTATACAGTGTTATACATATAGGATCATTTAAAACGGTAAATGTAAAAAAAATATCATTTTGTCAACAACAACAAAAACACAGGTAAATTTTTGGTCTGCACTGCATGAACTTGTTAATGTTTTTGATGTTAGTTTTGTTAAACAGTTTCAGATTATTATTTCCTGAAGAATTGATGAACAGGATACATCCGAACTGCCTTACAGTTACTGAAGCGTAAGAATATGGTACGTCATATTGATTTCTCACTTGTGATTTCTATTATCTGATATCAGGTTATTGAAAATAAAACCATGTGTCAAACCAACATGCAACAGTCTGTTAAAAATAATCTAAAGATATAAATCTTTAGAAATTGAGTCTACTAATTCTGCAGTTATGGTAGTGTTAAAAATAATTTAAAGATATAAATCTTTAGAAATTAAGTCATCTAATTTTTGAATCCTTAATTCTTTTATTTTTTTAAAATTTAATAACAGAGCATGATATATGATATGATTTCTTTCTTTCAGTAAATGAGGGTCAAAGTATAGCAGAACAGACAGAAAATAGATCATCAGATGCCACATTACAGCAGAATGATGACAATGTGGACTTGACACATAAAGATGCCACAACCAAAGTTCAGTCACAAAGTCAAGAGAAAGAAGTATATAACTCTGAGAGATCGTCAAAAAATATAAATGATTCTGCAGATAAACGACAGACAGAAATAGAATGTGATAGGCAGAAGGAAATGCTAGCTGTACTGTTTAATCCAGAAGAACAGAAAATCCACCACTATTCCCTATGTAAAGACACATGTACTGGCTTGTCATTACAAGACCCTCAGAAAAGTAGTAAAGATAAACATAGATTCAAACACGGAATGATAATTGATCCAAGTACCAGCTACTGTGAACGAACTGGATTATGGTGGTTAGTTTACAAAGAGTCTGACGGAATGTATTGCCTGATATGCAAAAGACATTGTCATTTTAAAGCTGAAATATACTGCACTAAACCAGCAACACGATATAGGAAAGAAGCAATTTTAGACCATGTGAGATCACAGAATCACAAAGCAGCAGAACCTGAAGAACTTGTCCAAAAAATTTCACCATTTGAAAAAGATCTGCAGGAGAAGAAACAGTATGCTGATGAAGTTTATGATGCTGCATTCAAAAGTATGTACTGAATAGCTAAAGAGGAATTGCCAAATAATAAATTGTATCACTTATAAATTTAATTGAAAGATTAGGAGTACAAAAAATGAAACATTTCAACCACAGAGGAATGGGATCGATCAGAGAAATGATGATAACTATTGGAGATGTAATCCAAGAAGACCTTGTACTACAGGAACTTAGAGACGCTAAAACATTTGGGCTGATGATCGATGATGTAACGGACATTACACATACAGAGCAATGTGTTTGTTTTGTGCAGTAAGTAAGCAAAGATGGTATGCCAAAGGTACAGTTTTTATTTATCGAAGATGCTCTGAAAAACTCGAATTCTGTGAATGCTGAAACTTTAGTCAAAATTGTACACGATAAAATGGATTCATTTGGTCTTGAAAGGAGGAAGTTAGGAAGTTTATGTACAGATGGGGCATCAGTTATGATTGCAAAAAATGGTGTAGCTGGAAAGTTGAAGAATGAAAACCCGCAATTAATAAATATACACTGTATTTGCCATAAACTGGCATTGGCATGTGTCCAAAGCAATGATGATGTCCAGGTGATCAAACAAACACATCTGTATCTTACCAAGTTGTGGAAATACTTTGAACATTCTGCAAAGCGTACTGCTCTATACCTGAAAGTTCAGGAGGAAACTAAGAAAATTCAGTTGACAGAACAAGCCAAAACGATTGTTGGGAAAAAGCTGAAGAAAGCATGCACAACCAGGTGGCTCTCATTCGACCATTCGATAGAAGCTGTTCATGCTGACATAATTTCTATTTTAAATACACTCAATATCCTTGGTGAAAAGGACACAGCGGCCTATGGATTTTTGCAAAGAATGAAAGGATATTCATTTATAGCATCGGTATATGTACTGCGAAGTGTTTTGCCCATACTTTCTAGCCTGAGTAAAGTATTCCAAAGTGGAACCATAGATTTTAGTCACATATGCCCATCACTTCAGTATACAATTGACAAATTAAAGGAGATAGCTGATAACCAAACACCAATTGTGGAGCTGAAGAAAGATTTGAGTGAAAGAGGGAGACTATCTGAACTGCAACTCAATGCTACCGAAAATCAAATTGAAAAGACATCTTCTATGCTTAGAAAGTACACTGAATCTTTAATCAGTAACATTGAAAAGAGATTTTCAGATTCATTAGAAATTCTGAAAGCTTTTGACATATTCAATCCATTTTCTGTTCCAGAAAGAGAAACACTTGAATTTACAGTCTATGGTAATGAACACATTGAAACTATGATAAATCATTTCCTTAAAGATTTGGAAGAGTCCAAGAAAGAAGAAATAAGAGTTGAGTGGAAGAAGCTCAAATATAATTTTTTACAATGGAAGAAAGAAATGACCCTTGTATCAGAAGAACATGATTCTAAATCTCCAGCAAAACTGAGTCCAACCCAAAAAGTCTGCAAAAGATCCTACAGAAAAGGGTAGACTTTAATGTATTTTTTCCTCATCTTGTCTTTCTGGCAGAAGTATGTCAAAGCATTCCAGTGTCAAATGCATGGCCTGAAAGGGGAGCAAGTACAGTAAAGCGCTTAAAAACTCGATTTCGTAGTCGTCCGAAACAGGACATGATGATGAGTCTAATGACGATTGCCATAAATGGACCAGAAATCGGCAAAGAAAATTAAATAGTTAAGACAGCAGTGCAAAAATGGAGAAGCAACGAAAACAGACAGAAATTACCAAAGCCTGTAAATCAGAAAGACACTGTGTGTGCTACAGAGGAGAATCAAATAGAAACTGTTGACAATTCATGCCAAACAGACTTTCAACTGCAGTCAGAGTCTGAAAATGAATCAGCAACTGTACGAGAGGAAATTAGAGCCGTTGCTAAATCTTTCCTGCTTGATACATGGGACACGATCAGAGAAGAATTAGAGGAGGAGGACTATAACTGTGACAGTGATAGTGATTTAGAATAACTTTATAAATCAGTCAATGTTAATTCCTTTCCATTAAATTGTCTTAATGAATCCAATGGCACTTTGTTTTTATTATCAATCCTGATTATGCTGGATGGTGCAAATGTATTCATTTGCAATGTACAAAAAAAACAACAGCAAATTTGAAAGGAACTAGCTTTATGTAAAATACTTATGTACAAAAAAAAACCATAAAACATGGAAAAATGTCATTAACAGGGAGCAAACAAGATAATTCAAGGAGAAAACAATATAATTCAAATTTCAATATTTTTTTGGATACATCTTTCCACCAGCCCATGAATAATCTTGGCTGAAGTCTGTAATCTGAAATATTCCAAAAAGAAATTGGGGGAAAAAATCCATTATGCATGATCTTGGTGAAATCGGTACTCTGAAAAGAAAGTTAATGGGATTTTTCTTTCAAAAACACTTAATGATTTGCAGTCTCTGAAGTACAATTTTTGGTCCACAAAATGCTAGATTTCAGGACCCACCACCAGGCTTTGCCCTGGACCGACTGGGACCCTCAGGCCCCCGGCCTATTTTGTTAGGTACCTCCTAAAATTTAAGAAGTACCTCCTGTTATAAAAAACTTTGAAACCCCTGAGATAGTAGAAATTCTTCTTAAATTGTTTGCCGGAAGCTAAGTTAAGTTAAGCCGTACAAAAATATAGTCCACAAAAATCCAATACGGAAGACATACTAAGTAAATTCTAATCATGCAAAGATAATTAAAACTTTAACTTGTATCCATGAAAATAATTAAAATATAGAAAATTGCTTAAAATATAACTTTATCAAACTTTCATTTAACTGACATGTGAAAAGTAGTGCGATTTATACGCCTAATGCATACAAGGTTATTTGATATACAAGATGCATACACTGCTCCACAAATAATAAATAAGTGGTCCAGATCTTTGCATTTATCATAAGAATGCACATTACAGTGATGTCCATATTAATCTATAAATATCATTTTATTGGTACAGTATGCTTGTTGAATTATATGTACACTTAGATGAAATCAAGTGTCTGTGATTTTGAAAGGATAAAGATTCATAGATAGACCCTTTATCATGACATGCATATGGAGAATACATGGTTCTAAACCCTATATTTTTAGGTGCAGTTAGGTTTATAATACATCGGTATTCTGTTTTTCACACTTTCATTTGGAGGGGGTGGGTGGGTGGTCTGAGCCAAATGAAACTAACTTCATTTGAAAAAAACTGTCGCATTTTGAGACGATCCCTAAGTAATGAACAGTAAAATTAAATGTTTACCTCCTGCATATGTCAACATAGATATCAGCGTGTTTCGGCTCATCTTTCTAACTGCTTCTTTGGAATCGTGCACTAACTGCCAAATATGTAATGGTCCAGTTTCTCCTTGTGTTCTAAGAGAGTTAAATTCACCATCTGTTACCACTCCTATAAAATAACAAAAGGAACAATTATTTCATTAAAATATCAATAACTGAGAATTAACAAAATATTTTTTTTCCATTTACAAAAACAAGTACAAAGGTGCATTGTTTTTAAGAATAAAGCAGTTTTTTTTAGCTTTTCAATTCTTTTGCACATGTATATTTAACCGATAAAAATAATCAACAGATAGAAGTATAATTAAAATTGTGTATTAACTCTAGGTGTGGAATTCCATGCATTATGAACCAACAGTATTCATTTAGTCACGAAACATAAATTTGTAGCCATGTGTTATGATTTCATAGTCTAGCAAGAAATGTGTGCATCACAAAATATACCCGTCTATATAAATAGGGTTTTCCCCTTCCACAGGGGAATCATGTGACAAAGTCTGGTCAAGATCCAATATACAGAACCAAAGTTATTGTGCGGAAACTATCCTGTTGTCAGAAATTCTATTAATAGTAACGGTGATCTTTGACCTAATGACCCCAAAATAAATAGGGCATATAAAAAGCATTTAATTATGTCATAATCTAATAAATTGTACTGGTAGGTTTAGATACTCACCAACAACTTCAAGGTCTGCATCAGTCATCGTCTTCTTTAATGGCGCTGTAATATCTCTAATGTACTGATCCCTTAAGGATTTATATGGCAAATACTGGACGGGAAGTGTATATGGTTTGCTACTTCGTCGCTCATCAGAAACAGCAATAACAAGAACTGTTCTCTTCTTCTTGAAAAAGTTTTTCAAATATAATTGGTAATCACTTTCCACTGATTTAGCAACAGCACAAAATTCACAGTTATTACTGAACTTGTGAATAAAATGCATACATTCCTGAAGAAGTGAATTGCACTCGGCGACATCCCAATTCAAGGCTTTCAGTATCTCACAGTTTGCATTTTTTTTGTCAAACGTCTTTCGTAATTCTTTGCTAGCTGCTTTGAATGCTGTGTCAAGAAAAGTCTGATCAGCCTCTAAATCTACCAATAGCTGTTCCTTTGCAGTATTGACATCAGCTGTTGAGGTACAAGACTTAATGAATGATACTCTTGACTCGTACTCTTCACGTAGTTGTTGTAGTTTGTTGTCATTCACATCTACATCACCTGCCCATTTGTCTTTTACAGAATGTTGCAGAGCTTCTTTAACGTTAGTACCATCAAGTTTTATCCAATATCGCCCTGCTGGGTTGGTGTCCGTCAACATCTTTATAGCTGGTAACTGAAAAATAAATGAAGGAATACTTAATGAAAAATAAACAAAGCAACAGCATGCAGATTACGAGCACAACATGCTGACATTCAGGATACTTTGCATTACAATTAATATAACTATTCATTGAGGAATTTCTTACTGTGATTTGAAGATGAACAACAGCAGATAAATAACATTCCTTTAGAACTTCTCTCTTTTTTGACTGTTTTTTTTTATTTCAAGAAAACACTTAAAATAGATGCATTGCACCTCTTCAGTGAACTCTTAACTTTCTGAAAGTCGTTATTTTTTTCAGAATATATATTACACTTCATGTATATATCAGATCGTACGGTTACAGCAAGATGATGACCAGCATTAAAAGTATTGGACATGTATCTTTGCATCATGTTTGTGACCTTCTCTACTATGTGATTTCATCCCATGTACATTTACCCCATATTTGGTCTTATTTGCAACTAATGTAATGAGTTCTAGTCTTTGAAATGTGCAAGTACCTGTATGGTAGGTGAATCTGTGAAGTCAGAGGAAGCTGTTCTTCTGTTTATAGTTGATTTGCTTACTGCAGCCAAATTTACTCGTGCCTACAACATGTACAATAAAGATACAATATGCAAAGGTTGACTATTTACACGTCTATAAAATCAAATCAAGTATTACCTTGGCTTGCTGAAAAGATACAAACTTGAAATGCAATGGTCAATTTAAACAACAGCTTAAGGATAACATTTACAACAATTTTTTTTCTTACAGTATTAATAGTGTCCTGTATGAATGATTATGTATTTAAAGTGTTTGTCTTATGAAATATGTATAATATCAAGCAACTTATTCTGTTTGTAATTTATTGATGTACTCCCGCAATAATACATGTGAATAAAAAAAACACACAAATTGTGTACTGCTAATAGCAATTATTTATAAATAGCAAAATGTACTACTAAGCTCTCTTGATCTGGACTCACTGTTTTAAGCTTTATCATATTTATAATGACTTCAAGATGAGGAACAGCTACAAAATATATAAAAGCACAATTGTTTGCTTTATTATATTTCCCGGTAAGCAATTTTGTCTCACTGCATTCATCCATCTGTATTTTTTTAGTAAATATGCTGTTGATCTACTTATGTTAATTTAAATCCTGGTATTCATGTGATTTTGACTCTTGTCCATTTACACTATATCTGTTTGTAAAACTGGAATGTACTGACAAAGACAAATAAATTACAAAGTACCTTTAAAGGATCTCCAATACAATCCGATGACTGCCCACTCCACATTGGACCTCTTAAAATTCTTCCAAGTCTGTCTTCGAACTCTGCGTCTAAGGTTTCTATCCACTGATAATAATCGTCTGGTATTGATATCTGTACAAAATTGAAAAACTGATTGTATTTGGATGAAGCTATAAGATAGGAATATTATATGTGAAGCTTAGTTAGATAAACAAGGTATTTAGTAATATCAGTATATAGACTCCATGATTAAACGTAAGTTACACTGTATTCTTTTAAAAACCAAACCATGGATTTATTTTGCTACTGTCATAAAAAAAGAAGTGCATATTTTCCCCACCATAATTTTGTGACTTCCTGTTGTATTTGTTTGTTTGTCTCTGCGTCTTTTCTGTTGCTTTTATTTCGGGTTGTTTGTTTGGTATACATGTATCTTGTTATGGTGTTCTGCATTGTTGACTCTTCCTTATTATATCTACTAGTACTTTATGAGTGCATACTGCAGTGAAATTAAGTCGACCATATGCTGTTAATGTTATATGTACAATGGAACTGTCTTTTTAACCTTTTCATCTATATTATTTAAGAAATAATTCATGGAAGCCATATGTATATATTGTTTTTACCACGGGTAGGTCTTTATGTCACGAAGTTTTACCCAGAGCGTTTGGACTCAAAGCGTTTGAAGGACGTCATATTAGAATAATAGATAATTTTCTTTTCACATAGTTATTTTCAAATGTATATATATGAAAAAATGATTGAAACAATGTTTACCTGTCGTATATCACTGGCACAAAAGAACTGTATTTGATGCTGAATTAAGCCAAATGGCATGCGGTCGACTGGCATAAGAGGTTCCTGGGAATCTGGCCTGGTCAGTCCTAAACACTTTACAAAGTCTTTTATGACATTTGGTTTCCTTTCATTTTTAGTGTTTTCATTGCTTGAATGGAAAGGCTCACAACTTTATCAGTACCTGCTTTCAATCCTTCGTTGTAAGCTGACATCTCAAACAACTTGTCTAGACTCTGTTTTTGGTGTTCTGGATGAAGACTTGTAAAATTTGATATCAATATTTGTTCACGGCAGTTACTTGATGCTGTGTGAATTATGTTAATAAGCTCATGTTCAGACAAAACTGATCTTAAAGTCTGTACTTTTTCATTGATAGCAACCTCTTTCCCTAGTTTCTTCCAAATAGTTGTTACTTGTTCTTTACTGAATTTTGACAAATAATAATCCACAAAGTTTTCCACACTATAGGGTGTTGCAGGTGTTGATGGAGTTGACACTTCAATAAAGCCGGAATCATCTGATATATTTGTAGTACATATATCTTCATAATCTATTGAAAATTCTTCTTCAGCATCAGACACTGTTTTAAAAGTTTTTCTGAAGTAATTCACTACCTTGGCTCTGCATGATGTAGCTGGAAAATTAAAAAGAAAAACAATTACTATTGTACAAAAAAGTAACTGAATTGTTCAAGACCATGATTGAATTCAGTTGGCATGAGTTACTTGCAGCAAGTGTTCATTAAAACTCTGTTTCAGACTTTCAGTAAAGTTCCAGTGGTTTTTTGGCTAAAAGCAACACTAATTTTTTCATCTGTTTGTAAACAGGAAATCACAATCTAATTATTGTACCTGAAGTGTATATCAGTAAAGTAAGCAATAGTTTTCCAAATGTTACCACTAATACCGTTAATAACAAAATTCTAATAAAATATTGCACATAAATTATAGAATCTTGTTATTTTTATTGGTATAATAAAACAATTAATTACTTTTCATGAGGTCACTATGAACATGGTAAAATGAGGTTCCTTGACCTGACCCACTCAGTGATCTGATCTGACCTCCACCTATGGCCTTGATCAGGTCAGGTCACCATGTGTGCCAGGTCTTGGGTCCTCATTTCACCATGCTAACCTCTTAAAAATTGTGCTCTCTGTGTATGCAAACAAAAATGTACAAATACTTACTTCCTCGTACAGTTCCACAAGT
The DNA here is from genome assembly GCA_963680875.1 of Bathymodiolus brooksi. Classification (NCBI taxonomy): domain Eukaryota; kingdom Metazoa; phylum Mollusca; class Bivalvia; order Mytilida; family Modiolidae; genus Bathymodiolus; species Bathymodiolus brooksi. The sequence goes on from OY804589.1 coordinate 27,500,994, forward strand.
CTGCTTGATAAATTCACTTGCTTTAAACCAGTAATTGTTGTCATTATTCATAGCAGGCCATTCGTTTTCTGAGTTCTGAGCATCTTTGTGCAAAGCAACATATTCTACCAGGGAGCGCAATTCCTGCTGTGACAAAGTTCTATTTCTACTTCTCTTCTTTGGAGGGCTTTTTTGTGTTGTGCATTTTCGAGGCGACCAACTAATATTCCTGTTGTGCTTATGTGAAAATCCCTGAAATACACAATGGCAACATGAAACAATCTTGATACATGTAACTGCACATGCACATATACATATATTAAATGCCTCTTATAGACAACAAAGTAGAGTAGGTAGATATACAGATTTGGACAAACTTTTTTATGATATGTTTTGATGAGTACAGGTAGGTAAGGGCAGTGAATTTTAACAACATTCACTTTAAAGTACACTTGTTCACATTTCCTTGGTCGACATGATGTGGTTGTATCATGCTGAGCTCGGCATAGCCCTATATTTGTTCAAATCAAAGGGCTGAACTTGATTTACATTAGATTTTACATTTAAATAAAATACATCAAGTGTTTACTAAAGAATAGTAGTGTAGTTTTTTTTTGGTGAATGAAACATGTATTGAAAAAAGAACGGATATGAAGTAAATGTGCATGAGAGAAAACCTGAGCAAGTATAAACAAAAGGAACCCGTGCACTTTTATTGCTGTATTATGGATGTCTAACTAGTTTCTGGAAGAATTGTTTTTTGCTCGCCATAATTCAAACTTCATGATAAAATACTACTATCAGTTCCTCTTTTAATTTTCTCTGATCTAAGTACTTACAAGTGGTGTAACATATCCAGGTAGGTCACATTCTTGCATTGCATCTACAGGACTCTTAAACAAGCACTTTCTTGTATCTTGTGTGTGTGTATGTGACACTGGAGTATCCACACAGGCACATGTTTCTGGTAAAAAATTTTTACCTAGATATTATATATATACTACAAGGTATGTAACCGTTCATTTGTAAAAAATCTAGGTCATCGCGATTTTCGCGTTTTTTCAACTCGACGGACGCCAGCATGGAGGAATGGCCTACATCATCTGAAACTACGATAATTTATCTACAAAATGATGTATAAAACACCTACCTTTGCTGAACCTCAACAATGCAACAGACCTTTTTCCACGGGTCAGTTATCAGCTTTCATCATCCAGTTGGTCACCTGGCAAGTTCTAACCCACAGTTGATGAAAGGTTCAAGGTCGAACTCAAGTAAAGTATTTGATTGGTTGAAGTTTCTCATTACATTTAGCAAGCTGGAATTCTGAAGTTTATTTTTATAATTTTTCATCAAAATGGAGAAGATGCAAAAAGAAACATGTGATGCTGTATTAATTTTCCCGCCTATAAGACTTTCAGTCCTTTTGATATACTTCAGGGAAAAATCCCGAGGTTGTATAGAAAGTTCACAAATTTATTGAATTCTAAAAATAGCCACAGATTTGCATTCAATCTACACTTTTATTCTAAGAAATTAAAACACTTTTATTAAATTTTTTTTATTGGAATGCAATATATATAATTTTCTAACATCTCAGTATTTTTTATAGCATTTTTATTACAACTTATCTTATTTTTTCTTTCACTGCGGGTTAGAACTTACCAGGTGACCAACTGGATGATGAAAGCTGATAACTGACCCGTGGAAAAAGGTCTGTTGCATTGTTGAGGTTCAGCAAAGGTAGGTGTTTTATACATCATTTTGTAGATAAAGTACCTTTCGACTATTATTCCTCGGGGTGACTTTTTACATTTTTTGTCATAAAAATCATTTTTGTACATCATGTTCAATTTTCAAGCATAGGTCTTCCGTAATTTTTATGTAATTTGTATGAAATTGAGGTCACCAGTTTCAGGAAATGGCGATCGAAACGACGCCCAAATAATACCCTTTCAGGTTTTTTTTAGTTTGCACATTTTTACGTTAACACCATGTATCAATAAAATCAATATGTACTCGCTGTTTATACTTTCCTTTTGTGTATTAACATAAATTACTCACCTGTGACACATATTTTGAAATAGTAAACATTGTTACATAACTTGTTCAACTATTTCAAATATTCCATAAATAAGTTGTTCCTTGTACTATTTTTAGACAACACACAAAGCGGCGTATTTATAAAGTAAACCTCGTAAAACTGTTCCGCAAGTTTGACTGATTAGAATCTAGTGCACTTGTTGACAATGGAAAAGTCGGTCACATTTACCGTCGCATGTACTAATGAGATTATGTTAGAATTAAAATTAGTAGAGGAGAAAACAGCTGAATAGTGTGGAAGAAAATATGTTTCTTAATCCAATTTTTTGTTTTATCATTATAATGTCAGGCTTTCAATCATCAGCAGGTCCAGGTATGTTATAGAGATAAAAGTTTACGGCTGTAATTTAGAAATAGAATAAATACGAAATACGAAATATTTTATTAAAGAAAGCTCAATAATGAACATTTCTCAATGACAGCATAGACACAACAAAGAATAAATTTTCACAACAATCGATACAATTACAATTTATAATGTGTTCCAAGTGGAGTAACTCTAATATATTTAAGTACAAATTGTATATGCCAATAAGATCAGAAAATATCCTGACATGAAAATAGGAGGAAGCAACTATACTCCATACAGCGGGACGCAAAGAGGAGAGGAAAGAGAATGACTCTTGTACGGGATCGTTTGTATATAAATAACGAACTATATATCGTACCGGAGGAAAATTATATTAATGAGATGGAAGAAGACGTGTTCGAGATTGGTCAGGAGAATTTGGAAGATGACTTTATACCATATCGATACACTAATCGTGCCGATCGTAGACCACCAAAACGACAGAGGCGAAGTTCATCGACACCGACGACATACTAAGGGTGCCGTGGGGTGCATGACAATGACAATTCACTTTCTGATTTAACTGTTCGTTTTCCTGTAAATAGTAACAGTAATTTTGTTAACACTTCTCGTGAACAACGCGGGTATTAATGAAATATTTATTTGTGATGATACTTTTAATGATTCTTGTTTATTTGAAAATGATACTTCATTCGACTTTCAAAACTTTGGTAGAAATAATTTCATAAGCCTAGAAATTAATGAAATTGCAGATTTCGATATTAACCTAGATTTCTTAAATGATATCAGTTTTAGTGAACATGATGCAAATTGCACAAAGTTAACTCAACCTTCATCAAAATTATTGATCAATTTTCTGAAACAAACGTAGAAGCTATTGTCAACGGTACCGATGTCGACAATAGTAACGAATATGAGCCAAATCAAAATGTATCTAATTCAAATAGTGAAGAAAATTTGTTATATTATAATGACACGTCTGTAAATAGTAATCATGTTGTTGTTGATGTAAATAAATCTATTGTTTGTAATGAAATTGAAACTAGTGTCGGAAATGTAAACTTTAAATATGACTTTAACATCTCACAGGTACTTGTGGACAGGTCCCTCCCCTTTTTCTTGAACATCGATTTTTTTTCATGTAAACAACATTTTGCAACTCTCTATGTATCACTGGAGGACATATATACAATAAATACAATCAAACAGTAGTTTCTATCCATACCGGGTTTCTGACATGTATATAAGAGAGAAGGTAAGTCACTCTTCTTTGTTTACATTGGGGTACCTGTTGTGCATTCATCTTAAATTTAGTGAATAAAAAAGGCCTACCTGTCTGGAAATTGGCTTATTCCTTCTCTGTATATATTATTCTCCCTGAAAACACATATCAATATTTATTTACAGCAGCTGGCAACTCTCCATGGAACATTTTCTACTCGCGATTTCCGATTTTCAGACGACATTTTTGAAAACTCGAATTAAAGCTACTTTTTGTCGCTTTAGGCTAAATAATCATAAACTACCTATTGAATACGGACGATGGAACAACATACCTAGGGAACTCAGAATTTTCAATTTATGCAACACAGCAGATCTTGGAGATGAGTTCCATTATCTATTAAAATGTGACTATTTCAGTGAAAAAAGAAAGACTTATATAGATAACAAAATACTTTAAAAATTGTAATATCCTGAAATTTGGTACCTTGATGAATCAGACAAAAAAATAAAAAATAAAAAAAATGTTTGCCCTCATGGCTGAAAAATGTAACTCTCTCTCTCATTTTGTAGATATTGTATATAGCTGTTTTCTTATTATGTATTGTATTGTATCTTATTGTGTATTATGTTTGTATTTAATTTGTTATCTGTATACCAATGTATCAACAAAGGTTACCAGAAATAAAGATATAGGGAGTGGATGTAGTCGAGTGGTCTAGGGCGCTGGACGTAAGGCTAAGCGAATGGTGCTGCAGTGTAACAATGGTGTGGGTTCAAATCCCGTCGAGGGAAGAACAAAAATTTGACAGCTCTAAAATCTAATTCTAACACTGATTGGTTTAATTTTCAGACGTATATATATATATATATATATATATATATATAGAAAAAAAACATGTAAAACAACAAACAATTCACACTTCTGTTCTTAGCAAAAAACACAAGTTAAGGTACTTAGCTATACTTCTACACACATCAGTGTCTTCGTTACTAAGCAACCATATAAACTGAGAGTCAATAATGAGAGTATTCGTCATGTTTTTATTAAAACAACTTGACACTAACTCCCTCCTCAAATGAGAATATTTTGGACAGTTTTAAAGACAATGTAACTCATCTTCTACTGCGTTTAAATTACAGTTCTTACAAGTCCTGTCATTTATGGGAGTTTTTGGTATAGTACATCTACCAATTTCAATTTGAAGTTTATGGTTGCTAGTTCTGAACCTTGTCATACTTACTCTATCATTATCACTGTTAACTACAGATAAATATTTTTCAAATTTAAAAACATTATTAAATAATCTATATGTTCTCATTTTGTCACTAACTTGTAGTAGCTTAAACCACTGTTTTTTCAAATTTACCCTGAAAACACTTTCGTAACCTTAACAAAAAACTATTCTTAAGAGATTTTGGATTGCTATAAAAGTGTGATAGGCCACATTCATTCAGAATACTTTTGATATAGATAAGCCAACATTGTTGGTTATTATTTACCATAGTAATATTTTCAGATAAGGCTTCGAATAATAAAATATCCTTAGGTTTTTCATCATACAACCTAATCCAGTACTTAACCATAGACATAATAATATCAATATATAGTGGAAAACGACCTAACTCACCATACAATGCCAGCTTACATGTTTTTCTGTTTACCTTTAGCAAATATCTACACATACTAAGGTTTATCTTTTCAATTGACACTGAACTAATAAGCTGTTCAAAAATATTTTCACTGCTGTATTTGTTGCATTTTTTGGAATTTCAGAAGCATACAGTATAACTGGTTTCACAGTATGATCAAATATATATGTAAAGTTTTCGATATCACAAGATGTGTTTTTAAATATGTTAATCCATTGAAAGAATGCCTTCTAACCTCTAGCATTAAGGTCAACGAGGGCACGTTTAAAACTCCCATTCAAGCTAAATAGAACACCTAAATATTTATACTGATAAACAGACTCAATACTTTTGTCGTTTATATTATCTTTCTAGATATCATCTGTCCGCTTTTATCAAATATCATCACTTTCGATTTATTATAATTTATTGCAAGCCCCCAATTTAAACAGTAGTTATAAACCTTGTTCATACAATTCTGTAAACCTTCAGCTGATTCTGATAAAAGGAGTAAATCATCTGCATACAGTAAACTATTTAACAAACGTGATCCAAGTGATACTGGACAACATGAAGAATCAAATAACTTAGTCATATCATTGATAAATATTTTAAAAAGATTCGGGATAAGATTGTCCCCCTGGAACACACCAACACTAGAGGAAAACACATCAGAGAGTGAAATATTATCTAGCCTGACTCTCAACTCAATATTACCATACTTGGATTTCAGTACAGATAGATATTTGCCACCCACCCCAGCTTCTACCAATTTGAATAAAAGAGCGGGGTGCAAGACGGAATCAAACGCCTTTCTAAGATCAATGAAATGGGCATATACCATTTTTGACTTGTCTTAAATATTTATCCAAAATTGTCTTTAATTTAAAAATATGATCTGATGTTCTACAACCTGATCTAAAACCAATTTGTTCGTCTGATATGATACAATTCAATTGTAAAAACTTTTCAAGCCTGGAATTTAAAATTGAATTAAAAAGTTTCGACAGGCAACTAGTAATAGTAATGCCCCTATAGTTATTAGGCCTAGTGGGTTCAACACTTTTTAAAATAGGAAAAATATAACCAGTGAACCAATTTCTTGGGTAAATACCTGAATCAAAGACTAGAATAAAATATACCAGTTTTTGTTACCAAGCTTCTCCCTGCAATCAAGAATGGGAAATAAATAACTCAACTTTGAAAAATACCCATAATGTATTAAAGTGTTTCCAGTTAAATATAAATGAAGCTTTACAGAAAATGACAGACAAATACATTGTTTTTATTTGTTGTAAGTGGCCAGGTTTTACTCTTATTTCGGTTTTTTTTAAAACAAATAAGATAAATAAATAAAATAACTAAGAGTGTTGGAAGAAATAATTTGTTGTATAAGTAACACATACCATATGAATTTTGAGTGTGTTTGGGTACATTTGTATTTGTTGGATGTGGCCTTGTTGGTGTATCAATGTTTATAATAGTTATAAAATTGATCATTTTGATTACTCTTGTGACAAATTTATGAAATTTGAATTTTTTAATGAAAAATAATTCATATAGAACCTTTAACTAATACAATAAATACGATTGTATGGTGTATTTGGGTATATTTGGGTAAACAGTCGCACCCTGTTTGTAATCGTGATAATGGGAATATCATAATTCAATTCTTATTGACTTAATTTATTATGTCTCCCCCCACTTTTGTGGGGAGACATATTGTTTTTGTCCTGCCCGTCTGTCCGTCCGTCCGTCTGTCCGTCCGTCCGTCCTTCTGTCTGTCTCTGTCTGTCTGTCTGTCTGTCCGTCACACAGTTTGTCAGCGCAACTCCTCTGAAACTACTGAACAGAATTTTATGAAACTTGGTAGATAGTAAGGACACCATATGTAGTTGTGCAGGAAATGTTGATCCCCTAAATTTTGTAGGAGTTATTTGCAAACACTCTAGTGTAATATCCCTTACTGAAACTTGTATATATATATATATATATATATATGTACAAGAGTCTATCATAATGTCACTATTTCCCTGAAAAAGTTTTCATCACCAATCCATTGATTTTAGTAGAAGAACAAAACTCCTTTAAAATCATTGGAACATAGGCTGAGCAATTTTCTGGAATGGGGAACTTTGCCATGACAATATGGAATAGTACCTGTAACCCTTGCTTTAGCACTTTTGATCAAATTATTTTTGTGTTTCATTGATTAAACACAGGTTTTTTTTTGTTATTCATTGAAGCTTAATTTTATTTGTTACCCAAATAGATTTTTAGCTCACCTGACCCAAAGGGTCATGTGAGGTATTGCCATCACTTGGCGTCCGTCGTCCGTCCGCTAACTTTTCATATTTTAATCTACTCCCCTGAAACAACTGGACCAAATGGAACCAAACTTGGCAGAAAGCATCTATATAAGGTTCTCTATAAAGTTTCTTCATTTCGTCCCATTCCGCCAACAAATATGGCGCCATGGGCAATTCTTGTTTCTGATTGGCTAATGTTAAAAAAATCTTCTCCTCTGAAACTGCTTGGCCAAATGGAGCCAAACTTGGCAGGAAGCATCTATGTAAGATCCTCTATAAAACTTCTTCATTTAATTCCATTCGGCCAACAAACATGGCCGCTGTTACTAAAAATAGAACATATGGTAAAATTGCACGTTTTTGGTAATAACTCAAAAACCGTTAATAATATCAGAAATATGACAGGGTAAAAATGATCAGCACAGCAAGATCTAACTACCCTGAAATTTTGAAGAAAATTTGATTACCTATCTTGGAGTTATTGCCCTTTTTTTCATCAAATTTTCATAATTTTAATACTTTTCGTTTTATATTTCAAAAACTATAAGAGATAGACGTTAAGTTGAAACAGCAAACATGTGCAGCATGTCAAGATCTACATGCCCTGCAATTTGAAGTAAATCTGATTACCCGTCTAGGAGTTATTGCCCTTTTTTATTTTATTTTTTTAATTTAAATATTTTTGTCTGATATTTCAAAAACTATTAGAGATATAGGTTAAGTTTAAATTGCAAAAATGTGCAGCATATTAAGATCTACATACCCTACAATTTTGAAGTTAATCTGAGTACCCAATTTGGAGTTATTGCCCTTTTTTTCGTCAAATTTTCAAAATGTTAATACCTTTTCTCCTATATTTCAAAAACTATAAGAGATAGATGTTAAGTTTAAACAGCAAACATGTTCAGCATGTCATGATCTACCTAGCCTGCAATTTTAAAGTAAATCTGATTACCCATTTTGAAGTTATTGCCCTTTTTTCATCAAATTTTAAAAATGTTAATACTTTTCAACCTATAAGAGATAGATGTTGAGTGTAAACTGAAAACATGTTCAGCTTGTCAAGATCTACATGCCCTGCAATTTTGAAGTAAATCTGATTACCCGTCTAGAAGTTATTGCCCTTTTTTTCATCATTTTTTACCTCAACTGACCCAAAGGGCCATGTGAGGTATTGCCATCACTTGGCGTCCGTCGTCCGTCCGTTAACTTTTCATATTTTAATCTTCTCCTCTGAAACAACTTGGCCAAATGGAACCAAACTTAGCAGTAAGTATCTATGTAAGGTCCTCTATAAAGTTTCTCCATTTCGTTCCGTTCCACCAACAAATATGGCCGCCAAGGGCAATTCTTGTTTCAGATTGGCTACTGTTTAAAAAAATCTTCTCCTCTGAAACTGCTTGGCAAAATGGAACCAAACTTGGCAGGAAGCATCTATGTAAGATCCTCTATAAAGCTTCTTCATTTGGTTCCATTCGGCCAACAAACATGGCCGCCAAGATTAATTCTTTTTTCTGATTGGCTAATGTTAAAAAAATCTTCTCCTCTGAAACAGTTTGGCCAAATGGAGCCAAACTTGGCATAGGTGGTCCCTGGGTGTGTCCCTTTCAAAATTGTGTCCGACAGCCCCACCCTCCATTCAAGATGGCTGCTGTTCTTTAAGGTAATGATTATCTCCCTTTGAAATTTGATTCAGTATTATTCTATTGTCAGGTGAGCGATACAGGCTCAGTGGGCTGAGCCTCTAGTTTACCTATGACTACAGTTTGTGGGAAGGGGGAGACATACGTTTTTGCGGGCAAAAACAAACTTTAATTCTATATTGGTTCTGTTATAGATTCAATGTTAGATGTATTGGTGGGTTGGTTTTATGGTGTTGAACGCTACTTTCAACAATATTTCAGTTATATCATGGCGGTCGGTTTTATTGGTGGAGTAAACCAGAGTACCCGTAGAAAACCACCGACAGTAAGTCACATAATGTTGTACACCTCGCCATGAACGGCATTCGAACTCATAACAATATATGTATTGGCCTGCCTTACGCCGAGACCGAGATTCTAAGACGAGACTAATACAGAAACAGCTAGTTAATGTCTGTGTTTTATTAAATATTCTGATTCATATGGTTTAATATTTTTCAAAAATTGGGAATATACAAGTTTATTTGTCAGATTATCATAAAAGGGAACAGCCATAGAAAAAAACAATTAAATTTGATTGGATGCTTCTTCATATATAGGAATCGATCAATTAGAGAGACCATCCAACATTATACTTAGACATAATAAGGTTCAGTGCTTTTATTGCTGTTCTACATTTCACAGTCACAGTAGGATGCTCTATAACGAGCATAGCTTAACAAATACCATTACCAATGCTTACTATATATCATACATAAATATTTGTTTATGCACAAATTAAACACAATTTTTGTCAATCTTTCAAATATCTTGAACTGAGTGAATGGAGGCAAAATCGACACATCGAACACATATATATGGCCGCTTACTTGGTACAGGTACTTCAATAAAAAGTGACGGGGTTAGCCTAGTTTTATGATCCCAAACCCTCCCCTCTTAGTGGAATGATGGGGTCATGCAATTGTTTGCAGTTGTGAGTAAAATGCCAACCCTCACATATAACAGTGCTAACAACTTTATTATAAAGAACGCTATAATCTTGAACATTATACATAGTATATTTAAAACTGTAATAATTCTTTATTGTGCTCTAATTGTAGTTTCATTGATTGTACAAGATGACATAATTGTATTTGGTTCAACGATTCACCTACTTTGTACGCTTGATGATTCACTAGACCTCACCAATGGTAGCGCTCGGCTATGGTTTCGTGGCAGTGAGAAGAAAGCTTTCATCTTCAATGGCTTCTCTTCAGATCCAAATAAATATGTAGAAAATGTCACCTCTGCAAGACAATTTCGTCTAAGGATATTCAACACCAGTAAAGCAGATGTAAATTGTTATTACAAATGTGCGTATGGTTTCAAATTCGATGAGAAAATGTTAGATTTAAATACCACGAAATATCAGTGTAAGTACAAATTAAATTCATTTAATCGAATTTAAGTGATTCCTCATTGTATAAACTTATCAATAAATATATCCAAAATGATCATCGTGTCCACACAAAACTTCTGTTTTCCCCCTTTTCACTGTTTTTCATCCATCAATCGTTAGCTTTTATTGTTCTGTCCAGAAATTAGTGGTTTTTTGTTTTTATTGAAAAACATACTGTGAACAATCATTTATGAATATTACGTTTCTCCTAAGCTTCCTGATAAATTCTAAACAATTAATGATTATTACGATAAATGCAAATGTGTTGTCGAGTAAAAACAAATCTTTTATGAATATAAGATTTCTTCAAAATTCCCTAATTAATATTGATATATTCAAATTTTCAAATGAACTTTTTTTCTCTCACAGATATACCTGCCGCTGACGAAATCAACACGGAAATTAACTATAGCCAAGAAGACAAACATATAACTGCCAACCTGACGTTTCAAAATATATATCCTTTACCGCAATGTATGTTGTCAGTCAGGGTATGTTTAATCATAATTAATTTGACTTATCACCAGGTCTATAACTAGATTAACACGACGGGTGTCACTAGTGGGGCTCGTGTTGCTCATTCTTTCGATTTATATGTATGTTTTGTAGATCGTTGTTTGTCCTATACTTTTTCGTTTGACCATTGTGTTGTCTGTTCTTCTTCGATATACTGATTCGGATTACCCCTTTGGTATTTTCAAACTCTTCTTATAGCAAAATCTATTAATATATTGTAATGTATAAGAAATTTTTTGATGATAAAAGAAAAAGCTGTATAGTTAATTTTAAGATGATGATGATGATGATAACTGGTGACAAGATCAGAAATTCGATGATAATAATTATAACAAAAAATGTTGCTGTTTCACTAATTGGTCTAAAGACATTCAACGAGAACCAAAATATATAACATTAGGGGGTTTTAGGTTTTACGGTCGGTGTCCTAGTTGTAATATTTTCAAAAAATATATTTAAGGAGTGTAATAGGTAGACATGTTAGCAGAGACTAGGTTGTTTCCATTGAGTTTGGAATAAAAAATATATCACAGATATAGCTAGGTCTGCTTCACTGTGAACTTACCATTTATATGTAGGAATATTCTTGTAAAACATGCATATAGAGTACTAGTATATATCTCTCAGTTGATCAGCTATTCCATCACCAGGTTTGCAAAGATTAACAGGAACTGCCTACCCTTCCGGAGTACCTGAGGTCAGCCCCATTTTTTTTATTATGGGTTCGTGTTGATCAATATTTAGTTTATGAGTAGTTTCTGATTATACGTTGGTATTTAATATCACATGAACTTTTATGTTAATTAATGGCAGGGGTCAAAGTTCAATATGTCTGTTTCACGTAAAGCACAACCTGGACTTTTCTACCAATTATCCATGACCATCAATTACACATGGGAAGATAACCCTTGTAGAACAGGAACTAAAATTGAGTGTTTTATTGGCGAAAAAAGATTACCAATTTGGAAAACACAACCGGGTCAGTGTCTGGGTATGTACAGAGTTTATTTTCTGCTAATTATCAATACATATCTCCTGAGTAATAAGTAATATGGTTACGTTACAATTTTCCGGATATTTTTAATTGAACTGCATATTCTGTTTTGAATGAGTTTGGTGAATTCACCTATTTTTAAAATTATATTATGTTTTTATTCTTTCAAAGTATGACTTGTCACAGCTTTATATTGTAATATAACAACACACAATCGGTAGTGTAATGTTTTAGCTTTATTTTGTTGTTATCGTTTTCGTGGGTACGATCTCGGTCGGGTCAAACCAAAGACTATGAAATTGGTATTTCATTCTTCTCCACTGAGCTAAGCAAGCATCATTAAGAAGAAAGGGCAAAGACAGATCGGTTGCTTCAGAGTCGGTATAATGTGTCAGAGTGGAGCAACATTTCTAACCTTAAGCGCAATGGTCTGGAAAAAAGCATACATTATTATTATTTGAGCAAGTGTTAGTTGTTCTCTTCATGACATAGCTGAAGAAATGCTCACTAGAACTGAATAATCATCACTCACTCATTTACAATTACAAAGCACAGTACGTCATAGGCAGTAAAATATAATATGATTTCAGAAATGACATACAGAAACCACCCGGGGTGTTAATAAAGACATTGTAATAGCTGTATCAGTTGTATCAGGATTAGTACTATGTGGTGCTGTACTCCTCTCTCTGGTCGTGTTGTGGTTGAGAAAGCACCGAGCAGGCAATGGTAAGTAGTAATGTGATTCCACATTTATTTACCACACACATTCATCACAGCATAAAACTATTTTATTTCATATAAAAGTCTTTTAATATTGTAATGCTCATTATATAATTATCGCCATTACGTGCTATCATTTTTTGTTATTATTTTTTTGAAAAGGAAAGGACTTCACTAATGTTGTAATAACTTATGTTCAATCTCATTGGCTGTTCATCATGGAAATAAAATATGTTTAATCTTAACCAAAATTACAGCATAACTGCTAAAAAAAATCCTTTTAAAAATGCAAACGTTATTATGTAACTATTACCGTTTCTGACCAAAAAAATGGAGAATATAATTTTTTCTACTTTTTTATTTGTTATACAATTATATTGCAGTCTTTTGCAAAATGAATATTTTGATTGGTCGTTTAAGAGGTAGCTATCTTATTTCAAAAGGGGTATAATAGGGGCCCACATTAGGACATTTGACATATTTGGAAGGCATATAGATTTTTTTTAAATTTTCATCCAATCCGATGTGGGTTTTTCTTCGAATTTATTGTGCCGAAAGCTTCGGATTTCCTCTATCTTATATGGTTTCTGAGATCAACTCGACCGAATGACTAAGAAATCCAACTTCCAGACTTTGAGCTTTTTGATCTTTATTTAAGTTATAATGCATTATTGGTTGTTGTTGTTGTTGTTGTTTTTGTAATCATCTTTATCATATTTATGGGTTATTGATGGGACATAGACAAATTAAGTTATTTATGTACTACAACTATTAATGTACATAATCAATGTCAAAAAGTATTCACTTTCAATAATGAAACGAGAGAAAAATTCTAGTTAACATTTTCATTTAAAAAGTTCAATGGTGATTCCTTTTATTACTTAAGATTATCCATGCTAAATTTGAATTTTGAATTTCATATTTTCTTTAGCTTTTTTTCTTTGCTTTGATTACATATGTTTATGATTATGTAAAAAGACATTATTATCTTTACAGGTGAAGCACAAAATTCTACGGAAGCTTGTGAATTAGTTGTACACCCAATTGTGACTGTAGGAGAATGAAAACCTCTGAAAGGAACGAATGGAATACACAATGGGCATAATAAACGTTTGGAGAATTGCAAGCTGCTGTGACCAGTTGATGACCCTGAAAACTACAGAAGCATGTCGTTAGTCTCGCATATCGGAAAGCTATTCACATCAACGATTAATACAAGACTTATGAAATGGAGCGAAGATAACAGTGACTGATGCGCAATTTGGATTTAGACCGGGTTATGACACTCATGACGCAATCTCTACTCTTCATTCCATAATTTCAAAATCATTAAGGCAGGGTAAAACACAGGCACTTATTTCATTCAAAAAAATATATGCCCCCTCCTCTTCCTTACTTCAAGGTAAACATCTGCCCTTTACCCCTTCCCCACTTCGCCTCAATATTTTTCGCTTAATTGTGATCCTTTCACTGACCCAATTATATCGTTACACTCCCGAGATATTTCTCTTTTCGACTGCCACATATAAATATAAATACCGGGCCCCCTCAGACGAATTGGACAAGGATATTCAGCGAAAGTCGCATTTTCTATTTTTCGGTCACTGAAACGGATACAGTCACTTCCGGTCCGTTCTAAATTGATTTAGAAACTAAAAAAAAAAGGTGTTTTAAAAATCAAATGTCAGTAATTTGGAGTTGAACATATTTTTATAATCTGCATTGGAACAATTATCTGTATTTTAAAGGCTTACTTTACATTTGAGAGGAGATGATCATGACGGCATTGTTACACATGGCTGTCTAGAGAATTCCGAATGCATATGAAAAATCCAGCGCAAACCGGAAGTGGTTGTATCCGTTTCAGTGACTGAAAAATAGAAAATACGACTTTCGCTGAATATTCTTGTCCAATTTGTTTGAGGGGGACCCGGTATTTATATTTAAATGTGGTAGTCGAAAAGAGAAATATCTCGGGAGTGTAACGATATAATTGGGTCAGCGAAAGGATCACAAATAAGCGAAAAATATTGAGGCGAAGTGGGGAAAGGGTAAAGGGCAGATGTTTACCTTGAAGTAAGGAAGAGGAGGGGGCATATATTTTTTGAATGAAACAAGTGCCTGTGGGGTAAAATATTATATTGTTGCTTTATCGATTATGTTAAGGCTTTTGACAGTGTGTCTCATTTTAAGCTATGGTTAAAATTAGCTAAATGTGGTGTAACTGGAAAGCTTTTAAATCTAATTAAATCTATGTACTCCAAGCTAAAATCGAGTGTAAAGCATGATGGTAATTTTTCAGAATTTTTTAGCTGTAATATTGGACTCATGCAGGGGGAATCATTGTCCCCATTTGTATATGCTATTTATGGCAATGACATTGAAATAGAATTAAATAAACAAGGATGCCAATCATACGAATTAAACCTGCTCAATCTGTATTTACTAATGTATGCTGATGATACTGTTTTGTTCAGTGAAAATGTTCAGGAACTTCAAAATATGATTAATGTTGTAAATGTATGTTCAAATGAATACAATCTGCATGTAAATTTGTTGAAAACAAAGGTTGTCATTTTTAGAAATCGAGGTAATATTAAATCAGAAGAAAAATGTCATAATAAAATTTAACTCTTTCAGTATTTGCTTGTTGAAAATAGCAATTAAAGTTGAATTTCAGTATCGAGTGGTCTCTTTTTCCTAACGAGCTATAATGTTCGATATCTGTAACCATTCCATCTTCATTTGTAAGTATTAGGTCCAATACATGAGGGTCCTGATTGACACGTCCTCTAGTTGGCTTATTTACATGTTGAAAAAGATAGCAGTCTCTTATGCACTCAATAAATTTAAAGTCAATTAAAGATTCATTTGATGATGTACTCCATGTGTTCCAACATATTTTTCCATAATTGAAACCTCCCATGATTAGTAGATGTCTATAGCCTTTATTTGAAACTTCATGTAGTAATTTCCGCAGTTCTTCATCATTATCCTCGGTCCCACTACTACTTCTGTATATACATCCTTCTAGTAGTTTGTCACCATCAACAAGCGGTCTAATCAGAAGGCGATACAATGCGACTTCTGTGACGAATTCTCCCCTTAGAGATTCACAGTATATTATATATAAAATGTATTCCTACGGATAGGGATTAATATAAGTTCTTGTAATTTGTTTCCCAATCCTATTAATTACTTCTTATTATGTAATGTATATAGCTGAATATTGTAATGTTATACTGAATTAATTAATAAAATATGTTTAAACTAAATCGACTTGTACGGCTTGAATAGATTCATGAATATATAGACTCGCTCCTCTACCGATATTGTTGCTAATGTTGCAACTAAACATTTCATAGTTCTCAATAGCTAGTTCACAGTTCTGTAAATTATATCTAAAATGTTTAGGCTTGACTTCAGTTATTCCTATAATTTTTTGTTTGCTATTTTTAACATGTAGTTTTAATTCTGGCATCTTATTGATTAAACAATCTGCATTTGTATATAAACAACTCATAAAATCCAATTTATGCAATGAACGAACAGGTGCTTTAGAACTGTCTTGTGCTTTAGAACAAACACTGTGAACGGTTAAAACTATTTACATGTCGAGTATTGTCTCTTATTTGGATTTTCTTGATGTATCTTGCCCACGGGGGGCCTCTTACTCTGTACAAACATTTCCCCTGGGATTTTTCTTCCTTTTTTTTAGCCTCTGCAATTAAAACTTTGAACTCTTCCCTTTCCTTGGGAGGTCATATCATGATTAATTGATATGTTCTTAATACCTGATTCATTGTCACCAGTTACTTCATCTTCTGATCTGAGCCTAACAAAGTTTTTGAAATTTGTTCTCTTAATATCATCATCTGATTCCCAATGTTGCTGAAAAAAATATTCTGATTTTGGTGGAGGAAAAAAAAAATCTGATTCAGAGTTTTTGTCATATAACCTAATGTTAAATTCCGGAAAAAAAATTCGCGCTTTACCCGACAAAAAAATTAATATTCTAATTCTTGTGTTGTCCGAAAAAAAAATTCTGAACGAAACCAAAAACCATAACCCCCCCCTTCAAGTTAAATGGTCGGTCCCTTATCTTATGGTGGAATGATAGCCTAAATAACTATGGTCGATATAGTAAATGTTCGTCTGCTGAGAAATTAATCAACTCTATTGTGTATAGATATTGCAAAAAACATATTCGGATTAATAATTGATTTTACCGTACAGACAATATTTTCGGTGAGGCTATTTCCCCTCACCACATCAATAATTCGAGGTTTGGATATTTTTGCACATTTTTTCCTAGATGTCATACAATTATAGGCTACTATATGAATATCCAACAGTGTTGTCTAATCGTTTTAGTATAAGTTGGAACCTAGACCCAGGGGCGGATCCAGGGGGGGGGGGGCGCACCCGGCGCGCGCCCCTCTAAAATTGGTAAAAATATGATTTTTTGGCGTAAAATCGTGATTTTTCACACGAAATACCCCCAAAATTTTCGCGCCTCCCTCCGCTTGGCGCAATTTTTATAAGCCCCCCCCCCCCCTAACTTGAAATCCTGGATCCGCCCCTGACCCGTCTGTAATTTTAAGATACTTTGTTTTGTGATGTGCTATTTGTGTGAGATTTACTTCAGTGTTGCAGATGATACATGTGAATTGATAAAGTAATATTAATATATAGATATATTAATGACACGGTAGATTTGTTTGTTATTTATTGAGTAATAACTACTGAAGTTACTGTGCAGCAAGAAATACAATCTGTGGCCACTCATCCTGTTTCATAATTTCTGGATCTGTGAGGACCGACTTCCCTACAGGTCTCAGATTTTATGAGTGTCATTTAGAAAGGGTCTGCAATAGTAAGTTAACTACATTATCTATCTCTTTATATGATTGCTTTTCATTATTGTCCAAATTTTGGATCCTTCCTGTAAAGCCATACACTCTTTTTTTCTTTTCTTTTTTTGGACCGAAAAATGTGGGGCAAAGCTTTCAAAACTGACAAGCGAAAAAAGAGTCTGTTGGCTTCCAAGCCTACTCTTCAACCCTGTGTTGTTGTTTTTGTGTTTGTTATTTTTTTTTGGCTTCCGTTCCTTTTCTACATATTTGGCAATAAAAGTTGAAAGGTGGACAAAACCATAGAGTTGTCCCCTTTTTCAAAGTTTGCACATGTACCATGTACAAAAACATGCATGTACACACGTGAATAGCGCTACCAGGTTATAATTTTCGTGCTTTTTTCTTTAAATATTCGGTTATGTCTCGGCTGTTACCGAATAACAATTGCAAGAAAAAAAAATCCTTTGAAGTTCACAATAATAAGTGTTTGTTGATTTGCGTGGAACAGTTGCGTTGAAGGTTAAGAACAAAACCTAAAGTAACAATTTTAGTACCCCCAAAAAAATCTTAATGCTGCAACTGATTCTGAACATGGGCTACTATCAGAAAATGCTCAGGATCCCAGTAGTCTTGGGCTTCTAGTTGGTCCTTGTTAAGTTTTATCCTCTGAGGGACATGTATAAGATACAGTACTATTGAAACGAAAGAAGCGGTTAGTATTGGATAAAACGACTTAAATTCGAACATGGGCAATTAGGTAAGTGTCTTAGAAACAGTTTGATACGACAGTGCCATATGTAGACAAGGTAAAAAGTGTAAAAAAAACACGGGGGTTTCCCAACCGAGGTGAGCGATATGGCGCGAAATATGAAAATGGAGTTGCTTACCTTCTCTCTTATACTGTATCAGTCAAAAAACTGTGGACACAGAATACACGTATTATTCATGATGTATGACGTCTACTGATATTGTCAAATGAAGAAAAAACAAAGGATTTTTAAAATTTTGAAGAAGGAATGATTTATATGAAAATTTTGAAAAAAGGGGGGAGGAGGAATCGAAATCCATGCCCCATGCGCCTGTGATCTTGATTTGAGAAATTATCGTAATAAACGGGAAACAATGTTAGAGACTATATTTCTCTAATTCTTGTTCAATTTTCACACTTCTCAACCCGTGTGAGAAGAAATCGATAATCAACGTGTTAATCACTTTGTTCTCAGTCGCTGATTGGTCAATTACGTAATAATGTCTCAACCCGTGAGTGAGATAAGCATTTCACGCTACTTTTCCCGTAAAACTGTTACGTTTTGCAAAATGTCATTGTGTCAATAAAATCGTTTAATTAACCGTAACTAACCGTAATTAACCGTACCGACATCAAGAACCCCTCTTCTTCCGTAAATGGCCGTTTTCGGGTGAAGACGACCGAGGTAAGACGAGTCCACGTGCACTCGTCTTTACTCGTTGTGACATCCAATCAGAACGCCTCTAACAAGAAAAAAAATCGTTTAAATATATACCATAAGCCTGGAATGTCACATTATATACCCTGTATGATAGCTGAATAACAGATATATTACGGATTTAACCATTGTTTTTTTTTTCAAATACAGATTCCAACCGTATTAAATATATATTTGTGTCTTTTATTTTCATTTTTTCGTATTTCTAGATGTCCTTTTCCGTACCTTTGACCACAGGCGCATGGGGCATGGATTTCGTTTCCTCCTCCCCCCTTTTCTCTACTACCCCCCTTTTTTCAAAATTTTCATATAAATCATTCCTTTTTCAAAATTTTCATAATCATTCGTTTTTTCTTCATTTGACAATATCAGTAGACGTCATACATCATGAATAATACGTGTATTCTGTGTCCACAGTTTTTCGACTGAAACAGTATAAGATAGAAGGTAAACAACTCCATTTTCATATTTCGCGCCATATCGCTCACCTCGGTTGGGTAACCCCCGTGTTTTTTATACTTTTTACCTTGTCTACATATGGCACTGTCGTATCAAACTGTTTCTAAGACACTTACCTAATTGCCCATGTTCGAATTTCAGTCTGTACGTCGATCTTTTCCAAGAAATCTCGCCGAGAATAGCGAGGCAGCTTCGTTTCTAGGTCAAACTACATCATTTGAGACGGAAGTGCAAGAACGGGAACCTGGGATTTTTACGAATGGATTACCTGCAATGAAAAACCCAGATGCGCTCCGAATATTTTTCCCGGAATGTTTTGGCGGGAAATATAAACCGCTGAAAAAACATAACAGCAGACAAATTATTTCGTAAAAATGGCACAACGACCATCTGAATATGGAAACATTGAAATAATTTGATGGTAAATAACTGTTCAAAAAGAAATTCAAACTGAGAAATAGATGATTGAATGGTTAGAACTGAAGTCAAAATTTCAATGAAAAAGAAATATTCAGCTTGCCTCTACTTCAAATTATTAAAATCATACCCAAACAAATACATATACAACTAAAAAATAAATAAATAAATAAAAACAAAAAAACAAAGGAAGAAGAAGCTGAGAACAGCTATTGAATGGGACTATGGCATTTTACCCCCTTCCTCAATAAAAGGGCTCCCAACTGACAAAAATGTGTAAGGGAGCCGGAGAAACCATTTAACTAAGGGGGCTATTTCTTTTTCATTTCATGTCACTGATTTTATAAAACAATAATCTGTCTTACAGGGGTAAAAAATAAATAACTTGTGTAACTCCATTTTTCAACAGTGACAGAAATCAGTGTTGAAATCCAGAAAAAAAATCCTATTTTACCGTATAAGTGGTTATTTTGGTGGGTATTTAATTTTCGCTTTCTTCGCGAGGATGTTAAATGCGCAAAAAAAGTTCACGAATTATTATTTCACGTTCAAATAGTTAAACAAGTTATTTATTTTTTACCCCTGAAAAAGAAATAGCCCCCTTAGTTAAATGGTCCCTCCGGCTCCCTTACACATTTTTATCAGTTGGGAGCTCTTTTATTGAGGAAGAGGGTAAAATGCCATAGTCCCATTCAATAGCTGTTCGCAGCTTCTTCTTCCTTTGTTTTTTTTTTATTTATTTTTATTTTTTTTTTTTTTTAGTTATATATGTATTTGTTTGGGTATGATTTTAATAATTTGAAGTAGAGGCAAGCTGAATATTTCTTTTTCGTTGAAATTTTGACTTCAGTTCTAACCATTCAATCATCTATTTCTCAGTTTGAATTTCTTTTTGAACAGTTATCTACCGTCAAATTATTTCAATGTTTCCATATTCAGATGGTCGTTGTGCCATTTTTACGAAATAATCCGTCTGCTGTTATGTTTTTTCAGCGGTTTATATTTCCCGCCAAAACATTATGGGAAAAATATTCGGAGCGCATCTGGGTTTTTCATTGCAGGTAATCCATTCGTAAAAATCCCAGGGTTCCCGTTCTTGCACTTCCGTCTCAAATGATGTAGTTTGACCTTGAAACGAAGCTGCCTCGCTATTCTCGGCGAGATTTCTTGGAAAAGATCGACGTACAGACTGAAATTCGAACATGGGCAATTAGGTAAGTGTCTTAGAAACAGTTTGATACGACAGTGCCATATGTAGACAAGGTAAAAAGTGTAAAAAACACGGGGGTTTCCCAACCGAGGTGAGCGATATGGCGCGAAATATGAAAATGGAGTTGTTTACCTTCTATCTTATACTGTATCAATCGAAAAACTGTGGACACAGAATACACGTGTTATTCATGATGTATGACGTCTACTGATATTGTCAAATGAAGAAAAAACGAATGATTATGAAAATTTTGAAAAAGGAATGATTTATATGAAAATTTTGAAAAAAGGGGGGTAGTAGAGAAAAGGGGGGAGGAAGAAATGAAATCCATGCCCCATGCGCCTGTGATCTTGATTTGATAAATTATCGTAATAAACGGGAAACAATATTAGAGACTATATTTCTCTAATTCTTGTTCAATTTTCACACTTCTCAACCCGTGTGAGAAGAAATCGATAATCAACGTGTTAATCACTTTGTTCTCAGTCGCTGATTGGTCAATTACGTAATAATTTCTCAACCCGTGGGTGAGATAAGCATTTCACGCTACTTTTCCCGTAAAACTGTTACGTTTTGCAAAATGTCATTGTGTCAATAAAATCGTTTAATTAACCGTAACTAACCGTAATTAACCGTACCGTCATCAAGAACCCCTCTTCTTCCGTAAATGGCCGTTTTCGGGTGAAGACGACCGAGGTAAGACGAGTCCACGTGCACTCGTCTTTACTCGTTGTGACATCCAATCAGAACGCCTCTAACAAGAAAAAAAATCGTTTAAATATATACCATAAACCTGGAATGTCACATTATATACCCTGTATGATAGCTGAATAACAGATATATTACGGATTTAACCATTGTTTTTTTTTCAAATACAGATTCCAACCGTATTAAATATATATTTGTGTCTTTTATTTTCATTTTTTCGTATTTCTAGATGTCCTTTTCCGTACCTTTGACCACAGGCGCATGGGGCATGGATTTCGTTTCCTCCTCCCCCCTTTTCTCTACTACCCCCCTTTTTTCAAAATTTTCATATACATCATTCCTTTTTCAAAATTTTCATAATCATTCGTTTTTTCTTCATTTGACAATATCAGTAGACGTCATACATCATGAATAATACGTGTATTCTGTGTCCACAGTTTTTCGACTGAAACAGTATAAGATAGAAGGTAACCAACTCCATTTTCATATTTCGCGCCATATCGCTCACCTCGGTTGGGAAACCCTCGTGTTTTTTATACTTTTTACCTTGTCTACATATGGCACTGTCGTGTCAAACTGTTTCTAAGACACTTACCTAATTGTCCATGTTCGAATTTCAGTCTGTACGTCGATCTTTTCCAAGAAATCTCGCCGAGAATAGCGAGGCAGCTTCGTTTCTAGGTCAAACTACATCATTTGAGACGGAAGTGCAAGAACGGGAACCTGGGATTTTTACGAATGGATTACCTGCAATGAAAAACCCAGATGCGCTCCGAATATTTTTCCCGGAATGTTTTGGCGGGAAATATAAACCGCTGAAAAAACATAACAGCAGACAAATTATTTCGTAAAAATGGCACAACGACCATCTGAATATGGAAACATTGAAATAATTTGATGGTAAATAACTGTTCAAAAAGAAATTCAAACTGAGAAATAGATGATTGAATGGTTAGAACTGAAGTCAAAATTTCAATGAAAAAGAAATATTCAGCTTGCCTCTACTTCAAATTATTAAAATCATACCCAAACAAATACATATATAACTAAAAAAAAAAAAAAATAAAAATAAATAAAAAAAAAACAAAGGAAGAAGAAGCTGAGAACAGCTATTGAATGGGACTATGGCATTTTACCCCCTTCCTCAATAAAAGGGCTCCCAACTGACAAAAATGTGTAAGGGAGCCGGAGAAACCATTTAACTAAGGGGGCTATTTCTTTTTCATTTCATGTCACTGATTTTATAAAACAATAATCTGTCTTACAGTGGTAAAAAATAAATAACTTGTGTAACTCCACTTTTCAACAGTGACATAAATCAGTGTTGAAATCCAGAAAAAAAATCCTATTTTACCGTATAAGTGGTTATTTTGGTGGGTATTTAATTTTCGCTTTCTTCGCGAGGATGTTAAATGCGCAAAAAAAGTTCACGAATTATTATTTCACGTTCAAATAGTTAAACAAGTTATTTATTTTTTACTCCTGAAAAAGAAATAGCCCCCTTAGTTAAATGGTCCCTCCGGCTCACTTACACATTTTTATCAGTTGGGAGCTCTTTTATTGAGGAAGAGGGTAAAATGCCATAGTCCCATTCAATAGCTGTTCGCAGCTTCTTCTTCCTTTGTTTTTTTTTTATTTATTTTTTTTTTTTTTTTTTTTTAGTTATATATGTATTTGTTTGGGTATGATTTTAATAATTTGAAGTAGAGGCAAGCTGAATATTTCTTTTTCATTGAAATTTTGACTTCAGTTCTAACCATTCAATCATCTATTTCTCAGTTTGAATTTCTTTTTGAACAGTTATCTACCGTCAAATTATTTCAATGTTTCCATATTCAGATGGTCGTTGTGCCATTTTTACGAAATAATCCGTCTGCTGTTATGTTTTTTCAGCGGTTTATATTTCCCGCCAAAACATTATGGGAAAAATATTCGGAGCGCATCTGGGTTTTTCATTGCAGGTAATCCATTCGTAAAAATCCCAGGATTCCCGTTCTTGCACTTCCGTCTCAAATGATGTAGTTTGACCTTGAAACGAAGCTGCCTCTCTATTCTCGGCGAGATTTCTTGGAAAATATCGACGTACAGACTGAAATTCGAACATGGGCAATTAGGTAAGTGTCTTAGAAACAGTTTGATACGACAGTGCCATATGTAGACAAGGTAAAAAGTGTAAAAAACACAGGGGTTTCCCAACCGAGGTGAGCGATATGGCGCGAAATATGAAAATGGAGTTGTTTACCTTCTATCTTATACTGTATCAATCGAAAAACTGTGGACACAGAATACACGTGTTATTCATGATGTATGACGTCTACTGATATTGTCAAATGAAGAAAAAACGAATGATTATGAAAATTTTGAAAAAGGAATGATTTATATGAAAATTTTGAAAAAAGGGGGGTAGTAGAGAAAAGGGGGGAGGAAGAAACGAAATCCATGCCCCATGCGCCTGTGATCTTGATTTGATAAATTATCGTAATAAACGGGAAACAATATTAGAGACTATATTTCTCTAATTCTTGTTCAATTTTCACACTTCTCAAACCGTGTGAAAAGAAATCGATAATCAACGTGTTAATCACTTTGTTCTCAGTCGCTGATTGGTCAATTACGTAATAATTTCTCAACCCGTGGGTGAGATAAGCATTTCACGCTACTTTTCCCGTAAAACTGTTACGTTTTGCAAAATGTCATTGTGTCAATAAAATCGTTTAATTAACCGTAACTAACCGTAATTAACCGTACCGTCATCAAGAACCCCTCTTCTTCCGTAAATGGCCGTTTTCGGGTGAAGACGACCGAGGTAAGACGAGTCCACGTGCACTCGTCTTTACTCGTTGTGACATCCAATCAGAACGCCTCTAACAAGAAAAAAAATCGTTTAAATATATACCATAAGCCTGGAATGTCACATTATATACCCTGTATGATAGCTGAATAACAGATATATTACGGATTTAACCATTGTTTTTTTTTCAAATACAGATTCCAACCGTATTAAATATATATTTGTGTCTTTTATTTTCATTTTTTCGTATTTCTAGATGTCCTTTTCCGTACCTTTGACCACAGGCGCATGGGGCATGGATTTCGTTTCCTCCTCCCTCCTTTTCTCTACTACCCCCCTTTTTTCAAAATTTTCATATACATCATTCCTTTTTCGAAATTTTCATAATCATTCGTTTTTTCTTCATTTGACAATATCAGTAGACGTCATACATCATGAATAATACGTGTATTCTGTGTCCACAGTTTTTCGACTGAAACAGTATAAGATAGAAGGTAAGCAACTCCATTTTCATATTTCGGGCCATATCGCTCACCTCGGTTGGGAAACCCCCGTGTTTTTTATACTTTTTACCTTGTCTACATATGGCACTGTCGTATCAAACTGTTTCTAAGACACTTACCTAATTGTCCATGTTCGAATTTCAGTCTGTACGTCGATCTTTTCCAAGAAATCTCGCCGAGAATAGCGAGGCAGCTTCGTTTCTAGGTCAAACTACATCATTTGAGACGGAAGTGCAAGAACGGGAACCTGGGATTTTTACGAATGGATTACCTGCAATGAAAAACCCAGATGCGCTCCGAATATTTTTCCCGGAATGTTTTGGCGGGAAATATAAACCGCTGAAAAAACAAAACAGCAGACAAATTATTTCATAAAAATGGCACAACGACCATCTGAATATGGAAACATTGAAATAATTTGATGGTAAATAACTGTTCAAAAAGAAATTCAAACTGAGAAATAGATGATTGAATGGTTAGAACTGAAGTCAAAATTTCAATGAAAAAGAAATATTCAGCTTGCCTCTACTTCAAATTATTAAAATCATACCCAAACAAATACATATACAACTAAAAAATAAATAAATAAATAAAAACAAAAAAACAAAGGAAGAAGAAGCTGAGAACAGCTATTGAATGGGACTATGGCATTTTACCCCCTTCCTCAATAAAAGGGCTCCCAACTGACAAAAATGTGTAAGGGAGCCGGAGAAACCATTTAACTAAGGGGGCTATTTCTTTTTTATTTCATGTCACTGATTTTATAAAACAATAATCTGTCTTACAGGGGTAAAAAATAAATAACTTGTGTAACTCCACTTTTCAACAGTGACATAAATCAGTGTTGAAATCCAGAAAAAAAATCCTATTTTACCGTATAAGTGGTTATTTTGGTGGGTATTTAATTTTCGCTTTCTTCGCGAGGATGTTAAATGCGCAAAAAAAGTTCACGAATTATTATTTCACGTTCAAATAGTTAAACAAGTTATTTATTTTTTACCCCTGAAAAAGAAATAGCCCCCTTAGTTAAATGGTCCCTCCGGCTCACTTACACATTTTTATCAGTTGGGAGCTCTTTTATTGAGGAAGAGGGTAAAATGCCATAGTCCCATTCAATAGCTGTTCGCAGCTTCTTCTTCCTTTGTTTTTTTTTTATTTATTTTTATTTATTTTTTTTTTTAGTTATATATGTATTTGTTTGGGTATGATTTTAATAATTTGAAGTAGAGGCAAGCTGAATATTTCTTTTTCATTGAAATTTTGACTTCAGTTCTAACCATTCAATCATCTATTTCTCAGTTTGAATTTCTTTTTGAACAGTTATCTACCGTCAAATTATTTCAATGTTTCCATATTCAGATGGTCGTTGTGCCATTTTTACGAAATAATCCGTCTGCTGTTATGTTTTTTCAGCGGTTTATATTTCCCGCCAAAACATTATGGGAAAAATATTCGGAGCGCATCTGGGTTTTTCATTGCAGGTAATCCATCCGTAAAAATCCCAGGGTTCCCGTTCTTGCACTTCCGTCTCAAATGATGTAGTTTGACCTTGAAACGAAGCTGCCTCGCTATTCTCGGCGAGATTTCTTGGAAAAGATCGACGTACAGACTGAAATTCGAACATGGGCAATTAGGTAAGTGTCTTAGAAACAGTTTGATACGACAGTGCCATATGTAGACAAGGTAAAAAGTATAAAAAACACGGGGGTTTCCCAACCGAGGTGAGCGATATGGCGCGAAATATGAAAATGGAGTTGTTTACCTTCTATCTTATACTGTATCAATCGAAAAACTGTGGACACAGAATACACGTATTATTCATGATGTATGACGTCTACTGATATTGTCAAATGAAGAAAAAACGAATGATTATGAAAATTTTGAAAAAGGAATGATTTATATGAAAATTTTGAAAAAAAGGGGGGTAGTAGAGAAAAGGGGGGAGGAGGAAACGAAATCCATGCCCCATGCGCCTGTGCCTTTGACGTCATTCTTCAATGACGTCAAAATATGTGTCACGTCATATTTCATGTATGGGGTGTCTCATGAAGTAAACTACTGTACTTTCAATAAAATATTAGTGAGAAATGCTCAAATATCAGTAGAAAGCTACTTAATTTATTAGTCGGTGTCACAAAAGTCAATTTTATGTGATGTGTATTTCATAACGCTCAATGATATTGATCTGATAATGTATGCAAATTAGTTACTGATCAATGGCGGGCGTCTCTAGGAGTTCGCGATAGTGAAAGTTGTTGGATTACGGAAGAAATAGGTACTTACATGCGTTGTTGTGAAAGCCCGGGTGATCTTCCACTCGTGATAGAAATTGTTGTGTCTTTTCGCTCGTTTCGCTGCGCTCCACTCGCGAAAAGACATAACATTTCTATCTCTCGTGGAAGATCACCCGGTCTTTCCCAAGAACGTATGTAAGAACCTATTAATCTGGAATCTTGTCCCTTCTCCATCATTGCTTCAAAAACATTCCTTAACGGGTGTTACGTCAATTGAAGTATACGTCAGTGACGTCATTGGACGTCGATTTGAGAAAGTGAAAAACGGCCATATATTTTGTTAAATTAGTGAGAAAAAGAATCAAACAAATGTTTAGTGTTCCATTAGAAAAACAAACCTCGAACTTTAAAATGTGAAAATTTAACTATCGAGATTTGAGAAATTATCGTAATAAACGGGAATCAATGTTAGAGACTATATTTAAATAACCTGTTCAACAATTTCAATTATTACATAAGGCTCTATTTTACTGTTTTTCTATTGGCCAGAAGCAATACACGTGACATTCCATTTTCTAACATATTGATTAGCAAAAAGCAATTTCTGTGCAATAAATAATCATATTGCACTCTCGTGCAAAATCAATGAAATAAATTACGTGGCACGAGAGTGCAATATGGTTTTTTATTGCACAGAAATTGCTTTTTGCTAATCAATATGTTAGAAAATTTCATAAAATTTGAAAATTTTCAGAAAATTTGAAAATCATAAAATAAAAAAAAGTAAAATTTAAAGTTCAATTATTTTTAACAAATTTGAAAATTTCATTTTTTTTTTAAAAATTCAAAATTTTCATAAAATTTCAAAACTTTCAAAAATTTCATACTATTTCAAAAAAATTCAAAATGATAAAATTTTCAAAAAGTTTCAAAAATTTCATAGTTTTCATAAAATTTCAAAATTAAGAGTAAAATAGAGCCGTATGTAATAAAACAATTACTACACTTGAACTTGATCAATATGAGGTTTTATGGAGCAGAGTACAACAATATTGAACTCGGCATTGTTGTACTCTGCTCCATACAACCTCATATTGATCTCGTTCAAGTGCAGTAATTGTATAATATTCCATAAATAAGTTTTTCCTTGTACTATTTTTAGACAACACACAAAGAGGCGTATTTATAAAGTAAACCCCGGATAAAGGCTGGGAACTGTTCCGTAAGTTTGACTGGTTAGAATCTAGTGCGCTTGTTGCCAATGGAAAAGTCGGTCACATTCACCGTCGCATGTACTAATGAGATTATGTTAGAATTAAAATTAGTAGAGGAGAAAACAGCTGAATAGTGTGGAAGAAAATATGTTTCTTAATCCATTTTATTGTTTTATCATTATAACGTCAGGCTATCAATCATCAGCAGGTCCAGGTATGTTATAGAGATAAAAGTTTACGGCTGTAATTTAGAAATAGAATAAATACGAAATACGAAATACGAAATATTTTATTAAAAAAGCTCAATAATGAACATTTGTCAATGACAGCATAGACACAACAAAGAATAAATTTTCACAACAATAGATACAATTACAATTTATAATGTGTTCCAAGGGGAGTAACTCTAATATATTTAAGTACAAATTGTATATGCCAATAAGATCAGAAAATATCCTGACATGAAAATAGGAGGAAGCAACTATACTCCATACAGCGGGACGTAAAGAGGAGAGGAAAGAGAGTGACTCTTGTACGGGATCGTTTGTATATAAATAACGAACTATATATCGTACCGGAGGAAAACTATATTAATGAGATGGAAGAAGACGCGTTCGAGATTGGTCAGGAGAATTTGGAAGATGACTTTATACCATATCGATACACTAATCGTGCCGATCGTAGACCACCAAAACGACAGAGGCGAAGTTCATCGACACCGACGAAATACTAGGGGTGCCGTGGGGCGCATGACAATGACAATTCACTTTCTGATTTAACTGTTTGTTTTCCTGTAAATAGTAACAGTAATTTTGTTAAAACTTCTCGTGAACATACATCAAGGCTGGTAATCGGCACAAGCAGAACAGTTGGTTCTGCAAAGAAATTCGTGAGGATAACTTCCGGTTTTGGTGGAGGAGAGTTCACGAAGACGCTTCGCAAGGTATGTACATGTCAAAAATTGAAATTTTCTTTTTTACTGCTCGAATATTGCAAAATCAGAGAATGCTATGCTGTGGCGAATGCTTTCACGATTAGGAACATGTATAGTTTATTCTTGTAAATGAAGTGTAACTCTCGCAAAATCAATCGTCCCACGAAAAACATAACGAAAATAGTGACAATCTTACATTT
Source organism: Bathymodiolus brooksi (assembly GCA_963680875.1). Lineage (NCBI taxonomy): Eukaryota > Metazoa > Mollusca > Bivalvia > Mytilida > Modiolidae > Bathymodiolus > Bathymodiolus brooksi. The sequence continues at coordinate 27,530,854 of OY804589.1, forward strand.
CTAAGTTGTTTTTGACAAAGATGCAAGTTAAATTTTCAATATTTTTTCATCATGGGAGTTTAAATGTAATCGGGGATAAATTCCGATTCATCAGAAGTAAATTTAAGTCTAGAAAAATCTACAAACTGTCAATTTTCTCGTTTTCCTGCTTGAGGAGAACGGTTCTGATAGAGCACATTGCGAATGAATGAGGAGATTTGCTAGTTTTTGGTACGACACATGTAATCCACTGTATAATCACAAATTTTGCATGTCTGTCTGGTAATAAATTCACGAACGGATGCCCTTCTTCCCGTCGGGTTTTTAAAAGTATAAAAGTAATATTTCATTGTTCATGGGCTGTCCACCTAGAAAGAAATATTTCATTTAATGAATCAATTCATAATTGTAACTGCGGTTTCCCATGATTTAACTTGTCATTATTGATCATTTGTTGTTTGTGACAACTTCCATTGTGTTTTGGATACACAAGATTAAATTCCCTTACATTGGAAAAAATTGAAAATGTACTGCAAGATAAATTTTTTTTATAATCAAGAATAATTAAACTTAATGTGAATCATATCTTTATAATTTCTAATACAAATGATACACTCTAAATTAAATATCATACAGTTGAGAATAATATTAATTTGTGGTTTGTTTTTCTATTATGTAGTGTGTTATGTGTACACACTTGTAAATAAAAAAAGATCTCTGTTAGTAGTGATTACAAGATGTACAGCGCTTTACCGATTTTAAGGATATGTCCACAGTTTAATTGACATCTTGTGTTTAATTTATTCATGACTGCTAGCACTAAGTGAATGTTTATTTACGTTAAACCTATGTATGTGCTGAAATCATGTAATATTATAACTTGTGTAGATCTGCGGTGAAGTTTCCGTCATCTTTAGTAAAAAGGTTGCGCCGAATAGATGTGTAAACCCGTTTGAAAGGATATAAATATTTTGAAATTGAAAGAGATTTTTTTAATAAACTTTGTGTTCTGATTGATGGGGATTTTAAATTTGGTGTACTGCTACTTGTTTTTGTTCGTTTCCTTGGTGGTGATATTAGTACGGGAACGATGCTAAAAAATACGCGTACTTTCCGAGTTTAATGGACCGACATACCTCACGGCTGATATTTTGCAAGATGATTAGGTATACATTATATTATCATTTAAACCCTGTCGTAGAATTTTCCAATGGTGCATTTTTTTGTTAGAGCTCTTGAAAGTGAAATTTCGTAGATTTTTCAAAATACAACTTCAATTACAAAAAGGCTGTAAGAACATTAAACAAAGTAAATTGTTGACACAAAAAAGGTATTGTCAGAATTTTCAAAGAACAAGCAAACATTTCAACATAGAAGATTTAGCATCTGACGGATAGTTAAATAAGTATTGAGCATTTCTCGGAAGAATGTGAAAGCTTTTTCTGATTGCAGTACCTGTCATTGTGAATATAATTTAATGAACTACGCGTAAATAGTATTTTGGTGAATACATTTGTATATTTATCAGTTCTTTCACACTCTATAATTACAAATCACTCAAAAAGGTACAAATATAACCTTAAAACAGCAATTTTTCGAAACCACTGACTCATTAAATTTATGAACGTTTTCATTCTCGTTACTTTCCCCTGTATTAATTTCACCCTTATTCATGACAATATGCATGTCTTGAAGTCTTGAAGTTTTGACATTATCGTTGGAATACGTTTGTGAAATACATAAATCATTGTTCATTGTTGAATTTAAAAGTGTTTTGTGCAATTTTTTTTTAAATGTATGGTTTTTTAAGTGGGTTTTACTTTTTTGGTTTGGTGGTTTAGTTAGTATTTTAGTACCGATCGGAATAGACATGAAATGTTCCGGAAAAAGTTTCGTCCTGTATATATAGTCCTGAACACTTGAAGTTGTATATTGTTGTTTAAATTTGTTTTATGATATACCTTATTTTTGTTTTGTGTTGAATTTAAGATTGTTTTGTACCAGTTTGTATACCGATGTGGTCATTTTAATTTGTCACTTATTGCCAATCAGACTATATCTGATTCGTTCTTGGAAATGTGTAGTCCCGTAAAGTTTGCTCACTCACTATCGAAAAAGAGTCGAACGGTCAGCAGTTGGGAATTATGCATAATTTGTCAGATCTCTTGCGATGATACTCTATCTAAGGCAAGCGAAAAGGGGAAATGTACCTTATTTAAAGCTGTTGGCTTGAGGAAAGATGATGTCCATCGCCGTCTTCATGACGAATTTGATTCACTTGATTTGATTCCAACTGATAGGATACAGTATCATAGATCCTGCTATGAAAGCTACACAAGCAAAATAAATTTAGAAAAAATTGAACCAGTTGAAGCACAAATGAATGCCTCTTCCTGTGGCTTGGTGAGAACATCAGAATATATTTGTGTAAAGACCCGCTCAATGACTGCTCCATTTGATTGGTCTCAATGCATATTTTGTAAACAGAAAAGTTACAAAAAAGATAGGAATTTAAAGCGCGTCGAATCTAAAGATCGATTCAAAAACATACTCCATGCTGTGAATAACCAGTCCGATTTCGATATAGTTAGTTTAATTCAGTCAGTTGACAATTTCTTGGAAAATGCATTGTATCACTCGTCATGCATAGCGAACTACCTTTTAAACATGAAATCAGACACTATACCAGTCGAAAAAGAGTCATGCAGGTGCTTTTCAGCAATTCATAGATAGCCTACGAGATGATCTCTTTGTTAACAAAAAGGCATTTTCTATGTCTTTCTTGCTTGATAAGTTCTGTTCCTTTCTCCCACCAAACATTGCTAGCAAATATACAACTTCAAAATTGCAGCAAAAGTTACTCAACTATTTTGGAAACGCCATTATTGTTGAAAAGCAATGTGGAAAGGGCAAATCTAATACAATATTCAGTAGTTCAATCACTGTGTCTGAGGCTATTCACCCTGCAAACAATCTAAAAGCCGAACTGAAATTTACAGAGTTGGAGACAAGTTTTGAAAACACTCAGTCGAAATCTGTCAGATCTGTATGACCCAAAAGGTAGTCCTAAGTCTATTCACAGAGATCTAAATAAACTCAATTAGCTTTGTCAAAAGATTCCTCTATTGTCAAACTTCCTCCATCTGAAGCAGCATTTAGACAACACATACTTCGTGTTGCATTCCAAGTGTATGTATGGACACATGCTAATGAAGCTAAGCCACCGTCTAGGTCACCTTTAGAGTATGGATGGAGAAATGAGAACAAATACTTAATGCCAAAGTACTTTGAAGGACCCATGACGTCTGACTTCTTGCAAGACCTTGTATGTATGTGTAAAGGAAAGTCCATTTGCAGCAAAAATTGTGTTTGCGTTGAACAAAATTTATCGTGTACGAGCATCTGCGGTTGTCAAGGAAATGAAGAATGTAGAAATCAGCTGTCACACCAATTGTCGGTAGCTGAAAATTTGGGAAACAACGAGGATTGTCCAAGCGACATCTAAAGCAGATACCTGACTGAAATAAAAAAAAGAAAAAAAGAAAAAAAAAAAGAAAAAAAAATATGCCATTAGTCTCAGACCTTGACGCAGTTGGTGGGCTTTCAACTAACATGAGACCTCTGTAAAAGGCATATTATACTTTTTACCATTGTAGTTATGCTCTTTTATTAAAAGTAAATAAATTTTTGTCCTACTTTTAGGTTGGTGTGGTAGAGTTTAGACTTCATACACCCCGTTATTTCTCGTAAGATTTTTATGAAACTTTCCAGAAAATATCTTCATATACTATATTTTTCTATGATTAAGCTCCATTTGTAATTTTTGTATTTTCAAGTTTTCAATTTTGATGCACAAATTTCAAAAATACATTTTTTGTACTTCCCGACGTCAGGGGCATATATCAGTAGCCTTTACCCGATATTTCCAAACAAAAAAGAAATTATTTGATCAAAAACATAGCACTCTACATAATGCCAGCATTGTTTAATTGTATTAGTAAACTGTTTTCAAGGAAAATATCCATTATATAAAAAAAATTGCGATTTTCGACATTTTCCACAAATGACCTTTAACCCCAATATTGCAAAAACTGCACCATAGTGGAACTCTACGACAGGGCTTCATCGAAGCACCTCGGTAATATCTTTTAAATAAGTCCAACATTAGCCGTGAGGTATTCCGGTCCATTAAATTTTCGATATTTACTTGATTTTTCCTCCATTATATGTACACAGGCAATCTATATCGAAATGTTTTTAGGTAAAGTGTCAATGTCAGTCCCCTTTTCCTCTTTCCCTTGAATCCTGGCATCTCATGAAAGTGGTCAGAGAATAGTTTATTTTGATTAGAGTATTTATCAGTTTTGTGTTTAAAAGTGTCAATTTATCAATTTTGCAGAAAACAATTATTAAAACTAGCAAATCTCCTCATGCATTCGCAATGTGCTCTATCAGAACCGATCTCCTCAAGCAGGAAAACGAGAAAATTGACAGTTTGTAGATTTTTCTAGACTTCAATTTACTTCTGACGAATCGGAATTTATCCCCGATTACATTTAGACTCCCATGATGAAAAAATATTGAAAATTTAATTTGCATCTTTGTCAAGAACAACTTAGAAATGTAAGAGTGTCATAATTTTCGTCATGTTTTTCGTGGGACGATTGATTTTGCGAGAGTTACACTTCATTTACAAGTATAAACTATACATGTCTCTAATCGTGAAAGCATTCGCCACAGCATAGCATTCTCTGATTTTGCAATATTCGAGCAGTAAAAAAGAAAATTTCAATTTTTGACATGTACATACCTTGCGAAGCGTCTTCGTGAACTCTCCTCCACCAAAACCGGAAGTTATCCTCACGAATTTCTTTGCAGAACCAACTGTTCTGCTTGTGCCGATTACCAGCCGTGTACATGCACCGCGGGTATTAATGAAATATTTATTTGTGATGATACTTTTAATGATTCTTGTTTATTTGAAAATGATACTTCATTCGACTTTCAAAACTTTGGTAGCAATAATTTCATAAGCCTAGAAATTGATGAAATTGCAAATTTCGATATTAACCTAGATTTCTTAAATGATATCAGTTTTTGTGAAAATGATGCAAATTGCACAAATTTAGTTAACTCAACCTTCATCAAAATTATTGATCAATTTTCTGAAACAAACGTAGAAGCTATTGTCAACGGTACCGATGTCGACAATAGTAACGAATATGAGCCAAATCAAAATCTATCTAATTCAAATAGTGAAGAAAATTTGTTATATTATAATGACACGTCTGTAAATAGTAATCATGTTGTTGTTGATGTAAATAAATCTATTGTTTGTAATGAAATTGAAACTAGTGTCGGAAATGTAAACTTTAAATATGACTTTAACATGCTTAATATTCTCACAGGTACTTGTGGACAGGACCCTCCCCCCTTTTTCTTGAACATCGATTTTTTTTTCATGTAAACAACATTTTGCAACTCTCTATGTATCACTGGAGGACATATGTACAATAAATACAAGCAAACAGTAGTTTCTATCCATACCGGGTTTCTGACATGTATATAAGAGAGAAGGTAAGTCACTCTTCTTTGTCTACTTTGGGGTACCTGTTGTGCATTCATCTTAAATTTAGTGAATAAAAAAGGCCTACCTGTCTGGAAATTGGCTTATTCCTTCTCTGTATATATTATTCTCCCTGAAAACACACATTAATATTTATTTACAGCAGCTGACAACTCTCCATGGAACATTTTTCACTCGCGATTTGCGATTTTCAGACGACATTTTTGAAAACTCGAATTAAAGCTACGGAAGTGTCGATATTAGCGACATCTGCTGATCATTTGAAATATTGACGGTACGGTAAATATCGAGACTTCCGGTTAAGATTAAATTTTGCGCCAAAAAATTCCAGAACTTTTTACCCGGAACTCTCGCGTTTTACCGTATCGTCAATATTTTAAATGACCAGCAGATGTCGCTAATATCGACACTTCCGTGGTTAAAAGGTTTCGACAGGCAACTAGTAATAGTAATGCCCCTATAGTTATTAGGCCTAGTGGGTTCAACACTTTTTAAAATAGGAAAAATATAACCAGTGGACCAATTTCTTGGGTAAATACCTGAATCAAGGACTTGAATGAAATATACCAGTTTTTGTTACCAAGCTTCTCCCTGCAATCAAGAATGGGAAATAAATAACTCAACTTTGAAAAATACCCATAATGTATTAAAGTGTTTCCAGTTAAATATAAATGAAGCTTTACAGAAAATGACAGACCCATACATTGTTTTTATTTGTTGTAAGTGGCCAGGTTTTACTCTTATTTCGGTTTTTTTAAAAACAAAATAAGATAAATAAATAAAATAACTCAGAGTGTTAGAAGAAATAATTTGTTGTATAAGTAACACATACCATATGAATTTTGAGTGTGTTTGGGTACATTTGTATTTGTTGGAAGCGGCCTTGTTGGTGTATCGATGTTTATATACATACATGCCAACTCTACCGATTTACGCGGTAGTCTACCGATTGTTTAAGTCTTCTACCGCCTACCGATTTTAGATGTTTTCCTACCGATTTAAAAAAAAAATTAAAAATATTTTTATCGTGAATTGATCACATATTGATTATTCTTGTAGATTTCTACGACGTATAAATGTGTACAAATCCAAATTATTTAGGCCCTTTCCGTAATCGTTTCCCTCTTAAATTTGTACCGGAAACTTCCATTGGTCAATTCTTTATCATTAAGCCAATCAGAAACTGTATTTAAAATAAAGTTTTGAAGCACTACATTTTGAACTTATGACACCTAAACATATATATACAGTAGAACTTCACTCGCTCGAACTCGAAGGTACTGTCAAAATATGTTCGAGCTATCGGAAGTTCGAGCCACCGAGGTCCCGTAATTTTAGACAGAAAAAAATCTTGTTCTGACCCGGGACAGTTTCATTACCTATATATGATAACTGATGCACAGTAAAACTGGCCTTTCTCGTAAAAAATATTTAATCATTTAAGTTCAAGTTCAAGTTCTTTATTCACTCGGACACATATATACAAATGTAACAAGTGGAATATTATACAAAATATTTTACATAATGACGGATATAACTAACCTAAAATAATACAGCCTCAGAATATAATTACAAAACATTTTGCAATTTAGATATAAATAAGACAATTTTTTCAGAACCTTAACATTACACAAAGATAACAGGCCTTTCATTTTGTACATGTTTGCATATATATCTAATATAATAAATTGGAATAAATTTACATCTAAGCCTTTGTACATCAGCAGAGGTACATTGAAATAAAAAATGAAATTCAGTACCTAAACCAACATTACACAGATGACAAATACGTTCTTCTCTGGGAGTATTCGGCCATCTTCCAGTTTCTATTGGAAGCTTAATGTTATTGCATCTAAACTTTGTTATCATGCTTCTCTCATGTTGTAATAATTTTAATAAGTATTTCTCTAAATTAAATTCATTTTTGAATATGCCATGAAATTCTCCCCTAGAAGAGTTCTCAATTTGGTTAAACCAGTTTTGAATATATTGATCAGTCAGATTTTGCTTAACAATAAATTTGAGTTGCACTGAATGAACTGGCTGTTGTTGGTTCCATAGATAATTAAGCCCAGTTTTCTCAAAAATTGATTTGATAAAATTTAGCCACTTAAATTGAACATTATCAATAATACTCAAATTAAACATAATCTTATATAAAATACAACTAAGTTTCTTCTTGTTTGAAATAAGTCTATTCCAAAATTTTACAATCCTTAATTTTATACATAATATATCTATAGGTATTCTACCAAGTTCTCCGTATGTCATAAAATTTGGAGTAGTGGTTCTAACACCTAAAATTTTTCTACAGAACTGAAGATGAAGTTTTTCTAGTTGCTTAGTGTTCTCATAACCCCATATTTCAGAGCCATAAGTAAGTATTGGAAGTATAAGTGTATCAAGCAATTTAAATTGTAAATCTATTGGAATCGATATATTTCTCAATTTTCTATAAAAACAATATAAAGCTTTGCGAGCTTGATCCATCAATTTAGCTCTTGCCTTCACAAAAGAGCCGTTATGATTAAATATAACACCTAGATATGAATAAGAGTCTTCAATTTGTAAATTCTCTCCACATAGCTTAAAAATAGGTTGATTTTTTTATTTTCTTTTACAAAATATTATTACTTTAGTCTTTTGCAAGTTAACTTTCAATTTCCAATGATGACAATACTTTTCAAATATAGCCAAAGCAGACTTACACATTTCTAAAGGTTTTCGTCCAAAATTATTTGGTCTGCATTCACACTGAGTATATCTTATTAAGGAAATATTATTATCAAGTAAAACTTGGTAGTCATAGCAATATGATATCTAAATAGGCCATCTTCTACATTTACATCCATAACATTCAAAAAAGTTTCATCTGGTTCTGAAAAAATCTTCAAAAAAACCCAGTTTTAGCATTAAAATCTCCAACAAGTGCACATTTCATGTCTTTTTCTATAAAATTGACTAATTCATTTTCAATATCTAAAAATGCATTTATTGACGAATATAGAGAGTTTTCAGGTAGGGTGTATACACATCCCAATAAAAGGTCATTATTAAATACTTAAATTTAATATGATTTTTAAGATTATTTTTATATACAACAACAATACCTCCAGATTTATGCTTAAATATTTTTCTATTTTTTGCAACATAGCTAAAACCATCTGGGATATTTAGAATGTCATATTTGTCAGTTTTTGTCTCTATAAAAATACATACTGTATATCATGTGTTGTAATTAACTGTATAAATTTAAGTAATAAAAGTTTTGACTTGATACCACAAACATTTTATTTCTGAAAGATTAAGTTTCTGTTTTTTAGACCTTGGGGCATTTTCATCAGTCGCTTTTCTTGCTTGCCTGTCCTATTGATAGTGGTTGTCCGGGTTTCTAGGAGGGGGAAAGCGCATATGAGGTTCTCCGTTTCCAGGTTGAAGCGCATCGTTACAATTTCATATGTGAATATTAGCATGTTTTTATTTATCAACTTAGCTGTGAATGTGAACAAATTGTGAAAAATAAGTGATTTAAGTCTCAAATATATTAGTAAATCTTCCTTGTTTTCAACAATAAACCAGGAAATGTTTTTTCCGCTTTAATAGTAAAACATACTCGACAATAGGCACTCATAATTGATGATATCTTATTGTAACACACACAAGAGATGACGTGGATTAAATGATTTTAAGTAACATAACCCCGCTATTTTATATTGAAGTGTATTTATCAAGCCAGTAGATTGATTAATCATATACATTTGTATATATGTACATTTGTATGCAAGCACATTCAACGTACATCTGTCAATTAAATTGCGATGTTCGAGTTTGATATGGTAAAACTCGTGATTTTATTATGATTCTCTATTATTGATGGGACCATTTATTAAGTTCGACTGTTCGTGGTATCAGTGTTCGAGGAAAAGATTTTTTTTAGCTTAGAAATATATGGAAAATTGGCGAGACTTTCAAATAAGTTCGAGCCATCCATGGTATTCGACCCATCCGAGTTCGAGGGAATGAGGTTTGACTTGTATATATGTAAAATACTAATTTCCATTTGTTCATGGTTTTTTCATACTATATTTAAAGATTTGACTGAACAGATGTTATATCCAAAATGCAACTGAATGCACCATTTTGCGTCCTTCTGAAAAACAATTTTCTGGCAATAACGCGCCAGTTTTAAAAAGGACCTTCGCTTGTCCTCGTCTCAAAAATGATTTCCCTTCATTCCTATCTAGTTTATACGCACGAACAACAAATATTTATTGACGAAATTCAAGTTTATTCTCGACGACACATCCAACTTTCCTCCACTCGTGCCCATTCAGGAGGTCATCCGAACATATTTTGTTTCGCGCTATTTCATTGGTCGGAAAGATTTTCGGAACTTTGTTAGCTTGTTCTTCGCTATGCGCGGCTAATCCATTTCGTATCGAGAGGCCTATTAAGCGGGAGTTTTAAATAAGAATGAAAGAATACAAGTTTCAACAAAAATACTGTTATTTTGGCAAAACTTTCAAAGAACAAGCACGGCAGATTAAATCTAGGACTCTGTTGATGAACTTTATTTTCTTCTTTTTTTTGGAGAAAGGGGGGTGGGGGTGGGGGGCAATAGATGATGTTGTTAGGTATATATTGGTTTGTTGTTGAAGATTCAAGCAGAAAAGCGAAGCTGGTTGTTTCCTTGTACATGTATGTTGTTGGATTTTGTTTTATGTACAATATACATGATGTACATTTACCCATATCCATTCTATTTTTCAGGTAAATAACATAATTAGAACTTTTCATGAGTATCGCAACAAATTTTGATCTTTAATTCTTTCTGTAGCTGAAAGAAATATTATAAAAATTCTGGTTTGAACAATACACACCTAAAATTGTGGATGTAAAAAAAAGGGGGGGTAATTACTCACAAAAATGTTTTTGTACCTAAACACGTGTTATTTTTGGGTCTAATGTACTCTTTTTTTGGGAGGGGGGGACAAAATTTGTGTTGTATTTTTTTATTGGTTTATTGAAACATGAAGTACTAAAAATGCACACCTGCATGTTTTACTTATTTTAACTGTTTAAATCAAAACTGGGCATCAGAAATTGCATTAAGAGGTTTTTTTTTCTTGTTTTTTAATTTTTTTTTTTTTTGGGGGGGGTCATAAATTATTTGTGATGAGCCTAGGGACAAAAATGTTGATGCCCCCCCCCCCCCCCACTTCCCATGTAAATTAAAGAATATTTTGTTCTTTCCTATGTTTTTTGCAAAGGCCATTACAGTTGGAATTTTACACGTAACTCCCTAAACAGAGAAGAAATACTAAATGTTTTCCATCATTGATTATTCTTAACATATTTTTGCTTTTTTATTGCTACTGAGTTGCTGTTGGTGATTGCAAACAGCTGTCTAGAGAGGCACTTGTCACATGGATTGCTGTTTGTGATTGCCAATAGTACATCTATTTTGCATGTTTGTTTAAATGTTCTGTAATTGCTATTATTTTATGTAGTGCTTGACATAAGTTGTTATGTTTATATTTGTATAATCGGTTTAAGAGCACTTTAGGGCTCATGTTGATTTGTTGTCTATGTATATATATACCGACTCTAAATAAAATTTACTTACTTACTTACTAATCCCTTTAATGCAAAAATTTCTCTTGAGGCATATTTACATATACCTGTTTCTAAGGCAGAAGAGTGGAATTATGAAAGCTACAATTTTCAAGGGGTTTACTTATGTACACTGTTTTTTTGTTGTTGCTGGGATAGGGGTTGAGGAGCGTTAACTCATTTTTATTTTTTGACAAGCCTAAAAAGGAGATTGTTTTGCTTTATGATAACTAGTGTCCCTTTCTCTCTGATCAGTCTTTTCTGTGACCAAATGGTCATCCGTCAAATTTATGTTTGAAGTGCATTTTTCCATTTCAGACAATATTCTTACCATGTCACTAGGTTCGTCATTTTTTTCTGGTGCCTATGTAACACATTGGCTGAAAAGGTTTACTTTCCACTTTTATTCTTATTTAAAACTCCCGCTTAATAGGCGTCTCGATACGAAATGGATTGGCCGTGCATAGCGAAGAACAAGCTGAAAAAGTTCCGAAAATCTTTCCGACCAATGAAATAGCGCGAAACAAAATATGTTCGGATGACCTCCTGAATGGGCACGAGTGGAGGAAAGTTGGATGTGTCGTCGAGAATAAACTTGAATTTCATCAATAAATATTTGTTGTTCGTACGTATAAACTAGATAGGAATGAAGGGAAATCATTTTTGAGACGAGGACAAGCGAAGGTCCTTTTTAAAACTGGCGCGTTATTGTAAAATATCGAGTCGAAGCGAGGATTCCCTCTTTGTATTTTGACGATTGTTTCATACCTTTATGTAAATATAAGTAATACGGCAGCTGGACCTAGAAACAAAAGTTAGTAGAACGAGAGAGTTGTAACACGAAATGTTGTAAAATATGGATAAATGGTTCAAAGATATACTTCCAGACAAAGATCCATACCATAATCGCGGGAGGGACCAAGTGAGGAAAAAGGGGGGTCCGGAATTCGAGTGTCTGTGTAGAAAACCACCGACAGTAAGTCACATAATGTTGTACACCTCGCCATGAACGGCATTCGAACTCACAACAATATATGTATTGGCCTGTCTTACGCCGAGACCGAGATTCTAAGACGAGACTTATACAGAAACAGCTAGTTAATGTATGTGTTTTATTAAATATTCTGATTCATATGGTGTAATATTTTTCAAAAAGTGGGAATATACAAGTGTATTTGTCAGATTATCATAAAAGCCATAGAAAAAAACAATTAAATTTGATTGGATGCTTCTCCATATATAGGAATCGATCAATTAGAGAGACCATCCAACATTATACTTAGACATAATAAGGTTCAGTGCTTTTATTGTTGTTCTACATTTCACAGTCACAGTAGGATGCTCTATAACGAGCATAACTTAACAAATACCATTACCAATGCTTACTATATATCCTACATAAATATATGTTTATGCACAAATCAAACACAATTTTTATCAATCTTTCAAATATCTTGAACTGAGTGAATGGAGGCAAAATCGACACATGGAACACATATATATGGCCGCTTACTTTCCTGGCTTGGTACAGGTAGTTCAATAAAAAGTGACGGGGTTAGACTAGTTTTATGATCCCAAACCCTCCCCTCTTAGTGGAATGATGGGGTCATGCAATTGTTTGCAGTTGTGAGTAAAATGCCAACCCTCACATATAACAGGGCTAACAACTTTATTATAAAGAACGCTATAATCTTGAACATTATACATAATATGTTTAAAAACTGTAATAATTCTTTATTGTTCTCTAATTGTAGTTTCCTTGAATGTAGAAGATACAATAATTGTATTTGGTTCAACGATTCACCTACTTTGTACGCTTGACGATTCACTAGACCTCAACAATGGTAGAAGTCGGCAATGGTCTGGTGGCAGTGAGAACAAAGTTTTAAGCTTCAATGGCTTCCCTTCAGATCCAAATAAATATGAAGAGCATGCCATCTCTACAAGGCAATTTCGTCTAAAGATATTCAACACCAGTGAAGTAGATGTAAATTGTTACTACAAATGTGTGTATGGTTTCAAATTCGATGAGAAAATGTTAGGTTTAAATACCACGAACTATCAGTGTAAGAACAAATGAAGTTCATTTAATCTAATTTAAGATATCTAATTTAGTGAACTGCATCGGTGGTGTCATGGTTACCGTGCTTGCCTTGAGTGTGGTAGATCGTGGGTTCGAGCCCCTGTCGGGTCAAACAAAGACTATAACATTTGTATTTGTTGCTTCTCTGCTAAGCACAGAGCAGTAAGGAGAAAGAGCAAAGACGAGTTGGTTAGGAATCAGGATAATGTGTCCTAGTGGGGAGAAATGTCTATCAGCGGAGTGTTGTTTCAGTGAGCTAGTACTATACAAATCCGACTAAGCGTATTCGTCTAGTACAAAGTGGACCCCGCCATTGACTTATTCAAAATTAACTTGTTTTCGCCATGATATAAATGAAAAAATACTTACTCAAAACGCGTTCATGAAAAAACCTTCATAAGGTAGACTGAAAATCAAAAGTATGGAAACTCAAAAAAGTTTATTTCGGTTATTTTAAAATAAATTACAGCAAAATGAAATATAAAGTTGCATTTATCAACATTTGACAAACTTCAATCCAAGTTTAATGAAAATACACGAGGCGTTAATATGCCATGTTTATAATAATTAATGTGAAATATTGTGAAATCATTATTAATCGTGGGGTAGTACCGTACTATTTTTCGCTGATTTCGTGGTCCACTTAAACCACGAAAATAAAAATTCAACGAAATGTAATTGTCCTATTGATTGTTGGCTATAATATTTAAAACCACGAATTCAAGAGCCCATGGATAAATGCATTTTGTAGGAACTACAAAAATTTGTGCCAGCGAATAGAAGTACTTTCACAATATTTATATTACTGTTATTCACCACCCTCGTTTAATTTAATGTGTAGTGTGGAGGAAGTTTGTCAGTTACTTGACCGACAATGGAGGACGTTTGTCAGTTACTTGACCGACAATGGAGGAAGCTTCTCAGTTACTTGTCAGACAATGGAGGGATTTTTTCAGTTACTTGACCGACAATGGAGAAAGTTTGTCAGTTACTTGTCCAACAATGGAGGAAGTTTGTCAGTTACTTGTCCGACAATGGAGGAAGTTTGTCAGTTACTTGACCGACAATGGAGGAAGTTTGTCATTTACTTGTCAGATAATGGAGAGATTTTTTCAGTTACTTGACCGACAATGGAGGAAGTTTCTCTGTTACTTGTCAGACAATGGAGGGATTTTTGTTTTCTCCTTTTTTTTCACTGTTCTCTTTTACATGTGTAATTGTTACTGGTATACTTTCATTAATGTGCATGTTCTTTTTCATATGTATATGTGTAATATTTGTTATGTAATTCCAATGAAAAGACTTCATAAGTTGGTAAAACTTGTGTCTTATCCTTTTTGTCTCTATGAGCAAATAAAATTGTTATAAACTAAACCAAAAACCGACAAAAAATTAATGAAATAATCATTAAGAACCAAAGGATCAGAATTTCGAAGCTACGGTAAATTCATATTCAGAAGATTAAATAAAGTGGTTGATGCGACATAACTAAAGGAATAATCCCTGTTTATATGTACTAGGTCTTTGAATGAACTGCACCAGAAAATAAATATTATTGTATTAGTCTATTATCTAATCACAGAATTTTTTCATCCATCAATTGAAGCTATTATTATCCTGTCACAGAATTAGTGATTTTTTTTTTTTTCATTGAAAAAAATACAGTGTTATCGAGTGAAAAATAATTATTTGAATATTAAGTATCTTCTAAACGTCCTGATAAATTCTAAACAATTAATGATTTTTACGATAAATGCAAATGTGTTGTTGAGTAAAGAATCTTTTATGAATATAAGTTTTCTTCAAAATGTCCTTGATTAATACTGGTATTACCAATTTTTGAAATGTCCTTTTTTGTTCTCTCACAGATATACCTGCCGCTGACGAAATCAATACGAAAATTAACTATAGCCAAGAAGACAAACATATATCTGCCAGTCTAACGTTTCAAAATATATATCCTTTACCGCAATGTATGTTGTCAGTCATGGTATGTTAAATCATAATTCATTTGCTTATTTTATCACAAAAGCTATTAATATATAGTAATGTTTTTGAAATTTGATGAAAATAAAAGAAAAAGCTGCATTATAATTTTAAGATGATGATGATGATGATGATGATGATGATGATGATGATCATGATGATCATGATGATCATGATGATCATGATGATGATCATGATGATGATGATGATGATGGTGAAAATGAAAACGATCATGATGATGACGACGACGACGATGCTTTCTTTTTAAATTGTGAATAATAACTAATGTCAAGATAAGAAATTCGATGATAATGAAACAAATATGTTGCTGTTACACTAACTAGTCTTAATATAAAACATTGACGAGAATCAAAATATATAGCATTAAGCACCATCCATTTTTATTGGCGGACAGTGTCCTGGTTGTTATCTTTTTCAAATAATGCATTTAAGGAGTGTATTAAGTAGACATCTTAGCAGAGACTGCATATTTAAAAGGTTGTTTCCATTGAGCTTGAACTAATAGATATCACAGATAGCTAGGTCTGCTTCACTGTGAATTTACCATTTATATGAAGTATATATCTCTCAGTTGATAAGCTATTCCATCACCATGTTTGCAAAGAGTAACAGGAACAGCTTACCCTTCCGGAGCACCTAAGGTCAGCCACATTTTTTTTATTGGATGGTCGTGTTGATCAATATTTAGTTTATGAGTAGTTTCTGAGTAGACTTTGGTATTTATTCTAACATGACGTGCTACTTTCGCTTTGAAAACAATAGAGGGCTCTAAATAGCACAGAACACCCTAAGCACATGCGCAGAAGGCATATCATTATCTAATCGACAGCGTATTTTGCATATTTGTACTTTATGTATGTTAAATTAAAAGAATACAAATATTAGATATACAAAATGAGCATTAAACATGACATGGGAGAATTATTTCGATTCTAATAGGGCATTTACAGTAATTTATGGATACCGAAGGCGAAGGATTTGGCTGTTCTGATTACCTCCCCGAATGACAATTTCGCATTCTACGATGAATTATAGAAAAGTAATGACTAAATTAAACGAAAATAATGTTACCTATGTTATACAAACTATGTCTTCCATGAATTATTTCGATTCTAGTAGGACAAATCTAACTTATATTTTGAATGGAAGTCAATAATAATGGAAATGCGTATCATAACAAAATCCACTAACCTTCATGTTTACAGTAGTTTTCCAACATTGTTAACTAGACGGTGATGCAATTAAGTTACTGATATTTTCCAATTTGATGGCATTTTGCATTTAGTTACTTAAACAAGTAAAATGCTCACAAAATCGTAAAATAAATCAGTAACCAGCTTGTGTCAATGTCACCAGCGTTCCTTCTAAACTACGTCACCGGATGACGACAAATTACAAAAGTAAAAGTCGATATATGGTTGTCTTAAGTATTTTTTCCGGAAAAAGTTATATGTCAAGATACAATTCTAGAATTTTTATGTTTGTATTCACCATGGTCATAAAATGAGCATAAAGCAAGACATGAGATAATTATTTCTTAAATCAAATGAAACTAATTTTTCATCGTTATCAATTTATATAACGTTTCTGTTATCTTATTTATTCTCGTAAATAATAGCGGGAGGTAATTGGAACAGCGCCCAAAAATAACCTCTGTCTAGGTACGCTTGAATGCATAAAATTACCGTAAATGCCCTGTTAGAATCGAAATAATTCTCGGATATCGCTCGGTGTAAAATAATGACAAATATAATGCCTACCCATGTTAAAATAAGCATAGAGCCCGGCATCCGAGAATTATTCCTTAAATATCATATGAACTTTTATGTTAATTAATTGCAGGGGTCAAAGTTGAATATGTCTGTTTCACGTAAAGCCTCGCATGGACTTTTCTACCAACTATCCATGTTCATCGATTACACATGGGAAGATAACTGTGGAACAGAAGCTAAAATTGAGTGTTTTATTGGCGAAAAAAGATTATCAATTTGGAAAACACAACCGGATCAGTGTCTGGGTATGTACAGAGTCTATTTTCTGCTAATTATCAATACATGTCTTCTGAGTAATAAGTAATATGGTTACGTTACAATTTTCTGGGTAACATAAATATGCATTTTTCCTTTGATGTTTTATGCAGTAATCAACTTAAAAATAGTGAACTTTTACAAACCATGGTCTAACATGAAGATCTTGATGTTATTCCATGATTTTGACGTCATAGATCTGTTATTCCATGATTTTGACGTCATAGATCTGTCAATCATGTAATTTCTGTTACAAACCATATATACCATGGATCTTACTCATGAACTTATTTAAACCAACTCATCCTTCGGATTCGTTGGTTTAAATAAGTTAATTCGTAAGGTCCATGGTATATATAATACTTATTTTTTAGCAGCATAACATGCTTTTAGCTCATAACACCAGCTTCATTTTTTAGATCATAAGCTTTCATTACTGTGCTTGATTAACTTTTTTACTGTTGTATATGCTTACCTTGTCTGTGTTATATGTGTGCTTTAACTTATTTGCTATATTTTGCTACTATGAGTGCTTTTATCTAAATTATTAATTTGTGTGCATGCTTTTGTTGTTTTTAACTGTTATTTATTTTTGTGCTGTGTATGTCGGTCAAAATCCCACTAGGGCTTGTGTTGTATTGTTATTTTAGCATGCCGACTATAGATAAAACTTTTATCTTATCTTATCTTATCTTAATGTGTCTGAGTGGAGCGACATGTCTACCCTTCAGCACAATGGTCTGGAAAAAAACATATTATTATTATTTTATCAAGTGTAAGTTGTTCTCTTCATGACAGTTGGGACCGTCGTGGCCGTGATCGTCTGGTAGTTGGATTTTAAACTACCTTTGAAATCAGTGACTATCACCACTAACGTTGTGAGTTCGAATCCTGCACAGGCGAGGTGTGCTCGATACAACTTTATGTGATAAAGTTTGTCAGTGACTTGCGGCAGGTCGGTGGTTTTCTCCGGGTATACTCTGGTTTCCTCAACCAATAAATCTGATCGCCATGATATAGCTGAAATATTGTTGAGAGTAGCGTTAAGCACCATTACCAAACCAACCTACGCAACATTTTTCAGCTATATCATGGCGAGAACAAGTTAAATTATCAATGCATATCTCCTGAGTAATAAGTAATATGTTACTTTACAATTTTCCGGGTATTTCTAATTCTAAATGCACTTCATATTCCGTTTTGAATGAGTTTGGTGAATTTATCTATTATTAAAATTATACATTTATTTATGTATTATACTTTTACTCTTTCAAAGTATGACTTGTCACAGCTTTACATTATAATTACACACACTCGGTAGTATAAGGGTTAGCTTTCTTTTTCGTGTGAGGTAAATCATGGATTCGATCCCAGTCGGGTCAAACCAAAGACTATGAAATTGGTATATCATTGTTCTCCACTGAGCTAAGCAAGCATCATTAAGAAGAAAGGGCAAAGACAGATCTGTTGGTTCAGAGTCGGTATAATGTGTCCGAGTGGAGCGACATGTCTAACCTTAAGCGCAATGGTCTGGAAAAAAGCATACATTATTATTATTTGATCAAGTGTTAGTTGTTCTCTTCATGACATAGCTGAAGAAATGCTCACTAGACTTGAATAATCATCACTCATTTACAATTACAAAGCACAGTACGTCATAGGCAGTAAAATATATTATGATTTCAGAAATGACAACAGAAACCATCCGGGGTGTTAATAAAGACATTGTAATGGCTGTATCAGTTGTATCAGGATTAGTACTATGTGGTGCTGTACTCCTCTCTCTGGTCGTGTTGAGGTTGAGAAAGCACCGAGCAGGCAATGGTAAGTAGTAATGTGATTCCACATTTGTTTACCACACACATTCATCACAGCATAAAACTATTTTATTTCATATAAAAGTCTTTTAATATTGTAATGCTCATTATATAATTATCGCCATTACGTGCTATCATTTTTTGTTCATAATTTTTTAAAAGGAAAGGACTTCACTAATGTTGTAATAACTTATGTTCAATCTCATTGGCTGTTCATCATGGAAATAAAATATGTTTAAATTTAACCAAAATTACAGCATAACTGCTAAAAAAATCCTTTTAAAAATGCAAGCGTTATTATGTAACTATTACCGTTTCTGACCAAAAAAATGGAGAATATCAAAATTTTCACTTTTTTATTTGTTATACAATTATATTGCAGTCTTTTGCAAAATGATTATTTTGATTGGTCGTTTAAGAGGTAGCTATTTTATTTCAAAAGGGGTCTAATAGGGGCCCACATTAGGACATTTGACATATTTGGAAGGCATATAGATTTTTTTTTAAATTTTCATCCAATCCGATGTGGGTTTTTTCTTCGAATTGATTGTGCCGAAAGCTTCGGATTTCCTCTATCTTATATGGTTTCTGAGATCAAGTCGACCGAAAGGACTAAGAAATCCAACTTCCAAAATTTGAGCTTTTTAATCTTTATTCCAGTTATAATGCATTTTTGGTTGTTGTTGTTGTTTTTCATCTTTATCATATTTATGGGTTATTGATGGGCCATAAACAAATTAAGTTATTTATTTACTACAACTATTAATATATATAATCAATGTCAAAAAGTATTCACTTTCAATAATGAAACGAGAGAAAAATATTAGTTAACATTTTCATTTAAAAAGTTCAATGGTGATTCCTTTTATTACTTAAGATTATCCATGCTAAATTTGAATTTTGAATTTCATATTTTCTTTAGCTATTTTTCTTTGCTTTGATTAAATATGTTTATGATTATGTAAAAAGACATTATTATCTTTACAGGTGAAGCACACAATTCTACGGAAGCTTGTGAATTAGTTGTACCCCCAATTGTGACTGTAGGAGAATGGAAACAGAAAGAGCAACCAATGGAACAAATAAGGCTGGGGGTTACAAAACCTCTAAAAGGAACGAATGGAATACACAATGGGCATAAAAAGCGTTTGGAGAATTGACCAGTTGATGACCCTGGAAACTACAGAAGCATGTCGTTAGTCTCGCATATCGGAAAGCTATTCACATCAACGATTAATACAAGACTTATGAAATGGAGCGAAGGTAACAGTGTCCTGACTGATGCGCAATTTGGATTTAGACCGGGTTATGGCACTCATGACACAACTTCTGCTCTTCATTCCATAATTTCAAAATCATTAAGGCAGGGTAAAACACAGGCACTTATTTCATTCCAAAAATCTTCCTTACTTCAAGGTAAACATCTGCCCTTTACCCCTTCCTCCCTTCGCCTCAATATTTTTCGCTTATTTGTGATCCTTTCACTGACCCAATTATATCGTTACACTCCCGAGATATTTCTCTTTTCGACTGTCACATTTAAATATAAATACGGGCCCCCCTCAGACGAATTGGACAAGAATATTCAGCGAAAGTCGCATTTTCTATTTTTCAATCACTGAAACGGATACAGTCACTTCCGGTCCGTTTTAAATTGAATTAGAAACTAAAAAAAAAGGTGTTTAAAAATCAAATGTCAGTAATTTGGAGTTGAACATATTTTTATAATCTGCATTGGAACAATTATCTGTATTTTAAAGGCTTACTTTACATTTGAGAGGAGATGATCATGATGGCATTGTTACACATGGCCGGTCTAGAGAATTCCGAATGCATATGAAAAATCCAAGGCAAACCGGAGGTGGTTGTATCCGTTTCAGTGACTGAAAAATATAAAATGCGACTTTCGCTGAATATTCTTGTCCAATTCGTCTGAAAGGGGGCCTGGTATTTATATTTAAATGTGGCAGTCGAAAAGAGAAATATCTCGGGAGTGTAACGATATAATTGGGTCAGCGAAAGGATCAGAAATAAGCGAAAAATATTGAGGCGAAATGGGGAAGGGGTAAAGGGCAGATGTTTACCTTGAAGTAAGGAAGAGGAGGGGGCATATATTTTTTGAAAGAAACAAGTGCCTGTGGGGTAAAATATTATATTGTTGCTTTATCGATTATGTTAAGGCTTTTGACAGTGTGTCTCATTTTAAGCTATGGTTAAAATTAGCTAAATGTGGTGTAACTGGAAAGCTTTTAAATCTAATTAAATCTATGTACTCCAAGCTAAAATTGAGTGTAAAGCATGATGGTAATTTTTCAGAATTTTTTAGTTGTAATATTGGACTCATGCAGGGGGAATCCTTGTCCCCATTTTTATATGCTATGTATGGCAATGACATTGAAATAGAATTAATTAAACAAGGATGCCAATCATACGAATTAAACCTGCTCAATCTGTATTTACTAATGTATGCTGATGATACTGTTTTGTTCAGTGAAAATGTCCAGGAACTTCAAAATATGATTAATGTTGTAAATGTATGTTCAAATGAATACAATCTGCATGTAAATTTGTTGAAAACAAAGGTTGTCATTTTTAGAAATCGAGGTAATATTAAATCAGAAGAAAAATGTCATAATAAAATTTAACTCTTTCAGTATTTGCTTGTTGAAAATAGCAATTAAAGTTGAATTTCAGTATCGAGTGGTCTCTTTTTCCTAACGAGCTATAATGTTCGATATCTGTAACCATTCCATCTTCATTTGTAAGTATTAGGTCCAACACATGAAGGTCCTGATTGAAACGTCCTCTAGTTGGCTTATTTACATGTTGAAAAAGATAGCAGTCTCTTATGCACTCAATAAATTTAAAGTCAATTAAAGATTCATTTGATGATGTACTCCATGTGTTCCAACATATTTTTTCATAATTGAAACCTCCCATGATTAGTAGATGTCTATAGCTTTTATTTGAAACTTCATGTAGTAATTTCCGCAGTTCTTCATCATTATCCTCGGTCCCACTACTACTTCTATATATACATCCTTCTAGTAGTTTGTCACCATCAACAAGCGGTCTAATCAGAAGGCGATACAATGCGACTTCTGTGACGAATTCTCCCCTTAGAGATTCACAGTATATTATATATGAAATGTATTCCTACGGATAGGGATTAATATAAGTTCTTGTAACTTGTTTCCCAATCCTATTAATTACTTCTTATTATGTAATGTATATATCTGAATATTGTAATGTTATACTGAATTAATTAATAAAATATGTTTAAACTAAATCGACTTGTACGGCTTGAATAGATTCATGAATATATAGACTCACTCCTCTACCGATATTGTTGCTAATGTTGCAACTAAACATTTCATAGTTCTCAATAGCTAGTTCACAGTTCTGTAAATTATATCTAAAATGCTTAGGCTTGACTTCAGTTATTCCTATAATTTTTGGTTTGCTATTTTTAACATGTAGATTTAATTCTGGCATCTTATTAATTAAACAATCTGCATTTGTATATAAACAACTCATAAAATCCAATTTATGCAATGAACGAACATGTGCTTTAGAACTGTCTTGTGCTTTAGAACAAACACTGTGCTTTAGAACTGTCTTGTGCTTTAGAACAAACACTGTGCTTTAGAACTGTCTTGTGCTTTAGAACAAACACTGTGCTTTAGAACTGTCTTGTGCTTTAGAACTGTCTTGTGCTTTAGAACTGTCTTGTGCTTTAGAACAAACACTGTGCTTTAGAACTGTCTTGTGCTTTAGAACTGTCTTGTGCTTTAGAACTGTCTTGTGCTTTAGAACAAACACTGTGCTTTAGAACTGTCTTGTGCTTTAGAACTGTCTTGTGCTTTAGAACAAACACTGTGCTTTAGAACTGTCTTGTGCTTTAGAACTGTCTTGTGCTTTAGAACAAACACTGTGAACGGTTAAAACTATTTACATGTCGAGTATTGTCTCTTATTTGGATTTTCCTGATGTATCTTGTCCACGGGGGGCCTCTTACTCTGTACAAAAATTAGAACAAACACTGTGCTTTAGAACTGTCTTGTGCTTTAGAACTGTCTTGTGCTTTAGAACTGTCTTGTGCTTTAGAACAAACACTGTGCTTTAGAACTGTCTTGTGCTTTAGAACTGTCTTGTGCTTTAGAACAAACACTGTGCTTTAGAACTGTCTTGTGCTTTAGAACTGTCTTGTGCTTTAGAACAAACACTGTGCTTTAGAACTGTCTTGTGCTTTAGAACAAACACTGTGAACGGTTAAAACTATTTACATGTCGAGTATTGTCTCTTATTTGGATTTTCCTGATGTATCTTGTCCACGGGGGGCCTCTTACTCTGTACAAAAATTTCCCCTGGGATTTTTCTTCCTTTTTTTTAAGCCTCTACAATTAAAACTTTGAACTCTTCCCTTTCCTTGGGAGGTCATATCATGATTAATTGATATGTTCTTAATACCTGATTCATTGTCACCAGTTACTTCATCTTCTGATCTGAGCCTAACAAAGTTTTTGAACAATTTTCTCTTAATATCATCATTGCTAAATGTTACCAGAAGCGGTCTATGCTTCTCTTCCCCTTCTAACTTTTTACCAATTCTACTTAACTTTGTGATATTATCATTCGCAAGATTAATGTCTATGTTTTTAGCTAATTCTTTCAAAGTGTTCATGACCTCATTTATTTTGTCAACTTTAATGTAACCCGAATAATCCAGTCGTTATATCACTCTCCCGCTAGTCGCTGCAGCGAAAGTGCCGATAGAGGGCGCAGTATTATTCAAGTTAACTTTAATGTTAGTTTTGGGTTCAGGTACATTGTAGAATATTGCATTTGTATCTTATCTTAGGGAACGACCATTTAACTTGAAGGGGGGGGGGGTATGGGGGGGTATGGTTTTTTTCTAAAAAAATATTCTGATTCCCAATGTTGCTGAAAATAATAATCTGAATTTGGTGGAGAATAAAAAAAATCTGATTCAGAGTTTTTGTCATATAACCTAATGTTAAATTCCGGAAAAAAATTTCGCGCTTTACGCGACAAAAAAATAAATATTCTAATTCTTATGTTGTCCGAAAAAAAAATTCTGAACGAAACCAAAAACCATAACCCCCTTCAAGTTAAATGGTCGGTCCCTTATCTTATGGTGGAATGATAGCCTAAATATCTATGGTCGATATAGTAAATGTTCGTCTGCTGAGAAATTAATCAACTCTATTGTGTATAGATATTCCAAAAAACATATTCGGATTAATAATTGATTTTACTGTACAGACAATATTTTTGGTGAGGCTATTTCCCCCCACCACATCAATAATTCGAGGCCTGGATATTTTTGCACCTTTATTCCTAGATGTCATACAATTATAGGCTACTATATGAATATCCAACAGTGTTGTCTAATCGTTTTAGTACAAGTTGGAACCTAGACCCAGGGGCGGATCCAGCACGCGCCCCCCTAAAATTGGTAAAAATATGATTTTTTGGCGTAAAATCGTGATTTTTTACACGAAATGCCCCCAAAATTTTCGCGCCTCCCTTATAAGTGTGCCCCCCCTAACTTGAAATCCTGGATCTGCCCCTGACCCGTCTGTAATTTTAAGAAACTTTGTTTTGTGATGTGCTATTTGTGTGAGATTTACTTCAGTGTTGCAGATGATACATGTGAATTGATAAAGTAATATTAATATATAGATATATTAATGACACGGTAGATTTGTTTGTTATTTATTGAGTAATAACTACTGAAGTTACTGTGCAGCAAGAAATACAATCTGTGGCCACTCATCCTGTTTCATAATTTCTGGATCTGTGAGGACCGACTTCCCTACAGGTCTCAGATTTTATGAGTGTCATTTAGAAAGGGTCTGCAATAGTAAGTTAACGACATTATCTATCTCTTTATATGATTGCTTTTCATTATTGTCCAAATTTTGGATCCTTCCTGTAAAGCCATACACTCTTTTTTCTTTTCTTTTTTTGGACCGAAAAATGTGGGGCAAAGCTTTCAAAACTGACAAGCGAAAAAAGAGTCTGTTGGCTTCCAAGCATATTCTTCAACCCTGTGTTGTTGTTTTTGTGTTTGTTATTTTTTTGGCTTCCGTTCCTTTTCTACATATTTGGCAATAAAAATTGAAAGGTGGACAAAACCATAGCTTTGTCCCCTTTTTCAAAATTTGCACATGTGCCATGTACAAAAACATGCATGTACACACGTGAATAGCGCTACCAGGTTATAATTTTCGTGCTTTTTTCTTTAAATATTCGGTTATGTCTCGACTGTTACCGAATAACAATTGCAAGAAAAAAAAATCCTTTGAAGTTCACAATAATAAGTGTTTGTTAATTTGCGTGGAACAGTTGCGTTGAAGGGTAAGAACAAAACCTAAAGTAACAATTTTAGTACCCCCAAAAAATCTTAATGCGGAAACTGATTCTGAACATGGGCTACTATCAGAAAATGCTCAGGATCCCAGTAGTCTTGGGCTTCTAGTTGGATCCTTGTTAAGTTTTATCCTCTGAGGGACATGTTTATATCTTATGATACAGTACTATTGAAACGAAAGAAGCGGTTAGTATTGGATAAAACGAGTTTCTTTATCCGCATGACTAATCAGATGCCTTGCACCAATGCCTTCACCTAATGAGTTCGAATACTGCGGAAAAGGAAACCCGTTATATCCAATGTGGGCAACTTCTTTTGTTTCAATAGTAATGTATCTAACTTGTACAATAATGATGCTATAATTGATAGAATAAAATAAAAAGTCGTGAGAACAGTTTCCTATTACAACATTGGTCAAATTCTTAAGCTCGTTTTTAAAAAGAACTGCAAAAACATCGGTCTGTAACATCGGCCGGTATCAGTGGTCTCTAACAGCGGACTGTAACATCGGCCGGTATCAGTGGTTTCTAACATCGGTCTATAACATCGGCCGGTATCAGTGGTCTCTAGCATCGGTCTGTAACATCGGCCGGTATCAGTGGTCTCTAACAGTGGACTGTAACATCGACCGGTATCAGTGGTATCTAACATCGGCCGGTATCAGTGGTCTCTAACATCGGTCTGTAACATCGGCCGGTATCAGTGGTCTCTAACATCGGTCTGTAACATCGGCCGGTATCAGTGGTCTCTAACATCGGCCGGTATCAGTGGTCTCTAACATCGACCGGTATCAGTGGTCTCTAACATCGGTCTGTAACATCGGCCGGTATCAGTGGTCTCTAACATCGGTCTGTAACATCGGCCGGTATCAGTAGTCTCTAACAGTGGACTGTAACATCGGCCGGTATCAGTGGTCTGTAACATCAGTCGGTATCAGTGGTCTCTAACATTGGTCTGTAACATCGGCCGGTATCAGTGGTCTTTAACATCGGTCTGTAACATCGGCCGGTATCAGTGGTATCTAACATCGGCCGGTATCGGTGGTCTCTAACAGTGGACTGTAACATCGACCGGTATCAGTGGTATCTAACATCGGCCGGTATCAGTGGTCTCTAATATCGGTCTGTAACATCGACCGGTATCACTGGTCTCTAACATCGGTCTGTAACATCGACCGGTATCAGTGGTCTCTAACATCGGTCTGTAACATCGGCCGGTATCAGTGGTCTCTAACAGCGGACTGTAGCTGATATTAGAGGCGGTATTTACCATATAGCATTGCTGGGGGGTATTATTGTACAATTGCCTTTACAGTTTTCCATATCGGCTTAATTATTGCCTGTATCTTTTGCAGGTACGAAATATCGAAAATGGTAAATGTTGTACATTATACAATAATCTACCCGTATTACAGTCTCCATCATTTATTGCTTGCATGATTGTCAAGAAATATGTAGGTGTCCACAGTCACTTGAAAGCCAAATAATAAATCGATTTTAACAGTAAAAATGACAAATAAATATAAGCTATTGTATATAAAAAAGACCCTTTTATATACAACAACTCTAATTTTTGTTATTTGTTTGTCCTTTTCATTTTATTATTTTGATGTCAGAATGACCACGGATAAAACAATAATAAAGCGGAACATGACCGTCTTTGAACTGTTAACTGTACCGGGCCATGTTTCTGTAACCGTGTCAAGAATCAGGATGAGTTTGCATGAGGTTCGTGATGCTAATTTTTTTAATTTCTCTGTAGTGTATTTTTGCAGACCGTTGTTTGCCTTGTTATCCTGTTCTCTTTGTGTATTTAATTGTCTGTCCTTATTCGCTTCAGTCAGATACACTCTTTGGATTTTCTTTGCTTGAGTTCGAGTTATTATTAGGTTCAATGAGTTAATTAGTTGGATTACCTAGCAACTCATACAAGCCTATCACCAATACGGCATGGGTTCGCGCCCGGCTTTGTAAATTACAAAAAGGGGGCACTCGACTCGCAGCCGCAAGTGATAAAATTTATGAATTTCTTGCCCATGGTCGGTGGTTCTCTCCGGGTACTCCGACTTCTTCCACCACTAAAACTGGTCGCCATGATATAGCTGAAATATTGTGGAAAGTGGCGTTAAACACCAAAAATCTAATTAAATCAAATTGTGGCATGGAATTGCCCCCACCCCCTTTTTTGTAGACTTTCTGTTCAATAGAAATCTCTTTATTGTTTCATCTCTGGTCCCTTTATTTATCGTGTTCGTGTCCATGTAACCGTACAATCTTGGGATAACAGCTTGTATATGTCGGCCTTGTATACTGTTAATAGACATTTACGGAAAGTGTAGGACTATGAATCCTAGTACGAATACGAGTACTACTTCGACAGGAAATATACAGGGATAGTCTCAAAAGAAATAAACAAAAACTTTTGAAGTCGTTGGATAATCTTGTTCTCGTAATTTTGAATTTTATATTGCGACAATCGTTGGTGACTTTGCATCATTTCGTTACTGCGCGTTATTTTTATGAATGGAATTTTCTCCTGGCCAGCTAAAGCGTATTAATCTTATTCTCTAGATTTCGATATATGGCTCTCCTTTCTATCGTTATCTTTAGGAATGATTTTATCCAATCATAGGTCGTCAAATAAATACAACATCGTACAATAATGACCCCCTACACTCTAGAAAACAGATCGCTAGGAAACCAGAATGTTTAAACTAAATCGTCTCATATCTGAATACCGGATTAAAGTTGAACACGCAATATGTGAACTTAAATGTTACAAGGTGATGGGAACACGTTGGAGGCATCCTCGAACAAAGCTTAAGAATTTAGTCAAAATATGTGCAGGATTTGTTAATCGTCGAAAAACACTGTTCAACGATTAGATATATACATGTTTTAATATAAGTCTGTTTAATACTGTATGAATATTAGTATGATTCATACTCTTAGTCTGAGTCATACACTTTCCGTAAATACCTATTTACTGGCATTTTATCCTTATAAGGGTACAAAAAAGAACATAACAATTTTTTTAAAATAAACCATTAGCATATTTTACTTTGCTTTTGTAAAATTTCCTTATGAATGTAAAAAACATACGATGATCAAATTACATTTGTTAAATAACCATTATCGTTTTCTACTTTGACAATAGACCGAATAATCTGTCTCTTGTGTGTCTATATTTGTCATATATTTCCTATTTATTTTTTTGACATTTTTTTTTGACACAATATTTTCTGAAAACCTTAGGGCAAGGTGGGATTGAAACTAAAACAATCATAATTTCGTTGTCCACAAGTAGAACAGTATAGTCTCCAGAGTTAATTCTTGTTACTGATTGCTTTAATGTTCAAATCTTCTCGGGGGCTGATTGTATGTGTGTCCAAAAAAAAATGTCCAAATAATAAAAAGAAAATATATATGTATTTTACTTTGCAAACCTTTGGTCATTAACGTTTCTACCTTTTTCAAATCTACTCGTGGGAAATTTCCACTTTCCCAAACGTCCTGCACGATTTCTCTTATATCGTCGTTCTAACGTGTAGCGAATTTACACGTGGGGAAAACTAGCTGGTAGCTAGATATAAAAAATAAAACTGGTTTCAGCTAAATGTTCTATTAATAAATCCAAATAATATTTTACAAAACAAATTAACAATGTTCATATATGGTAGTCCAATATAACAATTACGGTAAGTCCAGTATAACAATAAAATGTTCACAACATACGATGTCCGTACACTATACGGTCGGGAATCCTCATTGATTATTTACACTATTTCGGGTCTCAATTTATACAAATTTTCATGACAACGACTTGTTGTTACTCAGGAAATGACATATTGAAACGTATCCGATTAAGTGCGAATTATAACAATAGATATGAAATTAACAAAAACTGAGTAATTAAAACTTAATCTCCTTAAATACACTAGTTTTTTATATTGTCATTCTCATTACGACAAACGATAATGTTTATACAACGTTACACGGATACAATGTACAGATGACTTTCGATCCTTTGTTATGGCTAACGCCTTCACGAGATCGTAACGATTGTAAACGATTTGCTGATGTAACTGTTTCCTCCTCCCGTCTTCATGGCGACCTTCTTGGTCGTCTGAACCGTACCCGTATTGAGTCTGAGGGCATCGGTTTTGTCTTGCTGGGAGAAAGAGACGGTCACGTAGGGATCTACCACAGTTCTCAGAGTCTCCAACATTTCGTTTATGCCGTACATCGTTCCTTCGTACTGGCACTGGAAACCCACTACTGCAGAAGTCTCCGAACTAGTTCCCTGTACTACTTCGACACAGAATAGCTCGAAGGTAATCTCCGTCCCGTTCTTCACGCTCTTCACCATCAATCTTCCCGGGGTCGTGGTGGCAATGCGGACGGGAGACTTTTCGTCCACGCAGGCCAGAGCGTCCAGCAGCGGTTTCAGGTATAGACGAATGACCAACATGTTTCCATTACTACAGTGTAGGAGGTCATTCATGAGATCTGCAGCTATTATGTTTATGATCGTAGACATGAACTGGTTATTTACGTCTACGATCGACAGCCCCGCGCTGGTAAATCGCAGGTCCACATGGTCCGAAGTGTAACTCGCTACTCGTAACGGAGACAGCAAATACAAACTACTGGGTAGAAAGAATCCGAACGAATCATGGTCAGTAGACATGTTCTGTACTTTTCTCGATGCAGGATATTGTCCGGTAAACATGGCCTATTCCTCGGCAGAAGAATATCCGAAACGTGGTCTGTGCTCTTCGCTGGCTGGACAATATCCGAAACGTGACAATTTTTTCCCCAATTATAATTTATTCTTTTTTCCAACCCGAATAAACTGACTCGGATTATTTCTGTTTAATGAAACAACAAAAGAGTTAACTTATTTTATAGATGGGAAAACGTTCGTCTGGATTTATATATTTTTGAATATTTGTTTATCAACAAAATATTTGAAATGAAAAATAAATCTTTCAATGATATTTTTTTTAATTTTTTTTTAACTTATTTTATAGATGGGAAAACGTTCGTCTGGATTTATATATTTTTGAATATTTGTTTATCAACAAAATATTTGAAATGAAAAATATATCTTTGAATGATATATATTTTTTTTTAACTTATTTCATAGATGGGAAAACGTTCGTCTGGATTTCTATATTTTTGAATATTTGTTTATCAACAAAATATTTGTTTATCAACAAAATATTTGAAATGAAAAATATATCTTTGAATGATATATATTTTTTTGTAACTTATTTTATAGATGGGAAAACGTTCGTCTGGATTTCTTTAATTTTGGATGATACCTTTTTTTTTAACTTATTTTATAGAGGGGAAAATAGTTCGATCAGTAGTATATGGGTGGTTACAAAGTCATATTTGAGGGGTATCGGACCATTGCGCATGCTTGACCGGAAGTGACCAGCAGTCACGTGACCGGAAGTGACGTGACTTTTCCCCTTACTTTCTTTTTTATTTGGATTTATTAATAGAACATTTAGCTGAAACCAGTTTTATTTTTTATATCTAGCTACCAGCTAGTTTTCCCCACGTGTAAATTCGCTACACGTTAGAACGACGATATAAGAGAAATCTTGCAGGACGTTTGGGAAAGTGGAAATTTCCCACGAGTAGATTTGAAAAAGGTAGAAACGTTAATGACCAAAGGTTTGCAAAGTAAAATACATATATATTTTCTTTCTATTATTTGGACATTTTTTTTTTGGACACACATACAAGCAGCCCCCGAGAAGATTTGAAAATGAAAGCAATCAGTAACAAGAATTAACTCTGGAGACTATACTGTTCTACTTGTGGACAACGAAATTATGATTGTTTTAGTTTCAATCCCACCTTGCCCTAAGGGAACGACCATTTAACTTAAAGGGGGGTGGGGGGTTATGGTTTTTTTTCTAAAAAAATATTCTGATTCCCAATGTTGCTGAAAGAAATATTCTGATTTTGGCGGAGGAAAAAAAAATAATCTGATTCAGAATTTTTGTCATATAAACTAATGTTACATTCTGGAAAAATATTCGGCGCGACAAAAAAAATAAATATTCTAACTCTTGTGTTGTCCGAAAAAAAATTTCTGAACGAAACAAAAAACCATAACCCCCCCCCCCCCCCCCCCTTCAAGTTAAATGGTCGGTCCATAAGGTTTTCAGAAAATATTGTGTCAAAAATAAATGTCCAAATAATAAAAAGGAAATATATAATGACAGATATAGACACACAAGAGACAGATTATTGGGTCTATTGTCAAAGTAGAAAACGATAATGGTTATTTAACAAATGTAATTTGATCGTCGTATGTTTTTTTACACTTATAAGGAAATTTTACAAAAGCAAAGTAAAATACGCTAATGGTTTATTTTAAAAAAAAATGTTCTTTTTTTGTACCCTTATAAAATGTCAGTATTAGGTATTTACGGAAAGTGTATGACTCAGACTAAGAGTATGAATCATACTAATATTCATACAGGTATTAAAAAGACTTATATTAAAACATGCATGCATGTATATCTAATCGTTGAACAGTGTTTTTCGACGATTAACAAATCCTGCACATATTTTGACTAAATTCTTAAGCTTTGTTCGAGAATGCCTCCAACGTGTTCCCATCACCTTATAACATTTAAGTTCACATATTGCGTGTTCAACTTTAATCCGGTATTCAGATATGAGACGATTTAGTTTAAACATTTTGGTTTCCTAGCGATCTGTTGTCTAGAGTGTAGGGGGTCATTATTGTACGATGTTGTATTTATTTGACGACCTATGATTGGATAAACTCATTCCTAAAGATAACGATAGAAAGGAGAGCCATATATCGAAATCTAGAGAATAAGATTAATACGCTTTAGCTGGCCAGAAGAAAATTCCATTCATAAAAATAACGCGCAGTAACGAAATGATGCAAAGTCACCAACGATTGTCGCAATATAAAATTCAAAATTACGAGAACAAGATTATTCTGATTCCCAATGTTGCTGAAAGAAATATTCTGATTTTGGTGGAGGAAAAAAAAAAAATCTGATTCAGAGTTTTTGTCATATAAACTAATGTTACATTCTGGAAAAAAATTCGGCGCGACAAAAAAAATAAATATTCTAACTCTTGTGTTGTCCGAAAAAAAATTTCGGAACGAAACAAAAAACCATAACCCCCCCCTTCAAGTTAAATGGTCGGTCCATAAGGTTTTCAGAAAATATTGTGTCAAAAATAAATGTTCAATTAATAAAAAGGAAATATATAATGACAAATATAGACACACAAGAGACAGATTATTCGGTCTATTGTCAAAGTAGAAAACGATAATGGTTATTTAACAAATGTAATTTGATCGTCGTATGTTTTTTAACACTTATAAGGAAATTTTACAAAAGCAAAGTAAAATACGCTAATGGTTTATTTTAAATTAAAATGTTCTTTTTTTGTACCCTTATAAAATGTCAGTATTAGGTATTTACGGAAAGTGTATGACTCAGACTAAGAGTATGAATCATACTAATATTCATACAGGTATTAAAAAGACTTATATTAAAACATGCATGTATGTATATCTAATCGTTGAACAGTGTTTTTCGACGATTAACAAATCCTGCACATATTTTGACTAAATTCTTAAGCTTTGTTCGAGGATGCCTCCAACGTGTTCCCATCACCTTATAACATTTAAGTTCACATATTGCATGTTCAACTTTAATCCGGTATTCAGATATGAGACGATTTAGTTTAAACATTTTGGTTTCCTAGCGATCTGTTGTCTAGAGTGTAGGGGGTCATTATTGTACGATGTTGTATTTATTTGACGACCTATGATTGGATAAAATCATTCCTAAAGATAACGATAGAAAGGAGAGCCATATATCGAAATCTAGAGAATAAGATTAATACGCTTTAGCTGGCCAGAAGAAAATTCCATTCATAAAAATAACGCGCAGTAACGAAATGATGCAAAGTCACCAACGATTGTCGCAATATAAAATTCAAAATTACGAGAACAAGATTATCCAACGACTTCAAAAGTTTTTGTTTATTTCTTTTGAGACCATCCCTGTATATTTCCTGTCGAAGTAGTACTCGTATTCGTACTAGGATTCATAGTCCTACACTTTTCGTAAATGTCTAATAAGCATGTCGGATTTAAAGCACTTTGTAATAAGCAAGTCGGATTTAAGGCACTTGTAATAAGCAAGTCATTTAGTAGTTTTCTGATTGGTTGCGTCCGTCGTCCTACGCCCCGTACAGACAAAGGGAGTTCGAGTATAACTAATAATATGATTACTTTTAATGGTATATCTGTATTAAACTTTAAATTTAAGAGATATTCTCTTTAACCAAAATATTATATGTCGTAAAGTTTTATTTTCAATGTATTATGTAATCTTCAGGTGAGCGACTAGGGGTATTAAATTCTGAGAAAGTGCCATTTCATCTATTACATATTAAGAAGTTATTGTTGAAGCCATGAATTTTTTGAGATTTTACCATGGATAGGAAATAATATGCACCCCCCTTTTTTTTAGCTCACCTGACCCAAAGGATCATGTGAACCTTTGACATCACTTTGCGTCGGTCGTCCGTCCGTACACAATTACTAAAAATATTCTCCTCTGAAACCACTTGGCCACTTAAGACCAAACTTTGGTGAAATGGTCCGTTGGTCTTCCCCTTCCAAAATTGTGTCCGTCAGTGCCGACCTCCAACCAACATAGTCGCTGTTACTAAAAATAAAAAAGGGGGATGAAATTTGAAAAATCTTCATCTCTGAAACTACTGGACCAATTGGAACTAAACTTTGCTTAGTCCTTTGATGACCCCCTTTCAAAATTGTGTCCGGCAATCCAGACATCCAACCAACATGGCCACTGTTTCTAAAAACAGAAAAGGTGGATGAAATTTTAATTTTTTCCCTCTTAAACTACTGGGCCAATTGGATTCAAGCTTTGCTAAGATAATCCTTTGGTGATCCCTTTTCAAAAATATTTCTGGCAGTCCCGTCCGCGGGCCAAGATGGACGCTGTTACTATTTATTAACGATTCCTTGCACATTAAGTAGGATGCAAGGTTTTACATGTCTTATCAAATCCTATAAAACCAATATGTTTAGGTTATTTCAGTGAAATACTGTTCGTAGAAGAATATGATATTTGTGCTTCGTCGTACATCTTTTTTTTAAAGATAGTTCTTGCTAACCTTTTTATCTAAGACGATCAGCCATGTTACTCATATGGTACGCAGCCAAGATATGCACAATTAAAGAAGAATTTAAACAGACAGTCTTAAACTGTGTATTTGACCTAGATCTAGTTTGATTTATTATTAGGTTTAAATAATATTCCCTATCTTTTGAATGAACAATTATTTATATACACGACGTCATCTCGTTTTAAAAAGAAATTTAATACCATACCATTGGGTTTTTTTCCAATTAAATTCAAAACTATTGTCAATTAAAGTACGGATTTATATTTTTGCGAGTTCGATCTCCGGTCGGATCACAGTAAATACTATACAATTTGTCTTCATATTTCTCGACTAAACACATCACATTTAGGAGTAGGACTGCATCGGTGGCGTAATGGTTGGCGTGCTCGCCTTGAGTGCGGTAGATTGTGGATTCGAGTCCCGGTCGGGTCAAACCAAAGACTATAAAATTGGTATTTGTTGCTTCTCCGCTAAGCACGCAGCATTAAGGAGAAAGTGCAAAGCCTGGTTGGTTCGGAATCAGAATAATGTGTCCGAGTAGAGCGACATGTCTACCCGCGGACTGTTGTTTCAGTGAGCTAACACTATAAAAATCCAACTCAGTGTGTTGGTCTTGAATAAAGCGGAGTCATCATCATCTCATTGACAATTAAAAGTTTTGGGAGCAAGTAAACTAAAGGGCATAAACAGGATCGCCAAAATCGGCTAAGGTCACCTATGCCTGAGGAAGGAGAAGAGTTTGAAAATACCAAAGGAGTATTCAGAATTCGCATATCGAAGAAGAACAGACAACACAATGGCCAAAAGAAAAAATACAAAACGACAAACAACGATCTACATAGAACTAAAGATCGAGTAACACGAACCCCACTAAAAACTGGGGTGAACTCAGGTGCTCCGGAAGAGTGAGCAGTTCCTCCTCCACTGGTGACACCGTCGTGTTAATCTAGTTACAAACCCGGTGATAAGTCATGAATGAGGAAAGGACCGTGAAGTGATTACGACAAGTGGAACATATCTGTGGTCATTTGTGACAGATTTTCCATAGCGGTCAACCAAGTCATGGTGGCGACCGTAAAACTTTCGAAGTGATGACTTCAACTTAACCTTGAGGAACCCTTGGTTCAGTAGCTTCCTTGTTAGCAGCAACCCTCTATCAAGGAAATCCTGATAGTAACCACAAGCTCTGGAATGTTGTATCAACTAAAATATATACTCCATATGCAGGTGCTGCTGGAATGTTGCTGCATATAAATGGAAAGTTCACAATGGGAAAATTGAAATCATCTCTTTTGTCGTAAAATTTCATTCTTAACCGCCCCTCAATGTCAATTTCGAGGCGTAGGTCAAGGTATGAAGGAGAACCTTGGTTTTAATAATAATTACATTATTAGGAACAGTAAATTTCTATAGCAAATATATCTAATAAACCATGTCCGTGCCGAAACACTGATACTTAGTATTACGGGTTGTTGTTCTGCGTCCAGCACACGTCTTGACATTAGGTTTGTCTTGTCTAGCGACTATGCACATATACTCTTTATAAGTGATATATCTATTTTGTTAATCCGTGCTTTAAGAAGAGCTTGCAGATACTAACGGGGTAATCAGAATACGTAGGTCGAAGAAGGACAGAAAACACAATGGCCAAAAGAAAAAGAACCAAATGACAAACAACGATCTACAAAACATTACACAGAAAGCTAAAGATCGAGCAACATGTACCCCACTAAAAGCCGGGTGTGAACTCATGTGCTCCGGAAGGGTATTTTGTGTCATCTTTTAATATAGTATATAATTATTTTTTTTTAGGATTTATTCCTCTCTGTTTTTATCAAAAAGGCAATTATTTTATTATAAAAAAATGATTGATATTGACAGTCAAAACCTTTTACCGACTCAACACATACTTACGATATTATATTGAACACAGACACTATATCAATATTAATTCCATACAGTCAATGATGAGCAAAAAATCGTGAACGTAAAATTTTCAAAAAAAAAAAGGAAAACAATTCGGTTTATTATTTTCGTGAACGGATTTCGCTATACAGTTGCGGTATTGTAGAACGCAGGACTAATTTAATGATTTCTACCTCACATGGCATATTGAATTTGCAGGCAACTATACCATCGGCAATATCCAGGTTTGTTATGCTGTTGCTCTGTCAGTTTCCATCGTTGAGCGTTCATGATTCTGCTGTCCGCATCAAATATTTATATTTGAAATTCATATGAAAGGAAATAAAAAAAAAGCTAAATGTATATTAATATGTTGTTTTATTGTGGAGCCCAGTAACTGACATGAGAATTGTAATTTCGTTTATAAGAAATAGTTTACGGAGCCAGTTTTCTGACATGAGAATTTTTTTTTATTTCGTTTATAGATATTTTTTTAATTTAATTTATGCGAAATACTATTTCGTATAACATCATAAAAATATTTATCATGTCAGTTAACGGGCTCCGTACTTTATTGTTACTCGTCAAAAAAGAATAAATTCTAATTAAGAAATAAGCGTCTTTTAATTTCATAATATTAATGTTTTAAGAAGAAACCGCCATAAAGAAAGAAAATTACAAAGTGCGGTGAAATATTTATCCAATTAAGAATTATACCTCTCAAAAGACGGCATTGTCATACTTTGGTCTTAATTTATGGTATGTAATAGTTACCGACTGAGATCGAGGTGTTCAAGCTAGATGAACACCTGAGCTCGTGCAAATTGTGCGCCGAGATCGCGTAGCGGTCGAGGTGCTCAAAGCACGAGCGAGGGTGTTTATCTAGCTTGAACCTGAGATCGAAGTCGGTAACTGACTTACACTCTAATGATAATGTTTATTTCAATTTAATATTAAAAGTCCGCAACTTGCACGATGACTGCACTTTAACCTCAGCAAGTACGATTCCTGTGTAAATTAAATTCGTTTTAAATTTGGAGAAAAGACGAATTATTCATATTCGCAAATCATTTTTGGATGAAGACACTATGTTTTAAAAAGTTTGAATTAACATTCAAGTTCCAATGAAGCCACAGATTTTATAAGTTTTTTTGAATTTTTTTTTTTTTTTTTTTTTTTGTAAGGTAACATGATCTCATTTTGTGGTGTATATTTTCATAATTCTACTCTTTGTCATTTTTACGCACTTGTTATATTATTCATTGGTATGTATTGTATAACTTTTGGAAATATTTATTTGTCAAAATAGCGCACGTGTGTTAGGCCCAGACCACATAGTGACGTCACTTGAACACCTCGGCACTGTGCCAGGTTTTCAAGGGTGAACCAGTTCAAGTGACGTCACTGTTTGTCCTGGTTCTAAGACACGTGCGAATTCTTTTGACAAATAGGTATTTCCGAAATTTGAATACCTATCGATAACAATAGAACAATAGGGTGTGCTTTGCAAAGTTTTGACATGCATCCAGATATGTACAATGAAGGAAGAACACATGACAAGCTTAAAATAGAACCATGACATTCTGTTCTTTGTATTTGATCTCGAGCTACTTTGATTATATACATGACTATATGGTTTAAAAGAAATATATTACTTGGTTCTATTTTAAGCTTGTCCAATTATTTGCAATACGCACATGTGTTTATAAAGAAGCTAATTGTATTGATTGATAATGATTAGTACAAATTGTAATATCATACCACTGGTTTTTTTTATCAATTGAATTCAAAGCTATTGTCAATTAAATTACGGGTTAGATATTCGTGAGTCCGATTTCTGTTCGGATCACAGCAAACATTATACAATTTGTCTTTATATTTCTCGGCTAAGCATATGGTACTTAGGAGTGATCGTATGGTAGTTGGGTTTACAGCCAGTGGCGGACTGGCCAGGTTGTCAACTTGCCCGATGGCAAGTGGTAGGTAGAACAAATGATTTTTAAATTTCATATTAAACATATCAAACTTTATATCAACATAAAGCTTGCTTAATGTGTAACTCATTAATACAATAGTTACAAGATTTTGGTGCATTTTGATGACGTCACCCTCATTTGAATGCACTTGCATATTGAAATCTTTCTGCCACTTTTTTGTCAATTTTTAGAAATTGTTGGTCATTTGTTTGTGCAGCTTGATCTTACAAGAGTATGAAGAACTCGTGCAGCATGCTTCAGAGACACTTGTATATTAAGACAACATGTTTTTACAGATTTAAATGTCCAAGATGAACAAATTATTTCTCCCTTTCAACGAAGGAATGAAGGGAAACATATTGTTTTAGTAGGACTTTTTCTTCATCTAATTCTATTTGTACTCAAACAACCTTTTTCAGGCTGTAACTCTTTTACCCTTTGATATAGACTTATGATATTTGGTATGTAGGTGTATTATCATAAGATACTGTATCATGGATCATCAAGACCTTCACATGACCTTGACCTCAGAACTTAGGGAATTCTCGTATCCAGGCTGTAACTCTTTTATCCTTTGATATAGACTTATGATATCTGGTATGTAGGTATATTATCATACGATGGCATGTCATGTATCATCATTACCTTCATATGACCTTGACTTTAGATATCAAGGTCAAATAAATGATTTTAGGCGAATTTTCGTATTATGCCTAACTTTTTTATCATTTGTCATAGACTTAAATGATAATTGGTGTGTAGCTGTATTAGCATAAGATGGTGTGTCATGTATCATCACGACCTTCATATGCCTTGGATATCAAGGTCAAATGAATGAATTTTGAGGTCATTTTCGTGTCCATAGTGTCATCTTTTGCTTATGAAATATGGTATAAAGATGCATTGCCACGAACAAGGTGTTGCTTAACATCACGACCTTCATGTGACCATGCCATATCATATATGTTGGTTTCTGTGATGCTTAATGCCACTTTCAACAATATTTCAGCTATATCATGGCGGTCAGTTTTATTGGTGGAGGAAACCAGAGTATCCGGAGAAAACTCCAGACCTGTCGCAAGCCACCGACAAATTTTATCAAATAATGTTGTATCGAGTACACCTCATAACGTTAGTGATGATAGACACTGCTTGTGGTTAGTAATAAATCCAACTACCATACGATCACGGACACAATACACCCCCATATCATATATGATCATGACCTTTGATCGCAAGGTCAAATAACTGAGCATAGAGTAAATGCCCATCACACACACCACAAATGAGTTAGCTTAGATATAGAATATCATTGTTGAGCATTTCCTTTACCAGAGTAACTTCTATAGATGAAGGAGAGACATATAGTATTGGTGACTCTTTTGGTAACGTTAAAAACGACGTTGCGGCGTGTTTTCGTTAACGTTACGTTGATACGTTTTGCTTACAATCCGTCAAAATGCAGTATGGACAATGCATGGACGAGTAAACCGACCTGCGCATACATGACCATGGAAATTCCCACTTCAAACAAACATCGTACGTCACGATGAAAAAACCAATCGGGCGATAGCATTTGACCACGTCACACTGAACATGTACAAACATCCAATCAAATCATGTTTAACACGCACACCTCCCGAGTTCAATGAGTGGACTAAGAAATAGTAAACAATAATACGTGTACGAAATTAAACAAACAAAAATCGATATTAAATGCTTTATCTAATATCCAGATGTAATTGTGAACAAAAATAAAATAAAACATAATTTCATGCAGGGACAGTAAATAAATCATCACTATTAAAAAGCGTCTGACGTACGATGTTTGTTTGAAGTGGGAATTTCCAAGGTCATGTTTGCGCAGGTCGGTTTACTCGTCCATGCATTGTCCATACTGAATTTTGACGGATTGTAAGAAAAGTAGGTGTACATGAATATGCATGTATATTTAGATATGGACGGAGAAGAGATGCATAGACAGGCTTGATATTCTTGAGAACCTTATTTTGAATGAATTCTTTTTTTCTGGTGGAGTCAATCGTTCAAGTTACAGAAGCTGCTTTCCAGTGTCTATTCAATTTATGCTTGAATGTGTCAGTTTATTGAATGTTTCACTCTTCCGACAACTCCCTTACTGAAATAGTGTTCAATTATTTTGTTGTTAGTAATGTTACCTTCATATTTGTCTTATAAGTTTTGAATACCACAAAGGTTTTGTGCTACTAATTATTCATTGACAGTGAGGGACGGTTGAGAACCAAACTTTAAGATAAAAGAGACGACTTCATTTTTCCTATTGTGAAATTTCCATTTCCATTTCACGACTATCACCGGATATGACTAATTATCGAGTTTGTTATATGAGTGACACGGCGGGTGCCGCGCGTGGAAAAGGAGCTGCTTACCCTTCCGGAGCACCTGAGCTTTTCCCCGGTTTTGAGTGGGGTTCATGTTACTCAATCTTCAGTTATATGCGTTGTTATGTAGACCATCGTTTGTGTGTTGTCTCTTTTTATTTTGGCCATGGTGTTATCTGTTCTTCGATTTTTGATGTTTTGAATGCCCCCTTGGTATGTTCAACTCTTTTTTATGTAAATATTTTTGTACCTCATGTTTTAGGTGAGCTATGTAAGATTAATCGAATAATTTTTGAATGTCTGGTGCAAGTATCATTTTATTAATATAACATATGTGTGCAAGGAAAATTCAATGTGTTAAAGCACTTAAGTTTACACACTCCAGAATGTTATTTTCGTCCTCTGTTAAACAAAATAGATTGTTTTTAACGGAGCTTTCCTGGCATATGCATAGGACGGATTCACAGGGAACAATGGCCGGTGGATTCTTCAACAGTTTATACTGTAAAATATTATTTTGTTTTTTGGTGAAGTACAAACCCCTAATTACACGAGAACTAGGTGGGAACGACGCACCCCATAAATCAGTCTGATGTCTCAACAAAACCTCTACACCGGACAGAGCCTTTAATAGGAAGAAATCATGCTGGTCATCATTGCATGAAACGGCAAATATTGTTCCTTTGGAAATTAAATCTGCTACGGATGCTGTCTGTTCTTCCACTATGTCGTCGCGATCGGTTTCCTGGTCATTATCGAACTACGGCCATATCCGCCTGGTTTTTTGGCAAACCACCTGCCGCATCTTGTGGACCTTTTCCGTGGCTGCTTTCAAAGAAATGCCTCACTAGTTTTGAATATCCTAAGTCCTGAAAAGAATCGGCAATATTTCCAACACAATTTCTGCTCTTGTATTGGCTTTGACAGAGGGTCCCGACACGGATGTTGTTACGACATCAATTATTTCTCAGGATTTGTCATTTCTTTTACATTTTTCGCTACTTATGATCGATCTTAAATCTTCGAGGACAAATTTATTTAATTTTGCATCCTTGAATTCCTCCGGTGAAGGAACGACCCTTTGTCTCTGTAGTTCTTGCACAGTTGGTGATTTTTTGCACGATAAGTAGGCTTTTACAGTTGCTACTCGTTTAACTGGTGTTCGGGGATTTAAGCTTTTTAATCGCTCGACATTTACTCATTTTGTTGAATGTAAATTCATTCCTGGTCTCTCCAGTATCTATCGGATAAGTAACAACTGATCCATTATGCTTTTTCTCCCTCCTTCGGCGATGTCTTTCTGTTTTCCTTTGTCTTGCAGTGTCTACTAACATTTTCTCCCGCCATCGGCGATGCCTTTCTGTTTTCCTTTGTCTTACAGTGTCTACTAACATTTTCTCCCACCATCGGCGATGCCTTTCTGTTTTCCTTTGTCTTGCAGTGTCTACTAACATTTTCTCCCGCCATCGGCGATGCCTTTCTGTTTTCCTTTGTCTTACAGTGTCTACTAACATTTTCTCCCACCATCGGCGCTGCCTTTCTGTTTTCCTTTGTCTTGCAGTGTCTACTAACATTTTCTCCCGCCATCGGCGATGCCTTTCTGTTTTCCTTTGTCTTACAGTGTCTACTAACATTTTCTCCCACCATCGGCGATGCCTTTCTGTTTTCCTTTGTCTTGCAGTGTCTACTAACATTTTCTCCCGCCATCGGCGATGCCTTTCTGTTTTTCTTTGTCTTACAGTGTCTACTAACATTTTCTCCCACCATCGGCGCTGCCTTTCTGTTTTCCTTTGTCTTACAGTGTCTACTAGCATTTTCTCCCGCCATCGGCGATGCCTTTCTGTTTTCATTTGTCTTACAGTGTCTACTAACATGTTCTCCCGCCATCGGCGATGCCTTTCTGTTTTCCTTTGTCTTGCAGTGTCTACTAACATTTTCTCCCACCATCGGCGCTGCCTTTCTGTTTTCCTTTGTCTTGCAGTGTCTACTAACATTTTCTCCCGCCATCGGCGATGCCTTTCTGTTTTCCTTTGTCTTGCAGTGTCTACTAACATGTTCTCCCGCCATCGGCGATGCCTTTCTGTTTTCCTTTGTCTTGCAGTGTCTACTAACATTTTCTCCCACCATCGGCGATGCCTTTCTGTTTTCCTTTGTCTTACAGTGTCTACTAACATTTTCTCCCACCATCGGCGATGCCTTTCTGTTTTCCTTTGTCTTGCAGTGTCTACTAACATTTTCTCCAGTTCATGTTTTTTTGTCAACGCGAAGCGACTTTTTCGTTTTCTTTGAGTTACATACGCTCTCTTTTTTTTCCTCGTTCTTCTTTATAATGGCGACTTTTTCCCTCTGTTTTCTTTTCTGAATAGCTGCTTGTGTTTCTGATTTCTGTTTGGCAGACTTTGGTTGTTTCTCTTTCCATTTTCGTTTCTGTTCTCTTCGTCTCTCGTCCCTCAACTGTTGAATCTTTGAGTAAACTGGCATGACTGAAAATGGATATAGAAATAATTTGAAAATGCAAATAAGACAAAATAAAGCATTTATAGCCCCATTTACATGCACAAGATTAATTTGCACAAGTATGTAAATTTATACGTGTGTATGTTTACAATAGTATATCAAGGAGTTAAAATAGAGACTCTAACTCCTTGAGTATTTAAATTAAAGCACTTTTGTAATGCGATTAGGTACCAACCATTTTCACAGAGATGGAGGAAGGGGCTGGGATTTTAGTCAGTGAGATTTTTTTTCCCCGCAAGCGCGAAATTAAATCATTTCTCTCTACTGGTCCAGGAGTTAGAATATTTGTTTTCTAATTATACATTTCAATATAATGGCAACAGTGTTGAAACATTTTTTTTCTCGCCATTGTCAGAACAAAAAAGAAATTTCAACATAATTAAAAAAAACAAACAAACAGCCCCCCCATTTTCGGTACGAAAATGGTTGGTGCCTTTCATGATTTTAATCTGAGGTGTGTATATTTTAATTTAAAAAGCCATTTACAAGCAGTGAAAAGGGTCCCATCAATACGTGAAAATTCAAAGTTTTCCAAATATTTTGGAATTTGTTGGAATGATAGATAAATATAACCTGGCATTGTATCTGGCTTTGTTTTCTTATATTCCAAAATATTGCTACAATAAGCCAATAAAGCGAAATCAGATGGAACCATCAGAGAAGTATGAACATTTTCAAGATGGCAGTGCATAATGTGTGCATTCTTTCTCTAGTTCCAATCAAGTTATAAGAACTTTTTCTTTCATTTTACAAGCAGAAATAGCCATGTGCACAGAGTGCATTTTATAGTTTGCGTTCACATGCTCAAAATACATACCATGTAAATTTACACACCGTGTCGTGTAAATTCACATCCCTTGTTAAATTTACATATTTATATTTTTCCGTAAACGTGCAGTTTTTGCACACTAAAGCAAATTTGCATACCGTAAAAATACACAGGTATGTAAAAGTGTGCATATAAACGGGGATTTTTACATTCATTTGTTATTTAATTTTGAAATATAAAGATCTTCTTTGTGTTGTACATTATACTTCACATTACATAAATTACACGAAAGTGTCGCCGATTTATCCAATGCATACGCCACGTACAATAAAAACAGGCGACAAAATCGAGCGTTGTCGGGAACGTATTTGAACATTTTGGTAGACCAAATAAGTAGGTATATTGCGGAATGAAATCTAATTTAAAATATGTACTCCATGGTGTCGTTCGATAACCTGGATTATTCCTTAATTGTCCGCAATGTCCGCCATAACCATTTATTGTAAATGTGTTTGTGCAAATAAATATTGTCTATTGTCTATTTATTTAAGAACGGTATTTTTGTTGTTCTATAAATAATTTAATTTGATTTGAATATTTCAATCTGATTGACTAATCTGCCTGGAGAAAAAATTGGCTATACTCAATAACCTGGGTTGGTATTGTGACGTCACCAACGTGTTCATCC
The DNA here is from genome assembly GCA_963680875.1 of Bathymodiolus brooksi. Taxonomy (NCBI): domain Eukaryota; kingdom Metazoa; phylum Mollusca; class Bivalvia; order Mytilida; family Modiolidae; genus Bathymodiolus; species Bathymodiolus brooksi. The sequence continues at coordinate 27,575,812 of OY804589.1, forward strand.
GCCAACGACAAATTCAAATAGTCACATGAAATAATCGTAATTAAAATCGAAGAATCATTAAATTTTGTTGTAAAAATTAAATTATAAGGAATATTTGAAATTGTTGAACAGGTTATACTTGCATAACCTGGTTTGGGTCAGTTTACGCTTTTCATAAACCGCTTCGCAGTTTATTAAGCGTAAACTGACCCAAACCAGGTTTTAATCGTTTCTAATATGACGGCCTATATATCAACCAGTATATGTCGGTATATCTACCTTTAGCACATGCGCACTCAAATTATCGATTGGAAACCAAAAAAAAATATTTATAACTTATTAAATATGTTGTGTGCCATTAAAGTAATTGAAATAAATATTTGAATATATTATTACTCACACAATAGGAGCTTGATTCAATATATATGCTCAAATTGCGCTGATTCCGTCATCATATGTGAAGGAGGCTAAACGAAACAGCCGTTGTGTGGCGGATTCTAAGGTCGCCTAGGGTCATAACAATTACCGTATTTATCATATTAGAAAAGAAATAATTCATGGCAGCCGTAGATTTGTGTACATTTAACCATGGGTTGGGCATTTATATTCTTATTTTATCCCTCGCTAGCGCTCGGGAAAAAATTATCGAATATAAATGCCCAACCCATGGTTAAATGAGCACAAATCTACGGCTGCCATGAATTATTTCTTCTCTAATTCTTGTTCAATTTTCACACTTCTCAACCCGTGTGAGAAGAAATCGATAATCAATGTGTGGATCACTTTGTTCTCAGTCGCTGATTGGTCAATTACGCAATTATGTCTCAACCCGTGGGTGAGATATATAGAATCTAACACCGGGGAGAGTACAAGATAGGGAAATCTCCGACACCCTTGGGTAAGATTTCAATCGTTCTCTTTAGGCAAGCCTCGTAAAGTGAACGATTGAAATCTTACCCAAGGGTGTCGGAGATTTCCCTATCTTGTACTTTTTCCGGTGTTTGATTTTATTTCTCACTAAACCACCTAATTGTTTTTGTTTACATTCCATCGAGCGTTTTCCCGCAATATATTTTTCCATTGCTGAAGTAAATATTCGATTTATTCATATGCAACCGTATTTCAGCAGTATTTCAAATGTATTTCATCATAAAGTACAATGTATTTAATAAATATATTATAAATGTTACTACAACAGGGATAAATACCTGTAAAAAAATATTTGAATTTGGTCAAAGGGAGGTAATAGACCTATTTCACATTAACCTATTTTTGTTGTAAGCAGCCTTAGTCCAAAGTCCAATCGGAGTAAATTCCGGGTGGTAAGCGGCCTTTCTGTTTGGATTATCCTATGATTTTCTATATCCACATCATTTTTCAACCTTTTCGAAGTTTTATTAACGTTATTTATTTGCAAAATTTTATTATACATCTACAAATGGATCCTGGTGATCAACTCTACACTCTTGATGAGCTTCGATGTTGGAAAGTCGAGAATCTCAGAGTTCTTGACGATGAGAGATCGAACGAAGGAGGAGCTAGCGGCCTTGTGTTTTTCGGCATGCAAGTTGAACTTGCCTTTGGTGCCATCACAAGATGATGTTTTGAAGGACAACAAGAGATGCTACGACAACATTTTGAGTGAGTGTGGAATTACAGACCCCCTTCAGATTTATTCTGGTTGGCTTGATGAACATGATCATGGTATGCAGTTTGGCCACCAAATTTTTGACAGACATAACGCAGTTCTTGTTAGCCCATGGTGATGTAGCATTGACAAATGACATGCTGAAAGACTATTAGGTTGGCAAGGCCTATGAATATTTTTCAATGGGTGGCTACAGGAGGGATATTTCTTAAAGGCTAAGTCGAACAACAACAATAACTTGTGTATTTTAAGAACAAAGTGTTCACCATCACAGACACTGATGATGACCCCCACAATGTACTATAGATATTGCGCCAAAGAAGATGATGGTTTGACAGAAGGAGCTTATTGTTCTTGTACTGCAGGGTATGAAATTTATGCATGTTTTTTTTAAATTCTCTATCGTGTCTATGCAGTGCCAATTCAGGACCATTAGATAATAACAGAAGGGATTGCAACCAATGATGGGCAATCTTGGCTGAAATGTCCCTAACGAATTCATGACAAAATGTTGTAGTTACTATGGTGTCAATGAATCAGTACATTTCAATAATGTTTGAGAAATGTCCGTTCAAATCTCTCTGGAAGCTAATGATCGGAGTACTGTATTAGGTTTGTCAACTACTAACAATTACAATACATGTATATAGCTTCTATAGTACAAGGTAGTATATTTCAATAATGTTGAAAAGATGTCAGTTCAAATCTGACTGGAAGCTAATCTAGTCAAACCAAAGATTATAAAATTGGTAAGAATGCAGCATTAAGGAGTAAGAACAAAGAATGGTCGGGTCAGAATCAGAATAATGTTTCAGAGTGGAACGACATGTCTACCCACAGACTGTTGTTTCAATGAACTAGCACTCTAAAAATCCAACTAAGGGTGTTGGTCTTTTCATTTTTTGTATCTAAATGTGTTTCCTGTTGCTCATGCTTAAATAGTTTATACATCACATGTTATAGTTTATGTTTCTTGTTTAAAAATTCTATGAATATAATGTTTTTATCCCCCATATGAGTGTTGTTTTTCATGTAAAATTATTGAATATTTTGGGCTTTGTTCATTTACCTGAGAAAGTCTTGGACAAATATTTTGAAATTAAAGGAGTTTTGAACCTTATTACATGTAGTATGGTTTTTTTTTTTGGGGGGGGGGACTTTAGTCAGTTTTTTAACTTCTCAATTCAATAACTAAAGATAGAGAAAATTGTATAGTGTCCCAATATTAGTCAGTTTTTTAACTTCTCAATTCAATAACTAAAGATAGAGAAAATTGTATAGTGTCCCAATATTAACTTTTTGATGTTAAAAGCAATATAATTTTCATTCAATCATTAACTTAAGACTTCACCAGGATGAGGGGAATGTGTTTTAATTTATTACCCATTCTTCAATGTTCGAGTTCATAGTTTTGTTATTTTACAACATTGTTATTATACATGTAGCTGACCTTTTAATAATGTTTTGTTTTTGCAATAAATATTTCTTGTTAATGAGTATTTGTTTAATTTTTGTGCTCTATGATTTACAAAAGTTATCGAGTTGAATCATTTACAAAGTACATGTGCATGTACATATTTTGCCCAACAAAGACTGACTTGTTCCTGAATATAGCACTTTTTCCATACTAATCCTTATATGTTATTATTGGTCTCCCGACATTGGCATAAACAAGAAAGGATGGAGCGCCTCACGAACAGAAACCACACCATAATAATGTGCTTGACATACATGTAAGAATGGAACATGACTGTTAATGTATAGCCCTGTATCAGGGCATACTATTTAACTCCTGTCTGTCCCTCCCTATAGTTTTGAGCTAGAGTTTTTGTAATATTTTGTAGTGTGTTTAAAGTACAAATACTAAAGGTGTGCATTCTTACAGGATTTTGACTTCTAAAAAATCATAAATAAAGGTAATAACAAAATTACCGAACTCCGAACAATCTTATAAAGGGAAAGTCAAAACTCATAATTATATAAACAGACAAAATCAGTCAACAACCGGAAAACTGTGAAAACCGTAATGACCCTGACTTGGTACAGGCATTTCTAAAGAAATGGTGGGTTGAATCAGATTTTAAGGCGCCAAACCTCCCGCTCTCATTACGGTTCAAAGGTTCCGGCTGTCACTGTAACAGTATTTAAATACAGGAACAAAATAGGTAAAATAGTTGTCAAAGCAGTACCATATTCGGTGACGTAAATGTCAAAAATACTTTTACGTCACACATTGACAAAAAAATTCTTGACATTTTGGACTTCTTTATCTTTATACATTTTCAATATATAATATATAGTTGAACCAAGTCATTTTTAAGTTAGTACATCAAAAGTGTCTTACACACACAGACTTTATACATTCTCTAACAAAAGAGACATACCAGTTTTAAGTTGGGCCTATTAAAAAGTTTTATTTGATGCTCCATAATTTAAACATAACAAATAAAAATTGACTTTGATTTTCCTATATATTTCAACTAAAAATAAATCCTAAAAATTCACAATCCTGTTTAAATTATGTACAAATAAAAACCACTCATATAAACATAATGAGCAAATAAACAATCAAAATATAGACAATTCTGAATGTTTTGGTGTAAAATTTGTTAAAATCTCATTATTTTCAAGATCTACGGGATACATGTAGTCATAAATTATTTTCCTAACCAACAAATTCACGAAAACTTCCTTACGACCGTGACGATATGTGCATAACTGCCGCGATGAATAAACTGCGTCACCGTGTTTACAAATGCAATGACGTCTTGTTTACGTTTTTTTTACTCCGATTGACCTTTGAACCATAATGGCGGCGGTAACGTGAAATTGGTCTATTTCTTTCTTTACGTTAATTATTAACAAGGGAGAGCACTCTATTATTTACTCAAGGTAAACACACATTGACTGGAAGAGAGTCTGAAAAAAGAATCAAACACCGTGAAAAGTGCACGTTAGCTAGCAGAATATAATATGAAACCGGCACGGCCATGTATGCTCGCTCATCTGAAAATTATCTGGCAATTTCATCAAAAAGTGTCGAGATTTTTTGGGCCGAGATATATTAGGGACGACTTTTTTTTAGGGCCGAATCTAGTCTCATTCAATCGAGCTGTCGTTCCTTACGAAATCTCAAAAGTTAACTTCCGCGTAGAAACAAAAATTCTTGTCAGTATGTCAGAAGAGATTTAATAAATTAAAAAATATCAATATAAGTAAAACAAGCAAGCAAAATGACTTTTATTACACACAGGTTCCGGGTTTAAGTGGTATCGGACGTACGAGAGAGTGTACGAGACTTTAGGATCACATTTGCGCTTTATGTTAAGAAGATCTTCATTAGTTGAGTGTGTTAGTGTGTTACCCGGAAACCGGTGTTTACAAAACGTAGAATTTTTTTTTCTTCGACAATATGTTCAACCATGTTTGTTAAAAAATCCTAAGTACACATTTTATACCATAAAGAGCTCGCTTAAGCTCGCATAATACATAATTGAATTTAAAAATACCTATGTAGTAGAATCGTGGTCAATTGTTTATTTTAAAAAGGAAAAGCATGGAGAATTGGGGGGCAGTTGACATAAACTGTACAGCATGCATTTGCCGGTAAAACGCACGTGATTTTTTTGTCTTGCACTAGTGCAAGATATATGGGGTCTAACACCGGGAGAGGTGCAAGATAGTAAAATCTGTGACACCCGAGGGTAAGATTCAAATCGTATCGGACGAGGCTTGTCCGAGTCCAATACGATTTAGATCTTACCCGAGGGTAGTCCGAGATTCCTCTGTCGTCCGACGACATTATATATTATTGCTAGAGCCGTCGGACGTCAGAGCGCAATATATACAGCTGATTTGCCTCACCAGCTCTGGGTCGGCACATTTCCACGTTTCGTGGCTATCGGATTTTATCAACTATCAGAAACCCTTATATAAATCGCTTCACCAATCATTTTTCTATTCATTCATAACCATCTTACCCTCAGAAAGTGGTGTTACACTCCATTACAGCACGATTTTGCCTTAGATCCTATTATTCCGCCATTTGACTTCCATTTTCGAATCTACACACGTGATCTCGCAATACTAACTGAATGATGACAGCAACGCATTGCATGATGGGAGCTAATTAATGCAGCGTGCCAAATTGTTTGGAGCATTATTTGCATACGTAAACAACATTCAAATCACATGGAAGACGATACATTTAAGCGTATTCTGCAGGACAAACAGTCCATCTACAGATCAAAGCAGAGCAGAAGGAAATAATACAGAATGTGTTGGAAAGAAAAGATTCAATGGCAGAGTGTTACCAACGGGCTTCGGAAAGAGCATGTGTTACGTTCCCCCTTTTTGGACAAGGTACTACATTTTTTGTTCTTATGGTTATCTGTAATTCACTAAATTTGCTGTTAAAATCATTACCAATCAATATAATCAATTATTCTGCCTTAGCAGGCGCCTATGATTGGCAATAAAAATATTTGTTTGTTTGTTTATATGCAAATCATCTCCCATGATACATTGCGGTAATCGTAGTTTTCTCGTAGTCACGTGACAAATGTTTGAAAAATGGAAGACAAATGTCGAAATCATAGGATCTAAGGCAAAATCGTGCTGTAATGGAGTGTAACACCACTTTCTGAAGGTAAGATGGTTATGAATGAATAGAAAAATGATTGGTGAAGCGATTTATATAAGGGTTTCTGATAGAAAATAAAATCCGATAGCCACGAAACGTGGAAATGTGCTGACCCAGAGTTGGAGAAGCAAATCCGCTGTTTTCCGTATGTATAGCGCTCTGACGTCCGACGGCTCTAGCAATAATATATAATGTCGTCGGACGACAGAGGAATATCGGACTAACCCGAGGGTGTCACAGATTTTACTATCTTGCACCTTTTACAGTGTTTGACTCTTTTTCTCATCCCTTTCTACCGTGTCAATGTTTGTTTACTTGTTGTGTAGTTTGGTGCATTAATTTGCGAACCGTATCACAGCTACAGCCACAGGACCAAAATGTCACGTAATATGCGAGCTTAAGCGAGCTCTTTATGGTATAAAATGTGTACTGAGGATTTTTTAACAAACATGGCTGAACATATTGTCGAAGAAAAAAAAATTCTACGTTTTGTAAACACTGGTTTCCGGGTAACACACTAACACACTCAACTAATGAAGATCTTCTTAACATAAAGCGCAAAGGTGATCCTGAAGTCTCGTACCCTCTCTCGTACGTCTGATACCACTGAAACTCGGAACTCGTGTGTAATAAAAGTCAATTATTTTTTAATTTATTTAATCTCTTCTGACATACTGACAAGAATTTTTGTTTCTACGCGGAAGTTAACTTTTGAGATTTCGTAAGGAACGATAACTCCAATAAAGGAACGACAGCTCGATTGAATGAGACTAGATTCGGCCCTAAAAATAAGTCGTCCCCAATATATCTCGGCCCAAAAAATCTCGACACTTTTTGATGCACTGGATGAGCGTGAAATTGCCAGATAATTTTCAGATGCGCGAGCATTCATGGCCGTGCCGGTTTCATATTAAAATAAAACAAGATGCTCATTTTACAACTTTAAAGAGGTTCAAAATAATAAAAGTTAACAAACTTGTGATAGATTCTACAATAACAAAATCTTGCACCTTTTACGATGTTTGCCTCTTTTTCTCATCTCTTTCAATATTTGTTTACGTTGAGAAAATATAGAGTACTCTCCCTTGTTAGGTAACTAACGTAAATAAAAACAATTATCTCCCTTTGACCAACGTCAAATTTTTTTTTTTACAGGCATTTATCGCTGTTGTAGTAGCATTTATAATATATTTATAAATAAAATACATTGTATTTTATTGTATTTTATTGTGAAATACATTTAAAATACTGTCAAGACACTATAAATCGACAATTTAATTCAACAATGGAAAACAATTTTGCGGGAAAAACGGCATGTAGCTTGTCTTACCCTGGAGCCGGGGTAAGATAGAAAAATCTTTTTCACCTAAACTAACGGACTACTGTATCCAAGGGGTGAGAAAAGAAATTCTTCCGTAAATGGTCGTTTTCGGGTGAAGACGACCGAGGTAAGACGAGTCCACGTGCACTAGTCTTTACTCGTTGTGACATCCAATCAGAACGCCTCTAACAAGAAAACAAATCGTTTAAATATATACCCTAAGCCTGGAATGTCACATTATATACCCTGTATGATAGCTGAATAACAGATATATTACGGATTTAACCATTGGTTTTTTTTCAAATACAGATTCCAACCGTATTAAATATATATTTGTGTCTTTTATTTTCATTTTTTCGTATTTCTAGATGTCCTTTTCCGTACCTTTGACGTCATTCTTCAATGACGTCAAAATATGTGTCACGTCATATTTCATGTAGTAAAATACTGTACTTTCAATAAAATATTAAAAGCTCAAATATCAGTAGAAAGCTACTTTGTTTATTAGTCGGTGTCACAAAAGTCAATTTTATGTGATATGTATTTCATAACGCTCAATGATATTGTTCTGATAATGTATGCAAATTAGTTACTGATCAATGGCGGGCGTCTCTAGGAGTTCGCGATAGTGAAAGTTGTTGGTTTACGGAAGAAATAGGTACTTATATGCGTTGTTGGGAAAGCCCGGGTGATCTTCCACTCGTGATAGAAATTGTTGTGTCTTCTCGCTCGTTTCGCTGCGCTCCAATCGCGAAAAGACATAGCATTTCTATCACTTGTGGAAGATCACCCGGTCTTTCCCAAGAACGTATGTAAGAACCTATTAATCTCACATCGCTAAAAATAGGAACTGGCCTGTCTCAAAAGTGAGAATAGAATTTCACGCTACTTTTCCCGTAAAAATGTTACGTTTCGCAAAATGTCATTGTGTCAATAAAATCGTTTAATTAACAGTAACTAACCGTAATTAACCGTACCGTCATCAAGAACCCCTCATCTAGAATCTTGTCCCTTCTCCATCATTGCTTCAAAAACATTCCTTAACGGGTGTGACGTCAATTGAAGTATACGTCAGTGACGTCATTGAACGTCGATTTGAGAAAGTGAAAAACGGCCATATATTTTGTTAAATTAGTGAGAAAAAGAATCAAACAAATTTTTAGTGGTTCATTAGAGAAACAATCTCTAACATTGTTTCCCTTTTATTACGATAATTTCTCAAATCGCGATAGTTAAATTTTTACATTTTAAAGTTCTCGGTAAACCTCGAACTTTAAAATGTGAAAATTTAACTATCTTGATCACCCTGCGCATGGGGCATGGATTTCGTTTCCTCCTCCCCCTTTTCTCTACTACCCCCCCCCCCCCTTTTTTCAAAATTTTCATATACATCACTCCTTTTTCAAAATTTTCATAATCATTCGTTTTTTCTTTATTTGACAATACCAGTAGACGTCATACATCATGAATAATACGTGTATTCTGTGTCCACAGTTTTTCGACTAATACAGTATAAAAGAGAAGGTAAGCAACTCCATTTTCATATTTCGCGCCATATCGCTCACCTCGGTTGGGAAACCCCCGTGTTTTTTACACTTTTTACCTTGTCTACATATGGCACTGTCGTATCAAACTGTTGCTAAGACACTTACCTAATTGCCCATGTTCGAATTTCAGTCGGTACGTCGATCTTTTCCAAGAAATCTCGCCGAGAATAGCGAAGTAGCTTCGTTTCTAGGTCAAACTACATCATATTAGACGGAAGTGCAAGAACGGGAACCCTGGGTTTTTTACGAATGAATTACCTGCAACGAAAAACCCAGATGCGCTCCGAATATTTTTCCCGGAATGTTTTGGCGGGAAATATAAACCGCTGAAAAAACATAACAGCAGACGGATTATTTCATAAAAATGGCACAACGACCATCTGAATATGAAAACATTGAAATAATTTGATGGTAAATAACTGTTCAAAAAGAAATTCAAACTGAGAAATAGATATGATTGAATGGTTAGAACTGAAGTCAAAATTTCAATGAAAAAGAAATATTCAGCTTGCCTTTACTTCGAATTATTAAAATCATACCCAAACAAATACATATACAACTAAAAAAAAATAAAAAAAAACTAAAAAAAAAACAAAGGAAGTAGAAGCTGAGAACAGCTATTGAATGGGACTATGACATTTTACCCCTTTCCTCAATAAAAGGGCTCCCAACTGATAAAAATGTGTAAGGGAGCCGGAGAGACCATTTAACTAAGGGGGCTATTTCTTTTTCATTTCATGTCACTGATTTTATAAAACAATAATCTGTCTTACAGGGGTAAAAAATAAATAACTTGTGTAACTCCACTTTTCAGCAGTGACAGAAATCAGTGTTGAAATCCAGAAAAAAAAATCCTATTTTACCGTATAAGTGGTTATTTTGGTGGGTATTTAATTTTCGCTTTCTTCGCGAGGATGTTAAATGCGCGAAAAATGAAGTTCACGAATTATTATTTTACGTTCAAATAGTTACACAAGTTATTTATTTTTTACTCCTGAAAAAGAAATAGCCCCCTTAGTTAAATGGTCCCTCCGGCTCCCTTACACATTTTTATCAGTTGGGAGCCCTTTTATTGAGGAAGGGGGTAAAATGCCATAGTCCCATTCAATAGCTGTTCTCAGCTTCTTCCTTTGTTTTTTTTTGATTTATTTTTTTATTTTTTTTTTTTTTTTGAGTTGTATATGTATTTGTTTAGGTATGATTTTAATAATTTGAAGTAGAGGCAAGCTGAATATTTCTTTTTCATTGGAATTTTGACTTCAGTTCTAACCATTCAATCATATCTATTTCTCAGTTTGAATTTCTTTTTGAACAGTTATTTACCATCAAATTATTTCAATGTTTCCATATTCAGATGGTCGTTGTGCCATTTTTACGAAATAATTGTCATTTGAACTGCTTTTTATCCCCTCGCCAACGAAGTTGTGAAGGGATACAGTAACGCTACCGTCGTCCGTCACATCCTTGTGAACACTCTAGAATCAACATCCTTCAATGGATTTTGACCAAACGTGGTACATACTTAGTCCTGAAGAGAATCTGGAACCCTTTTGATTTTCAAGGTCATATGTCAAAGATCAAGGTCACAGGCTCAAATGTTTACCGCATAACATCCTTGTGAACACTAGAATCAACATCCTTCAATGGATTTTTGACAAAACTTGGTACATACTTAGTCCTTAAGATAACCGAAACCCTATTGATTTTCAAGGTCATAGCCTCATAGGTCAAAGGTCAAGATAACCGGGTCAAAATGTTACCGCGTAACATCCTTGTGAACACTCTAGAATCAACATCCTTCAATGGATTTTGACCAAACTTGGTACATACTTAGTCCTTAAGAGAATCTGGAACCCTATTGATTTTCAAAATCAAAGGTCAAGGTCACCGGGTCAAATTTTTAGGCGAGGGGATACGCCACGCTTTGCCCTTGTTTAGTTTGGATCTTGTAAGTATGATTTATAAACAAGATTTTTAAGAAATAATGTGAAGATCCATAGCAATTTGCATGTTTCACAGTGTGTGAATTTAACAGTAGACCGATGGCCCATGTCTGTGTTAAAATCATGCAGGTTTTTGTAAAATTATCTTAATTTTTTAGGCAAATTACTACAAAAACTGGTAATTTCAGACAAATGTGATTTTGTAGTGATTGATATTTGTACTTTTGATTTAGATATTCTGACCAAGGTATTTCTAGAGTAGAAGAAATGAGCAGCCATCACATTTCAACGAAACGGATGAAATTGGAGAAATCGAGTTCATTTGTGAACCCATTTGAGTATGTTCATTTTGTTAAAGATTAGACATATTCTACATTATGTTTAGGGACCGACCATTTAACTTGAAGGGGGGGGGGGGGAGGTTATGGTTTTTTGTTTCGTTCTTTTTTTTTTTTTCGGACAACACGAGAGTTAGAATATATTTTTTTTTGTCGCGCAAAGCGCAAATTTTTTTTCCAGAATTCCACATTAGTTTATATGTCAAAAACTCAGAATCAGAATATTTTTTTAGAAAAAAACCATAACCCCCCCCCTTCAAGTTAAATGGTCGTTCCCTTATAGGTAACATTGTCAATATTGTTCAACACAGTCACTTGTATAACAGTTTCTTATTAATTATTGTGGCTTGCATAGTGATACTACTAGTAGCTATATTATATAGGGATCATGTTGGCTTCTGCGTCATCGTTACATTTTCATCAATCCACAAGCTGAAATGGCAGTCCTCCTTAGCTACTTACGAGCAGACATGGGGTAATCGTAATTTGTAATCATAGTCAGTTGTAATCGATTACATTTTTTCATGTAATCGGATGTAATCTGTAATCGGCCATTTTTTAGATTACATGTAATCGTAATGTAATCGATTACATTCATTTTGACCCTGTAATCATGATTGCTTTCTGATTACATTTAGATTACTTTTCATCATTTTGACTTATTTTTTCTTAACTGAAACATATACATGTATCTCCTTAGATATTTATTGTATGATTTATGTAAATGAATTTTCTTCATGGAATTTATTTAACAAATAATGTAGAATGGTTTACTAGAAAACATATAAAGTTTATTGACATCTAAATAAAAAAATATGTTATGAAATTTAAAAAAAAAACTCTATTAAAATAAAGTGGCAATCACAACATGATCAAAAGATATTCTTCTATGTTTAAGTACAAAAAAAAATTAGTATGGCTTCAAAGACTTGATATCCAAACAAATAATATCTCAATTTCAATGGGGTTTAAAAATTTCAGTGAAAACAACTCTAAAATTTTAAATTATATTTTATTAAACCTATTTACATAAATTAAAGATTTAGTTTTCATATTTAGACTGAGAAATTATGCATATTTTTAAGCAAATGTTTAGAATCAGAATGACTTAGTTTTTTTTATCTTCTGAATTATATATCAAGGACACCCATGTAAATGGTGTGAAATTTAGTAATGATGATTGTTACATAATTTGGTGTCATAAATAAGACCTTAATTTCAAATTTTATCTGTGGCTCAGGTTAACTGCTAGTTTATTATCCACAATAAACTATTGACAGGATATTTGAAATTATTTGATATATATTATTAAAATGTGCAAATGTATTATAATATTTACTAATAGTATAAGATGGAATGAATATTGGTCATAGTAATAAGACACAACTTATTTTATGAAAAAAGGAAAATAAGAATTGCTATTTATAATTTACAAAGTAAATGATATATTTATTAATTAACCATAAAATTTTATCTTATAATGGGTAATTATAAAATCATAAACTCGGCCAATATCAAAAAAACTAAGCCAATATCGATATTGGTTTAGTTTTTTTTTATATTGGCCGAGTTTATGATTTTATATTGTAAAGACAGTTTAGGTTGTATTGACAACAATAATATGGAGTTAATTAATAATGTATCTTATTTCATGTAATGATCACATTAAAACTGAATTGTAATTCATTGTTCTGAGTAAGAAATACATTAAAAAAGGAGATATTGGATAGATGCATATGAGACAAAATTATAACATAAAACACTAATATTGGTTGTCATGACATTAAATGTAATCAGTAATGTAATCGATTACATTTACAAAGTAATTGTAATTTAATCGATTACATTTGAAAATTGATGTAATCGTAATGTAATGTAATCATGAAAATTGCAAAGTAATTGTAATGTAATCGATTACATTTGAAAGTAATTGACCCCAAGTCTGCTTACGGGAATTAAACCAAACTGGGACAGAATTGATGCACGTCTGGCGCACCAAATTTTTTCCTGGAACTTTGATGTGATTTTGTCTCTTTATATTGGGTTGTGTAGATGTGTGCTGGATACATGTATATAGATTTAATATTATTTTGAAAAGCTTTTTCGCTATACAGCTGCACATCAGAACCATATAACAAAATTTGTTTCGATATTATACACATACACTGTAATAAACAATTATTTTTTATTCTTACAGTCTCTCAATAGATATTACTGAAGAGGGCAGTGATGATTCTGACGATGAAGATTTTGAACCTAGCCTCAACTTCACTCTAAGGTTTGTCATGTTAATTTCATATGTTTCAGTTGTAACTTACATACTTGAAATTTTGTCCTAATAACAGAACCATGCATGATCATATGTCATAGGAGCTTTATTATACCCCCACTCCACTGGAAGGGGGGTATACTGTTTTACCTCTGTCTGTCCGTTCGTCCCAAGATGTTCATAACATTTTTCTCAGTAATTATTAATGGCAGCAATCTGATATTTGATCATAGGCTTCAGAAGGGTCAATCGAAAGTCGCAAACCTGCTGCGTTGTCCATGGTCAAGTCCGGTAGAAGCCCCATCCGATGAAGGGAAAGACATCAACAACAAATGAAGATCAGTTCTGATTTGGGTAACAGACACCCTGTAACCATTGACCAGCTCATGATGCCTGCCATAGAACTTCTTGAGGGATGACCACAACCTAAAATCTGTCTACAAATCACTCAAATCCTTCATAAAGTGAACTTGTAATGATATGTTTAGTTGCTCATTCACTATACATTCGAGATATTCATCTTGAATTGAAAGTTAGGGCTCCATAGATCATAATCTCAATTCTATTGTTTTTTTCTTGTGAATTACATTGTATGTATTTTTCTACTTCAGGTGGCAGAGAAGTTACAACAAAAAGACAGCTAGATGGTCTGTGCAGCCTGTTAAAGCTGACAAGTCATATTCCTATGTTCCAAGACTATTAAGGGTCATCATTTGTATGAGACTGCAAGATAATGAAGGAATGAATTAACGTGTGCAGTTGGAAGTAGATGATCCCAGAAGAATCTCGGTCCATCTTGCACCAATTCCACAACCTCCAACTCGGGATAATATTGTAGCATCTCAGAAATCCAGATTTGAAGACCAAGACAAAACAATTTACTATATTGTCGCATAAAATAAATTTAGATTGTCACTCTTTGTTTTTCCTGGTCTAACAGAAGTTCTGCACATTTAGAGCGGAAAAGTACCCAAGTCAGGATAATGGGCATTACAAATTGTCCAATGCACAATAATGATAGCACTCAGTGTGTTGGTCTAGTTAGTACAAACCAGGACAACTTTTTAGGACCTCACAAGAAACATCTCTGCCAAGTTTGGTTAAATTCTGTTCGGCTGTTCTCAAGAAGAAGATGAAAATGTTGTTTCCCATACGGTTTCAATGCAAACTTTGACCTTCGCTGGTGGCCATTTTGAATTTTCAAATGGCGCAAACAGTAACAACACATGTTAAAGACATTCATAAAAACATATATACCAGATTTCAATTCAATCCCTTCAGCGGTTCTTGAGAAGAAGTTTCTTGAAAATCGACCAATCAGAATTTTCAAAGTCACATGGTGGCCATGTTTTTTGACGAATCTGCACAAAAGTATCGACTCTTGTGTAGGACCTCATAGAAAACATCTCTGCCAAGTATGGTTTTGAATTATATAAAAGACTGTCAGTCCATTTTAGAAGAAGTTGTCAGTGCTGATAGAACAAAAAATAATAATAAGATGGCAAAACTTTCAAATTAAATTTACAATTCCAACTGAACAACATGTGAAATTAACAACTCATTAGGGTTGATTTATTTTTTATTTTTGGTGTTTTAACGCCACTTTCAGCAATATTTCACTTTATCATTAGGGTATATGGGATAAAATACAAAATATTTCATGAACAAGTTTTAATTAAATCGTCTAGGAATGAAACCCTTGTATTGTCCATATAGATCAGGATACTTGTCCCTAATTTTCCAAGTACAACAGCTTGGGATCACACGTCTGACCCCAGCTCCAAGTCGGCCATGTGCCCAAATGGTATACTGGCGGTAGGCTGCATATCTATTGGATTTGTTGTAATCCTCGTCATGGGGCATTACTACAAGTTCCTCTCGAAACATTCTAGCAACCCCCAACACTGCCTCATCAAGGACAATCCGATCAAAGTCCTGTAATAAAGACAAGATATTGAGTAAAGACAGATGGTTATACATTCATCTAGAAAAATGAGCTCTATTTAAAAAAGAAATATAATTCATTATAAGTGAAATAGTTTGCACAAATTCAGTTTAGAGAAATAAAAAAAAGTCTTATTTTGGAAGGGAAAGATTTTCTCGTGGGACTTTCTTATGACCACAGTTTTATTTCGTTTTTTGTTGGTATATGGGAGAACCATTTTGGTCTTGCAATTTACCCCTCAAGCTATTCAATTTTAATTTTATATGTATATTTTTCCTAAAAAATTATTTTGATTCTGAATCTTGAAGAAAAAAATTTGGCTGGACAGGAGAAAAAAATATATTCCGACTTGACATTTTCACAGTATAATCATATACTGGCCATTTTCACAGTATAATCATATACAAAATTTTTAAGAAAAAAAATTATTCCAGCACTTCGCCAATCTAATTAAAATTAGATCTACGCACTTGCTCCCTATTTTAGATCTAATTATACCCCCGCTCCCCGAAGGGGGAGGGGGATATACTGGCTTACCTCTGTCCACAGGGCCTTGTCACTATCCAGGTAAATATACTATCAATGTATAAACATATACAAGGGCGGACATCTTTTTTTACCCCTGCTCGCTTCAAGTCGTGTTTGTTTTTTAAATTCCTTCTAATATATTCAAAACCCTGTTCGGTTCAACTCCCAAGACCTTATTCTTTTCAAAAAATATCATGACCCCCCCCCCCCCACTACCTCTTGTGAAGGCGCTGCAGTCGTTTTTGTCAGGAATTCGCCTGAGTAGAGAACAACATGGACCCAAAGTGAAAGTAACAGCGCCACCTATAAAAAAACGGAAGTTCAGAACTCTCGGGGTTTTACCATTCGATATTTGGTTTTCTCGCTAGTTATCGTGTTTCTAAGTAGTTTTTTTTTAGGTGGCGCTGTTACTTTCACTTTGGGTCCATGTTGTTCTCTACTCGGGCGAATTCCTGACAAAAACGACCGCTGCGCCTTCACAAGAGGTAGTCGAGGGGAGGTCATGATATTTTTTTAAAAGAATAAGGTCTTGGGAGTTGAACCAAACAGGGTTTTGAATATATTAGAAGGAATTTAAAAAACAAACACGACTTGAAGCGAGCGGGGGTAAAAAAAGATGTCCGCCCTTGTATATGTTTATACATTGATAGTATATTTACCTGGATAGTGACAAGGCCCTGTGCTCTGTCCGTCCGTCCTTCCAAAATATTTTTCGTCACATTTTTCTCAGCAACTATTGATGGCAGAAATCTGATATTTGGTCACAAGCTTCACATAGGTATGCCATATCGTGGGAAGCGTTTTTGGAACCATCAGATTCCTACTTCCTGTTTGCCGATTTAGTTGGTTTTTATCCACATTTTTCTCAACAACTATTGATGGCAGAAATCTGGTATTTGGTCACAAGCTTCATATAGGTACCCCATATCATGGGAAGTGGCAGGGGTATCATAAGTGAGCATTAGATCACAGTTCATCTTGTTTTAATTAGATTGGCACTTCGCCGGAAAATAAGAAAATATGATTTCTGTGGCATCTGAAAAAAACATTTCTACGGCGAAAAAACGTGACATAGCCCCCTTCAAGGTAAATGGTCAGTCCCATATCATTTTGCAGCAACTGTCTTGTGGGACTAGAAGTAAGGTCTCTTTTGTTTCTAATCCAGCCCAAATTTCTCTGAAACATTCCAGTCAATTAACAAATAAAACAACACTGGCTACGTCATTCGTTTTCATCAGACATGTATTTCACTGTGTTCTACATGTATGTCTCTGTTTTCATATTGTCGGTAAAACTTGCTAAAGTAAATTAATTTAACACGTGTATCAAAATCTCGGGGAACAACTTCATAACTTATAAGAAGACAAAAACTAATTTAGTTATTTTTAACGCCGGCAAAAATTTCCGATCGAAAATACGTAGTTGAGCATGTCCCCATGGGGTGCCTCCTGGCATGTTTTCAATGGTTATCGTGGAAATATCGGCTGAATCTGTTAAGGCATGTAGTTTTCATCAAAGAAAATCTATTCCTGATACAGACATTATTTATTCTACGTCTTTTAGATACAATCGGTTCGCAAATAGCTTTTTTCCTCAACTTTTATAGAAACTTACCTCAATACCCATGCTGCAGCATCCGGGCTACTGACATAAAAATAGATAAATAAATAGAGTTGGCCTCGCCCAGGTCAGTGCATAATTAATTAGCTTCCGGTAACGATGGTCAGCTTTTTTAGTCGAAAAAATAACGTTTCGGAGGGTATTCATCAATAATTCGGTGTTTAATCTTCATTTTATGAAGGTCAGTACGGAAATCGACAATAATTTTGGGTATGAAAAAATGTATTATCAGATCAGAGTGTACATTTACGCATACATATTGCTGTGTAAGCAAACTTTCCAAATTTGGAGCGTACTTGTACGCTGTTGACGATAATACATCGTGTATATAAACAATACATTTTTGACTTTGAGAAATTCCCCGTAATTACTTCTCTTTATACTTTTCGAAAGAGAAAGTGTATACATCCGAGGGGTACCGAATGTTTGCCTTTCTAAGCATCGATGTCAAAAGAGATCTGATTGGATGTTTAGGATAAATCATCCAATCGCGGTCAATATTACAAATAAATGCGGTTTGAAAGTGAATTTGGGAACACGTTGTTCGTTGAAAATGAGCAAGAACATGAATAAGCACGCTACGGAAAATTACATACTTTTTTAAAAGTTCCTGACAGTTTCATCTGTGTCTAGTGACAGTATAGTTAAGGGAATCATTGATGACATTATCAACACGGCTGTGAAAACTGCCGAAGTCGACGAGCAAAAAACAAAATATTTACAACATTTTACATATCCAGAAATTGAGGGTACTTTCCTCATAAATATTCATCATATTTAAATTAGATTTTGATCACGTGACTGCAGTTTCAAGCTTGATGGATCGTTTATTAGATTTGTCAAAAAATAGCCTATAGTACGGAAATTCAATGTGTCCGTCAATGATTCGAAAATTAAAAGTTATTGTTTATTTCCGCAAAGTTTTTCTTCTGTCAAAATTCAAATACTTATGTTTTGTAACGATTTTAGACATGTTTTTGACATCGCGATCATGCAAAAATGATCATATTATATTTAATGTGGGAACCCCGAGTTTAGAAGCTAGAAATATAAGGCAGGGTTCGAAATTACCGTAGGACCGATAGCCCGAGGCTAGAAGAATTGCGTTCGGTCTAGGCCAAGTTGTTTTATCGTAAACCGTGTGTCTAGGTGATTTACGACTATCAATTTCCGGAAATTGCGTTCCGCGAAGACATCGTTTTCTATCTTATGTAAAATCCTCGGTCATGTCGGCACTTGAAATAAACTACTCATGTCTCCTCTATATGTAAGAACTTATATGACTATGATCACGAGTTCCAGGTTACTTTTTCAATAACAAAATATGTGGAAATTCTTACCGGGAGTTTCAAAACCGAAGTCTAAACGGAAAGTTGACACCCGTAATAAGGCATACGATGCCACAAAAAGGAATACAATGGCTTCAAATGTACAAATGGCTATTTTGACGGAGAAAGTCAGCTGATGTCCTGTGACAGTCACAGTGACTGGTGTACAAAATTTGGGAAAGACGACCAAGACGGTAAATTTGTTAACGGCACCGATAATTTCAAAAAAGACACCTTAGATTACTGGAGGAGGAGGAGGAATTAGAGTATTCAGAGATGTAGTCAGATTATGAACTGGAACCTGAGGACAAATACAAATTCAGAATAAAACAAACTTATTTAAATATTTGCCTTTTATTAACGTTCTTCAATCTTTGAAACCAAAAAAAAAATCACTTTTTTGACACAATTTTTGCACATCTCTTACATTCAAAACATACTCAGAATGCAGGATTTTGCATGTAATTATTAAAAATGTTCAAGGGCGGCATGCCCCCAAACCCCCCTAGTAGAAGCTCACCGCAAATACAGGTCTAGACATTTTCCTTCAGGGCTAGAATAGATTAAATCAGTCTAGCCCTGCAGTCTAGACATCAATTCCCATTAAATTCTATACCTGTAAGGTTAGTTAATATAATTACATATATTATTGAGGAATCTAAATTAATTTCAGAAAATATGTCGCCAAATGTCATTCATTGTTAAATTTTGTGTCACACGCCACCAGTTTCATGTATTTCAGCCATTTTTACATAGACTCTTAAGGCCAAACAAGGGTTCGTCGCCTCGGATTTTCATTTAGTCCAGGAACCTCGAATATTTAATTGTTTTCATTAATTTTTATTTCATTTAATTCAGCTTGATTCAATGTATCATTTTCAAGTTCAGAAAATGACACACATGCAATTGTGAATGACATCGTCTATATAGATCATATGAAAATTGCAGACGTCCCGGCGTCGCCATCTTACATATGCAAATGAGCAAAGTACCCATCATTTCTGGCTATGTATTAATAAACATGACACAATCGTGTCAAATTAAACAGAGATATACATTTCACTTGCATCCTGTGTTTATTGAATAACACTTGTGTCCAACATAATTTTAAAAGTGTACATGTAAGCAATCTTTTCTGAAGTAGAGAGACAGAGTTCAACAGTGCAAAGGAAATATGCAAATACGCATAGAGGGTAATTACCCTTTGGAGTTGAAAATTATCTGGAGCTCTGGTAATAAACGCGAAACAATGTTAGAGACTATATTTAAATAACCTGTTCAACAATTACAAATATTACATAAATAAGTTGTTCCTTGTACTATTTTTAGACAACAAATTATCTGGAGCTCTGGTAATAAACGCGAAACAATGTTAGAGACTATATTTAAATAACCTGTTCAACAATTACAAATATTACATAAATAAGTTGCTCCTTGTACTATTTTTAGACAACAAATTATCTGGAGCTCTGGTAATAAACGCGAAACAATGTTAGAGACTATATTTAAATAACCTGTTCAACAATTACAAATATTACATAAATAAGTTGTTCCTTGTACTATTTTTAGACAACAAATTATCTGGAGCTCTGGTAATAAACGCGAAACAATGTTAGAGACTATATTTAAATAACCTGTTCAACAATTACAAATATTACATAAATAAGTTGTTCCTTGTACTATTTTTAGACAACAAATTATCTGGAGCTCTGGTAATAAACGCGAAACAATGTTAGAGACTATATTTAAATAACCTGTTCAACAATTACAAATATTACATAAATAAGTTGCTCCTTGTACTATTTTTAGACAACAAATTATCTGGAGCTCTGGTAATAAACGCGAAACAATGTTAGAGACTATATTTAAATAACCTGTTCAACAATTACAAATATTACATAAATAAGTTGTTCCTTGTACTATTTTTAGACAACAAATTATCTGGAGCTCTGGTAATAAACGCGAAACAATGTTAGAGACTATATTTAAATAACCTGTTCAACAATTACAAATATTACATAAATAAGCGCGTATTGAGTAATATAAACCCCAGATAAAGGCTGGGATCTGTTCCGTAAATTTGACTGGTTAGAATCTAGTGCGCTTCCCTTATTTTGTTGCCAATGGAAAAGTCGGTCACATTCACCGTCGCATGTACTAATGAGATTATGTTAGAATTAAAATTAGTAGAGGAGAAAACAGCTGAATAGTGTGGAAGAAAATATGTTTCTTAATCCAATTTTTTGTTTTATCATTATAATGTCAGGCTATCAATCATCAGCAGGTCCAGGTATGTTATAGAGATAAAAGTTTACGGCTGTAAAGTAGAAATAGAATAAATATGAAATACGAAATATTTTATTAAAGAAAGCTCAATAATGAATATTTGTCAATGACAGCATAGACACAACAAAGAATAAATTTTCACAACAATCGATACAATTACAATTTATAATGTGTTCCAAGGGGAGTAACTCTAATATATTTAAGTACAAATTGTATATGCCAATAAGATCAGAAAATATCCTGACATGAAAATAGGAGGAAGCAACTATACTCCATACAGCGGGACGTAAAGAGGAGAGGAAAGAGAGTGACTCTTGTACGGGATCGTTTGTATATAAATAACGAACTATATATCGTACCGGAGGAAAACTATATTAATGAGATGGAAGATGACTTTATACCATATCGATACACTAATCGTGCCGATCGTAGACCACCAAAACGACAGAGGCGAAGTTCATCGACACCGACGAAATACTAGGGGTGCCGTGGGGCGCATGACAATGACAATTCACTTTCTGATTTAACTGTTTGTTTTCCTGTAAATAGTAACAGTAATTTTGTTAACACTTCTCGTGAACATACATGCAACGCGGGTATTAATGCAATATTTATTTGTGATGATACTTTTAATGATTTTTGTTTGTTTGAAAATGATACTTCATTTGACTTTAAAAACTTTGGTAGCAATAATTTCATCAGACTAGAAATTGATGAAATTGCAGATTTCGATATTAACCTAGATTTCTTAAATGATATCAGTTTTAGTGAACATGATGCAAATTGCACAAATTTAGTTAACTCAACCTTCATCAAAATTATTGATCAATTTTCTGAAACAAACGTAGAAGCTATTGTCAACGGTACCGATGTCGACAATAGTAACGAATATGAGCCAAATCAAAATCTATCTAATTCAAATAGTGAAGAAAATTTGCTATATTATAATGACACGTCTGTAAATAGTAATCATGTTGTTGTTGATGTAAATAAATCTATTGTTTGTAATGAAATTGAAACTAGTGTCGGAAATGTAAACTTTAAATATGACTTTAACATGCTTAATATTCTCACAGGTACTTGTGGACAGGACCCTCCCCCCTTTTTCTTGAACATCGATTTTTTTTTCATGTAAACAACATTTTGCAACTCTCTATGTATCACTGGAGGACATATGTACAATAAATACAAGCAAACAGTAGTTTCTATCCATACCGGGTTTCTGACATGTATATAAGAGAGAATGTAAGTCACTCTTCTTTGTCTACATTGGGGTACCTGTTGTGCATTCATCTTAAATTTAGTGAATAAAAAAGGCCTACCTGTCTGGAAATTGGCTTATTCCTTCTCTGTATATATTATTCTCCCTGAAAACATACATTAATATTTATTTACAGCAGCTGACAACTCTCCATGGAACATTTTCCACTCGCGATTTGCGATATTCAGACGACATTTTTGAAAACTCGAATTAAAGCTACGGAAGTGTCGCTATTAGGGACATCTGCTGGTCATTTGAAATATTGACGATACGGTAAATATCGAGACTTCCGGTTAAGATTAAATTTTGCGCCAAAAAATTCCAGAACTTTTTACCCGGAACTCTCGCGTTTTACCGTATCGTCAATATTTTAAATGACCAGCAGATGTCCTAATATCGACACTTCCGTGGTTAAAAAGTTTCGACAGGCAACTAGTAATAGTAATGCCCCTATAGTTATTAGGCCTAGTGGGTTCAACACTTTTCAAAATAGGAAAAATATAACCAGTGGACCAATTTCTTGTGTAAATACCTGAATCAAGGACTTGAATCAAATATACCAGTTTTTGTTACCAAGCTTCTCCCTGCAATCAAGAATGGGAAATAAATAACTCAACTTTGAAAAATACCCATAATGTATTAAAGTGTTTCCAGTTAAATATAAATGAAGCTTTACAGAAAATGACAGACCCATACATTGTTTTTATTTGTTGTAAGTGGCCAGGTTTTACTCTTATTTCGTTTTTTTTAAAACAAAATAAGATAAATAAATAAAATAACTAAAAGAGTGTTGGAAGAAATATATTTGTTGTATAAGTAACACATACCATATGAATTTTGAGTGTGTTTGGGCACATTTGTATTTGTTGGAAGCGGCCTTGTTGGTGTATCGATGTTTATAATAGTTAAAAAATTGATCATTTTGATTACTCTTTTGACAAATTTATGAAATATAGAACCTTCAACTAATACAATAAATACGATGTTATGGTGTATTTGGGTATATTTGGGTGTATTTGGGTAAAAAGTCGCACCCTGTTTGTAATCATGAAAATGGGAATATCATAATTCAATTCTTATTGACTTAATTTATTCTATATTGGTTCTGTTATAGATTCAGGCTCAGTGGGCTGAGCCTCTAGTTTACGAATTGGTCCCATTCAACGTATGGGAGCAGCGCTCGGAGTGATTCACACCGGGCGGTTTTTTGTCCTAATTCCGTTGTAAGGGGTTGGAAAAATTAACGGGGGTGAAAGATAAATATATTTAGGTAAACCTTGAGGTGCTAAGTAAACGCTGCATCAATCCATAGTAGACTTATATCCATCTGAAAATTTGAATGCATGAAATCTTCTTTCTGTCCGACATTTTGTTAACAAGTTGCTATTTCACGTGCACTTGCCTCGTTTTGGATATATCCTTATTTGGATCAATCGTAGTAAAACATCATAGTAACGTTTTACATATTTGGCATTCAGATCCATATATGCATAGGCTCCGGCCATCACGAGAGTATACGTAAGGTGCCATGGCGGACAACAAACAATTTTCGAATACTAAATCGATCGTGAAGGTAGAAACAGGTATTGTAACACTTATTTCGTATCGCCATTACTTAAAAATTGTAGGGAATAATAAGTTATGACCAGATATGCAAAAAGAAAGTTGAAATATTCACTTAACGAAAATTTTAATTTGCTCCCATACGTTGAATGGGACCGATTCGTAACCCTAACTGGAGCACAAGCGGAATGAGGGTTACGTAATCGTATCTACACCTCGCCATGAACGGCATTCGAACTCATAGCAATATATGTATTGGCCTGTCTTACGCAGAGACCGAGATTCTAAGACGAGACTAATACAGAAACAGCTACTTAATGTATGTGTTTTATTAAATATTCTGATTCATATGGTTTAATATTTTTCAAAAAGTGGGAATATACAAGTGTATTTGTCAGATTATCATAAAAGTGAACAGCCATAGAAAAAAAACCAATTAAATTTGATTGGATGCTTCTCCATATATAGGAATCGATCAATTAGAGAGACCATCCAACATTATACTTAGACATAATAAGGTTCAGTGCTTTTATTGCTGTTCTACATTTCATAGTCACAGTAGGATGCTCTATAACGAGCATAGCTTAACAAATACCATTACCAATGCTTACTATATAGCATACATAAATATATATTTATGCACAAATCAAACACAATTTTTATCAATCTTTCAAATATCTTGAACTGAGTGAATGGAGGCAAAATCGACACATCGAACACATATATATGGCCGCTTACTTTCCTGGCTTGGTACAGGTACTTCAATAAAAAGTGACGGGGCTAGACTAGTTTTATGATCCCAAACCCTCCCCTCTTAGTGGAATGATGGGGTCATGCAATTGTTTGCAGTTGTGAGTAAAATGCCAACCCTCACATATAACAGGGCTAACAACTTTATTATAAAGAAAGCTATAATCTTGAACATTATACATAATATATTTAAAAACTGTAATAATTCTTTATTGTTCTCTAATTGTAGTTTCCTTGATTGTACAAGATGAAATGATTGTATTTGGTTCAACGATTCACCTACTTTGTACGCTTGACGATTCACTCGACCTCACCAATGGTAGAAGTCGGCAATGGTCTGGTGGCAGTGAGAACAAAGTTTTAAGCTTCAATGGCTTCCCTTCAGATCCAAATAAATATGAAGAGCATGCCATCTCTACAAGGCAATTTCGTCTAAAGATATTCAACACCAGTGAAGCAGATGTAAATTGTTACTACAAATGTGTGTATGGTTTCAAATTTGATGAGAAAATGTTAGATTTAAATACCATGAAATATCAGTGTAAGTACAAATGAAGTTGATTTAATCTAATTTAAACTAACTAATTTAGTGAACTGCATCGGTGGTGTCATGGTTACCGTGCTTGCCTTGAGTGTGGTAGATCGTGGGTTCGAGCCCTTGTCGGGTCAAACAAAGACTATAACATTTGTATTTGTTGCTTCTCTGCTAAGCACAGAGCAGTAAGGAGAAAGAGCATAGACGAGTTGGTTAGGAATCAGGATAATGTGTCCTAGTGGGGAGAAATGTCTATCAGCGGAGTGTTGTTTCAGTGAGCTAGTACTATAAAAATCCGACGAAGCGTATTCGTCTAGTACAAAGTGGACCCCGCCATTGACTTATTCAAAATTAACTTGTTTTCGCCATGATATAAATGAAAAAATACTTACTTACAACGCGTTCATGACAAAAAACCTTCATAAGGTAGACTGAAAATCAAAAGTATGGAAACTCAAAAAAGTTTATTTCGGTTATTTTAAAATAAATTACAACAAAATGAAATATAAAGTTGCATTTATCAACATTTGACAAAACTTCAATCCAAGTTTAATGAAAATACACTAGGCGTTAATATTCCATGTTTATAATAATTAATGTGAAATATTGTGAAATCATTATTAATCGTGGGGTAGTACCGTACTATTTTTCACTTAAACAACGAAAATAAAAATCCAACGAAATGTAATTGTCCTATTGATTGTTGGCTATAATATTGTTTAAAACCACGAATTCAAGAACCCAGGGATAAATGCATTTTGTAGAAACTACAAATATTTGTGCCAGCGAATAGAAGTACTTTCACAATATTTAAAATCCACCTGTGATGTAAATCTATTGTCTAAACTCTCCATTATTTTTAAGGATTGGAGAGTTATGAACAATGTGGACAGGGGCGGAGCTAGATTTTAAAGGTCAAAAACCTCAACCTGTTTAAAATTGCAAAAGTGAATAACAAACAATTTATTTAAAATTTTTTGTTACAAGATTAATAATTAATAAAATTAATAAAGTACAATGGGTGGATTTTAAGTTGGAGAATGTCCTCGTATCTCTCCATTCCTTAAAAACAATGGGCCTCCTATACTTATATTACTGTTATTCACCAACCTCGTTTAACTTAATGTGCAGTGTGGAGGAAGTTTGTCAGTTACTTGACCGACAATGGAGGACGTTTGTCAGTTACTTAACCGACAATGGAGGAAGCTTCTCAGTTACTTGTCAGACAATGGAGGGATTTTTTCAGTTACTTGACCGACAATGGAGGAAGTTTGTCAGTTACTTGTCCGACAATAGAGGAAGTTTGTCAGTTACTTGTCCGACAATGGAGGAAGTTTGTCAGTTACTTGACCGACAATGGAGGAAGTTTGTCAGTTACTTGTCAGATAATGGAGGAAGTTTGTCAGTTACTTGTCCGACAACGGAGGAAGTTTCTCAGTTACTTGTCAGATAATGGAGGGATTTTTGTTTTCTCCTTTTTTTTCACTGTTTTTCTGTTCTCTTTTACATGTGTAATTGTTACTGGTATACTTTCATTAATGTGCATGCTCTTTTTCATATGTATATGTGTAATATTTGTTATGTAATTCCAATGAGAAGACTTCATAAGTTAGGTAAAACTTGTGTCTTATCCTTTTTGTTTCTATGAGCAAATAAAATTGTTATAAACTAAACTAAAAACCGACAACTAATTAATGAAATAATCATTAAGAACCAAAGGATCAGAATTTCGAAGCTACGGTAAATTCATATTCAGAAGATTAAATAAAGTGGTTGATGCGACATAACTAAAGGAATAATCTCTGTTTATATGTATTAGGTCTTTCAATGAACTGCACCAGAAAATAAATATTATCGTATTAGTCTATTATCTAATCACAGAATTTTTTCATCCATCAATTGAAGCTATTATTATCCTGTCACAGAATTAGTGATTTTTTTTTTTTTTCACTGAACAAAATACAGTGTTATCGAGTGAAAAATAATTATTTGAATATTACGTATCTTCTAAACGTCCTGATAAATTCTAAACAATTAATGATTTTTACGATAAATGCAAATGTGTTGTTGAGTAAAGAATCTTTTATGAATATAAGTTTTCTTCAAAATGTCCTTGATTAATACTGGTATTACCAATTTTTGAAATGTACTTTTTTGTTCTCTCACAGATATACCTGCCGCTGACGAAATCAATACGAAAATTAACAATAGCCAAGAAGACAAACATATATCTGCCAGTCTAACGTTTCAAAATATATATCCTTTACCGCAATGTATGTTGTCAGTCATGGTATGTTAAATCATAATTCATTTGCTTATTTTATCACGAAAGCTATTAATATATAGTAATGTTTTTGAAATTTGATGAAAATAAAAGAAAAAGCTGCATTATAATTTTAAGATGATGATGATGATGATCATGATGATGATGATGATGGTGAAAATGAAAACGATGATGATGATGCTTTCTTTTTAAATTGTGAATAATAACTAATGTCAAGATAAGAAATTCGATGATAATGAAACAAATATGTTGCTGTTACACTAACTAGTCTTAATATAAAACATTGACGAGAATCAAAATATATAGCATTAAGCACCAACCATTTTTATTGGCGGACAGTGTCCTGGTTGTTATCTTTTTCAAATAATGCATTTAAGGAGTGTATTAAGTAGACATCTTAGCAGAGACTACCTATTTAAAAGGTTGTTTCCATTGAGCTTGAACTAATAGATATCACAGATAGCTAGGTCTGCTTCACTGTGAATTTACCATTTATATGAAGTATATATCTCTCAGTTGATAAGTTATTCCATCACCATGTTTGCAAAGAGTAACAGGAACTGCCTACCCTTCCGGAGCACCTAAGGTCAGCCACATTTTTTTTATTGGATGGTCGTGTTGATCAATATTTAGTTTATGAGTAGTTTCTGAGTAGACTTTGGTATTTATTCTAACATGGCGTGCTACTTTCGCTTTGAAAACAATAGAGGGCTCTAAATAGCACAGAACACCCTAAGCACATGCGCAGAAGGCATATCATTATCTAATCAACAGCGTATTCTGCATATTTGTACTTTATGTATGTTAAATTAAAAGAATACAAATAATAGATATACAAAATGAGCATTAAACATGACATGGGAGAATTATTTCGATTCTAATAGGGCATTTACAGTAATTTATGGATACCGAAGGCGAAGGATTTGGCTGTTCCGATTACCTCCCCGAATGACAATTTCGCATTCTACGATGAATTATAGAAAAGTAATGACTAAATTAAACGAAAATAATGTTACCTATGTTATACAAACTATGTCTTCCATGAATTATTTCAATTCTAGTAGGACAAATCTAACTTATATTTTGAATGGAAGTCAATAATAATGGAAATGCGTAACATAACAAAATCGACTAATCAGTAACCTTCATGTTTACAGTAGTTTTCCAACATTGTTAACTAGACGGTGATGTAATTAAGTTACTGATATTTTCCAATTTGATGGCATTTTGCATTTAGTTACTTAAACAAGTAAAATGCTCACAAAATCGTAAAATAAATCAGTAACCAGCTTGTGTCAATGTCACCAGCGCTCCTTCTAAACTACGTCACCGGATGATGACAAATTACAAAAGTAAAAGTCGATATATGGTTGTCTTAAGTATTTTTTCCGGAAAAAGTTATATGTCAAGATACAATTCTAGAATTTTTATGTTTGTATTTACCATGGTCATAAAATGAGCATAAAGCAAGACATGAGATAATTATTTCTTAAATCAAATGAAACTAATTTTTCATCGTT
Organism: Bathymodiolus brooksi; assembly: GCA_963680875.1. Lineage (NCBI taxonomy): Eukaryota > Metazoa > Mollusca > Bivalvia > Mytilida > Modiolidae > Bathymodiolus > Bathymodiolus brooksi. The sequence goes on from OY804589.1 coordinate 27,605,119, forward strand.
ATCAATTTATATAACGTTTCTGTTATCTTATTTATTCTCGTAAATAATAGCGGGAGGTAACTGGAACAGCTCCCAAAAATAACCTCTGTCTAGGTACGCTTGAATGCATAAAATTACCGTAAATGCCCTGTTAGAATCGAAATAATTCTCGGATATCGCTCGGTGTAAAATAATGACAAATATAATGCCTACCCATATTAAAATAAGCATAGAGCCCGGCATCCGAGAATTATTCCTTAAATATCATATGAACTTTTATGTTAATTAATTGCAGGTGTCAAAGTTGAATATGTCTGTTTCACGTAAAGCCCCGCATGGACTTTTCTACCAACTATCCATGTTCATCGATTACACATGGTAAGATAACTGTGGAACAGAAGCTAAAATTGAGTGTTTAATTGGCGAAAAAAGATTATCAATTTGGAAAACACAACCGGATCAGTGTCTGGGTATGTACAGAGTCTATTTTCTGCTAATTATCAATACATGTCTTCTGAGTAATAAGTAATATGGTTATGTTACAATTTTCTGGGTAACATAAATATGCGTTTTTCCTTTGATGTTTTTATGCAGTAATCAACTTAAAAATAGTGAACTTTTACAAACCATGGTCTAACATGAAGATCTTGATGTTATTCCATGATTTTGACGTCATAGATCTGTTATTCCATGATTTTGACGTCATAGATCTGTCAATCATGTAATTTCTGTTACAAACCATATATACCATGGATCTTACTCATGAACTTATTTAAACCAACTCATCCTTCGGATTCGTTGGTTTAAATAGGTTAATTCGTAAGGTCCATGGTATATATAATACTTATTTTTTAGCAGCATAACATGCTTTTAGCTCATAACACCAGCTTCATTTTTTAGATCATAAGCTTTTATTACTGTGCTTGATTAACTTTTTTACTTTTGTATATGCTTATCTTGTCTGTGTTATATGTGTGCTTTAACTTATTTGCTATATTTTGCTACTATGAGTGCGTTTATCTAAATTATTAATTTGTGTGCATGCTTTTGTTGTTTTTAACTGTTATTTATTCTTGTATTGTGTATGTCGGTCAAAATCCCACTAGGGCTTGTGTTGTATTGTTATTTTAGCATGCCGACTATAGATAAAACTTTTATCTTATCTTATCTTATCTTAATATGTCTGAGTGGAGCGACATGTCTACCCTTCAGCACAATGGTCTGGAAAAAAACATATTATTATTATTTTATCAAGTGTAAGTTGTTCTCTTCATGACAATTGGGACCGTCGTGGCCGTGATCGTCTGGTAGTTGGATTTTAAACTACCTTTGAAATCAGTGACTATCACCACTAACGTTGTGAGTTCGAATCCTGCACAGGCGAGGTGTGCTCGATACAACATTATGTGATAAAGTTTGTCAGTGACTTGCGACAGGTCGGTGGTTTTCTCCGGGTATACTCCGGTTTCCTCAACCAATAAATCTGATCGCCACGATATAGCTGAAATATTGTTGAGAGTGGCGTTAAACACCATTACCAAACCAACCAACGCAACATTTGTCAGCTATATCATGGCGAGAACAAGTTAAATTATCAATGCATATCTCCTGAGTAATAAGTAATATGTTACTTTACAATTTTCCGGGTATGTCTAATTCTAAATGCACCTCATATTCCGTTTTGAATGAGTTTGGTGAATTTATCTATTATTAAAATTATACATTTATTTATGTATTATACTTTTACTCTTTCAAAGTATGACTTGTCACAGCTTTATATTATAATTAGCCACACTCGGTAGTATAAGGGTTAGCTTTCTTTTTCGTGTGAGGTAGATCATGGATTCGATCCCAGTCGGGTCAAACCAAAGACTATGAAATTGGTATTTCATTCTTCTCCACTGAGCTAAGCAAACATCATTAAGAAGAAAGGGCAAAGACAGATCGGTTGGTTCAGGGTCGGTATAATGTGTCCGAGTGGAGCAACATTTCTAACCTTAAGCGCAATGGTCTGGAAAAAAGCATACATTATTATTATTTGATCAAGTGTTAGTTGTTCTCTTCATGACATAGCTGAAGAAATGTTCACTAGGCTTGAATAATCATCACTCACTCATTTACAATTACAAAGCGCAGTACGTCAAAGGCAGTAAAATATAATATGATTTCAGAAAGGACAACAGAAACCACCAGAGGTGTTGATAAAGTGACAACAGAAACCACCCGGGGTGTTAATAAAGACATTGTAATGGCTGTTTCAGTTGTATCAGGATTAGTAGTATGTGGTGCTGTACTCATTGTGGTCCTGTTGTGGTTGAGAAAGCGCCGAGCAGGCAATAGTAAGTAGTAATGTGATTCCACATTTATTTACTACACACATTCATCACAGCATAAAAATTATTTTATTTCATATAAAGGTCTCTTAATATTGTAATGCTCATTATATAATTATCGCCATTACGTGCTATCATTTTTTTGTTCATATTTTTGTAAAAATGAAAGGACTTCACTAATGTTGTAATAACTTATGTTCAATCTCATTGGCTGTTCATCATGGAAATAAAATATGTTTAAACTTAACCAAAATTACAGCATAACTGCTAAACAAATCCTTTTAAAAATGCAAGCGTTATTATGTAATTATTACCGTTTCTGACCCCAAAAATGGAGAATATCAAAATTTCTACTTTTTTATTTGTTATACAATTATATTGCAGTCTTTTGCAAAATCATTATTTTGATTGGTCGTTTAAGAGGTAGCTATTTTATTTAAAAAGGGGTCTAATAGGGGCCCACATTAGGACATTTGACATATTTGGAATGTATATAGATTTTTTTTTAAATTTTCATCCAATCCGATGTGGGGTTTTTCTTCGAATTGATTGTGCCGAAAGCTTCGGATTTCCTCTATCTTATATGGTTTCTGAGATCAACTCGACTGAAAGGACTAAGAAATCCAACTTCCAGACTTTGAGCTTTTTTATCTTTATTCCAGTTATAATGCATTTTTGGTTGTTGTTGTTGTTTTTGTAATCATCTTTATCATATTTATGGGTTATTTATGGGCCATAAACAAATTAAGTTATTTATTTACTATAACTATTAATATATTATAATCAATGACAAAAAGTATTCACTTTCAATAATGAAACGAGAGAACAATTCTAGTTAACATTTTCATTTAAAAAATTCAATGTTGATTCCTTTTATTACTTAAGATTATCCATGCTAAATTTGAATTTTGAATTTCATATTTTCTTTAGCTATTTTTCTTTGCTTTGATTAAATATTTTTATGATTATGTAAAATGGCAAACCAAAGACATTTCAAGACATTATTATCTTTACAGGTGAAGCACAAAATTCTACGGAAGCTTGTGAATTAGTTGTACACCCAATTGTGACTGTAGGAGAATTGGAACAGAAAGAGAAACCAATGGAAAAAATAAGGCTGTGGGGTACAAAACCTCTGAAAGGAACGAATGGAATACACAATGGGCATAATAAGCGTTTTGGAGAATTGCAAGCTGCTGTGACCAGTTGATGACCCTGAAAACTACAGAAGCATGTCGTTAGTCTCGCATATCGGAAAGCTATTCATATCAACGATTAATACAAGACTTATGAAATGGAGCGAAGGTAACAGTGTCCTGACTGATGCGCAATTTGGATTTAGACCGGGTTATGGCACTCATGACGCAATCTCTGCTCTTCATTCCATAATTTCAAAATCATTAAGGCAGGGTAATACACAGGCACTTGTTTCATTCAAAACATATATGCCCCCTCATCTTCCTTAATTCAAGGTAAACATCTGCCCTTTACCCCTTCCCCACTTCGCCTCAATATTTTTCGCTTATTTGTGATCCTTTCACTGACCCAATTATATCGTTACACTCCCGAGATATTTCTCTTTTCGACTGCCACATTTAAATATAAATACCGGGCCTCCTCAGACGAATTGGACAAGAATATTCAGTGAAAGTCGCATTTTCTATTTTTCAGTCACTGAAACGGATAGTATCATACAGTCACTTCCGGTCCGTTCTAAATTGATTTAGAAACTAAAAAAAAGGTGTTTTAAAAATCAAATGTCAGTAATTTGGAGTTGAACATATTTTTATAATCTGCATTGGAACGATTATCTGTATTTTAAAGGCTTACTTTACATTTGTCATCATTTGTATATGCTGATGTTACGGTCATACTTTATGCTATTTCCCTTGCTAATTAAAATTAATATCTTTTTGAGAATGTTGAAGGTTCAAGTACAGTTATCAGTAAATATTTTGATAACTCGGTAAAAGTCGTTAAATGTCTGGATGTGGCGACTTTCTCACATATATTTCATTTAGAAATGTCAGAATTAATTTCCTGTGTTGAAATTCATACATGCATGCATGCCTTTATATGTTTGATACTCTGTGTAGCTAGAAGTTCTGTAGTTAGTCGTCAAATAATAAACATGTAAAATACATACAGTCTACCTTTGTGTTGGTGCCCCTTATTCAAGGGATCCAAATTGGATTTTATGTTTGGACTTTGATAGGGTGTATTTATCTAATAGCTAGTTCCCCATGTTGCACACAACACCCCAAACTACAACAACGCAACACTTGGTGGAGAACCCGGGCATTGGAATTACATAATGTATTTGAACTCTTATGGAAACGCGATTACAAGCTAAGAAGAAAGCTCTTCAAATGGCGGATTCAGGAGATAAAGAAACTGAACTTTCCGATTTAACAACCGCGTTGCAAGGACTAGTTGACAATCTCGCACAACAAGAACAAAGGAATAGAATTAATTAAACAAGGATGTCAATCATACGAATTAAAAATGCTCAATCTGTATTTACTGATGATACTGTTTTATTCAGTGAAAATGTTCAGGAACTTCAAAATATGATTAATGTTGTAAATGTATGTTCAAATGAATACAATCTGAATGTAAATTTGTTGAAAACAAAGGTTGTCATTTTTAGAAGTCGAGGCAATATTAAATCAGAAGAAAAATGTCATAATAAAATTTAACTCTTTCAGTATTTGCTTGTTGAAAATAGCAATTAAAGTTGAATTTCAGTATCGAGTGGTCTCTTTTTCCTAACGAGCTATAATGTTCGATATCTGTAACCATTCCATCTTCATTTGTAAGTATTAGGTCCAACACATGAGGGTCCTGATTGAAGCGTCCTCTAGTTGGCTTATTTACATGTTGAAAAAGATAGCAGTCTCTTATGCACTCAATAAATTTAAAGTCAATTGAAGATTCATTTGATGATGTACTCCATGTATTCCAACATATTTTTCCATAATTGAAACCTCCCATGATTAGTAGATGTCTATAGCCTTTATTTGAAACTTCATGTAGTAATTTCCGCAGTTTTTCATCATTATCCTCGGTCCCACTACTACTTCTATATATACATCCTTCTAGTAGTTTGTCACCATCAACAAGCGGTCTAATCAGAAGGCGATACAATGCCACTTCTGTGACGAATTCTCCCCTTAGAGATTCACAGTATATTATATATGAAATGTATTCCTACGGATAGGGATTAATATACATCCTTTTAGTAGTTTGTCACCATCAACAAGCGGTCTAATCAGAAGGCGATACAATGCGACTTCTGTGACGAATTCTCCCCTTAGAGATTCACAGTATATTATATATGAAATGTATTCCTACGGATAGGGATTAATATACATCCTTCTAGTAATTTGTCACCATCAACAAGCGGTCTAATCAGAAGGCTATACAATGCCACTTCTGTGACGAATTCTCCCCTTAGAGATTCACAGTATATTATATATGAAATGTATTCCTACGGATAGGGATTAATATAAGTTCTTGTAACTTGTTTCCCAATCCTATTAATTACTTCTTATTATGTAATGTATATAGCTGAATATTGTAATGTTATACTGAATTAATTAATAAAATATGTTTAAACTAAATCGACTTGTACGGCTTGAATAGATTCATGAATATATAGACTCACTCCTCTACCGATATTGTTGCTAATGTTGCTACTAAACATTTCATAGTTCTCAATAGCTAGTTCACAGTTCTGTAAATTATATCTAAAATGTTTAGGCTTGACTTCAGTTATTCCTATAATTTTTGGTTTGCTATTTTTAACATGGAGTTTTAATTCTGGCATCTTATTAGTTAAGCAATCTGCATTTGTATATAAACAACTCATAAAATCCAATTTATGCAATGAACGAACAGGTGCTTTAGAACTGTCTTGTGCTTTAGAACGAACAGATGCTTTAGAACTGTCTTGTGCTTTAGAACAAACAGATGCTTTAGAACTGTCTTGTGCTTTAGAACAAACAGGTGCTTTAGAAGTGTCTTGTGCTTTAGAACAAACACTGTGAACGGTTAAAACTATTTACATGTCGAGTATTGTCTCTTATTTGGATTTTCCTGATGTATCTTGTCCACGGGGGGCCTCTTACTCTGTAAAAAAATTTACCCTGGGATTTTTCTTCCTTATTTTAAGCCTCTACAATTAAAACTTTGAACTCTTCCCTTTCCTTGGGAGGTCATATCATGATTAATTGATATGTTCTTAATACCTGATTCATTGTCACCAGTTACTTCATCTTCTGATCTGAGCCTAACAAAGTTTTTGAACAATTTTCTCTTAATATCATCATTGCTAAATGTTACCAGAAGCGGTCTATGCTTCTCTTCCCCTTCTAACTTTTTACCAATTCTACTTAACTTTGTGATATTATCATTCGCAAGATTAATGTCTATGTTTTTAGCTAATTCTTTCAAAGTGTTCATGACCTCATTTATTTTGTCAACTTTAATGTAACCCGAATAATCCAGTCGTTATATTACTCTTCCGCTAGTCGCTGCAGCGAAAGTGCCGATAGAGGGCGCAGTATTATTCAAGTTAACTTTAAAGGGATATTGTCTACCAGCTGCGTAATTTTTTCATACCCAAAATTATTGTCGATTTCCGTACTGACCTTCATAAAATGAAGATTAACACCGAGTTATGTTGCAAAAGATACGATTTATTGACAAAAAAGACCCAAAAAAGAATTATTGTCCGGATGACAATATTCAAATCTATTCATATGGCCTTCTATGCGAACACGTCTTGAGCATGCGCACTGTTTAGAAACAATAAACAACATGTGGTTCTTGGGCAAAAGAGAAACTGTCAACGCGTGGAAGAAAGCGGACTTTGACGGATTCAGAGATAAAGAGGAATAGAAGTGAGGTATCTTCCAAATGGAACAAATGCAGGATATATGTAGGGGATCAGTTGGACCGTTGCCGTTGGATGGAGCGAACTCAAGGAAGTGCTTGATTATTGTTGATAGGTAAGCCGAGCATGTTGCCTTCTTTTCTCAATCGTTTTTCATATTTTATGAATTTATGATGATGCCTATGATCATTTTCGGTAGATATTAATCAATATATGTAATTTTGCACCTGGCAACAGCAAATTATTGTCAATGAGTAGCATAAAACGGCCGTATTTGCGAGGTAAACAAACACAAATTTTAAGAGGCCAGCAAAGGGGAAATGGGAGTGCAAAAATGATATCAATGACAATGCAGTTTATTATTATCAATTTAAAAAGAAATATCGAATCAATTCATTTTTAATGCAAGAATTAAAACTGTACATGGCTTAATGAAAACCCTATAAAGTTCTTTTTATTCAAGCAAATTTATTTCTTTGATATACAACATATAATTAGGCTTTTAATTTTATCAAATTTCAACAACTTGGACAAGAAACTTAGTGGTGGGAACCAAAAGTATATACCTTACTTTCTGCGAATTATCACTATAATGGAAAATCAGTATGTATTTTTCAAATAAAAGCTTTCTATTTAAAGAAGCTTCATTTCAATTGCACTTTTAGTTTGGATCCTGTAAGTATAATATATAATTATAAACAAGGTTTTGAAGAAATGATATGAATATCAATTGAAATTTTCAAGTTTCAGAACTTTTTTTATATATGACTACAAAATTTTACTGAAAATTTCAGAAATGTCCTAAAATGCATATTTTAGACCATGGCTAAATGAAAATCATTTTAATTCCTTTATGCAAACAAGTTCATATCTTGGGTACTGGAAATACATTACATAAATAAGATTAAAAGTACTTTCAACAAGTTTGAACATAACACTTTGTTATGGGAGCCAAAATTATATCTTCCTGTCTGTGAATTATTACCATAGTGGAAATTCCGAATGTATCTTTTATATAAAAAGCTTTCCATTTAAATAAGTGTCATTTCAGTAGCATTTTTAGTTTGGATCCTGTAAGTATGATACATAAACAAGGTTTTTAAAAAATAATATGAAGATCCATAGAAATTTGCAAGTTTCAGAAACTTTTCTATATATGTGACTATAAAATTTTACTGAAATGTCCTGAACTGCATATTTTAGACTATGACTAAATGAAAATCGTTTTCAATTTCCTTATGCAAACCAAGTTTATTTCTTGACTATTCTAAAAACATTACATTAACTAGTTTTTTACTACATTTCAACAATTTTGGACATAATTTTTAGTTCAGGGAGCCAAAATTATACTTTACTATCTTAGAATTATCAACATAGACATGATAGAGGGAAATCAATATGTATTTTTCATATAAAGGCTTTCTATTTAAAGAATTGTCATTTGAACTGCTTTTTATCCCCTCGCCAACGAAGTTGCGAAGGGATATAGTAACGCTACCGTCGTCCGTCACATCCTTGTGAACACTCTAGAATCAACATCCTTCAATGGATTTTGACCAAACGTGGTACATACTTAGTCCTTAAGAGAATTTGAAACCCTATTGATTTTCAAGGTCAAAGGTCAAGGTCACAGGGTCAAATTTTTACCGCGTAACATCCTTGTGAACACTAGAATCAACATCCTTCAATGGATTTTTGACAAACTTGGTACATACTTAGTCCTTAAGATAGCCGAAACCCTATTGATTTTCAAGGTCATAGCCTTATAGGTCAAAGGTCAAGATAACCGGTCAAAATTTTACCACGTAGCATCCTTGTGAACACTCTAGAATCAACATCCTTCAATGGATTTTGACCAAGCTTGGTACATACTTAGTCCTTAAGAGAATCTGGAACCCTATTGATTTTCAAAGTCAAAGGTCAAGGTCACCAGGTCAAATTTTTAGGCGAGGGGATATGCCACACTTTGCCCTTGTTTAGTTTGGATCTTGTAAGTATGATTAATAAACAAGATTTTTAAGAAATAATGTGAAGATCCATAGCAATTTGCATGTTTCACAGTGTGTGAATTTAACAGTAGACCGATGGCCCATGTCTGTGTTAAAATCATGCAGGTTTTTGTAAAATTATCTAAATGTTTTAGGCAAATTACTACTAAAACTGGTAATTTCAGACAAATGTGATTTTGTAGTGATTGATATTTGTACTTTTGATTTAGATATTCTGACCAAGGTAATTCTAGAGTAGAAGAAATGAGCAGCCATCACATTTCAACGAAACGGATGAAACTGGAGAAATCGAGTTCATTTGTGAACCCATTTGAGTATGTTCATTTTGTTAAAGATTAGACATACATGTATTCTACATTATGTTTATAGGTAACATTGTCAATATTGTTCAACACAGTCACTTGTATAACAGTTTCCTATTAATTATTGTGGCTTGCATAGTGATACTACTAGTAGCTATATTATATAGGGATCATGTTGGCTTCTGCGTCATCGTTACATTTTCATCAATCCACAAGCTGAAATGGCCAGTCCTCTTTAGCTACTTACGGGAATGAAACCAAACTGGGACAGAATTGACGCACGTCTGGTGCACCAAATTTTTTCCTGTAACTTTGATGTAATTTTGTCTCTTTATATTGTGTTGTGTAGATGTGTGCTGCATAGATGTATAAAGATTTAATATTATTTTGAAAAGCTTTTTCGTTATACAGCTGCACATCAGAACCATATAGCAAAATTTGTTTCGATATTATACACATACACTGTAATAAACAATTATTTTTTATTCTTACAGTCTCTCAATAGATATTACTGAAGAGGGCAGTGATGTTGGTGATGATTCTGACGATGGAGATTTTGAACCTAGCCTCAACTTCACTCTAAGGTTTGTCATGTTAATTTCATGTTTCAGTTGTAACTTACATACTTGAAATTTTGTCCTAATAACAGAACCATGCATGATCATATGTCATAGGAGCTTTATTATACCCCCGCTCCACTGGAAGGGGGGGGGGGTACTATACTGTTTTACCTCTGTCCGTCCGTTCGTCCCAAGATGTTCATAACATTTTTCTCAGTAATTATTTATGGCAGCAATCTGATATTTGATCATAGGCTTCAGAAGGGTCAATCGAAAGTCGCAAACCCGCTGTGTTGTCCATGGTCAAGTCCGGTAGAAGTCCCATCCGATGAAGGGAAAGACATCAACAACAAATGAAGATCAGTTCTGATTTGGGTAACAGACACCCTGTAACCATTGACCAGCTCGTGATGCCTGCCGTAGAACTTCTTGAGGGATGACCACAACCTAAAATCTGTCTACAAATCACTCAAATCCTTCATAAAGTGGACTTGTAATGATATGTTTAGTTGCTCATTCACTATACATTCGAGATATTCATCTTGAATTGAAAATTAGGGCTCCATAGATCATAATCTCAATTCTATTGTTTTATTCTTGTGAATTACATTGTATGTATTTTTCTACTTCAGGTGGCAGAGAGGTTACAACAAAAAGACAGCTAGATGGTCTGTGCAGCCTGTTAAAGCTGACAAGTCATATTCCTATGTTCCAAGACTATTAAGGGTCATCATTTGTATGAGACAGCAAGATAATAAAGGAATGAATTAACATGTGCAGTTGGAAGTAGATGATCCCAGAAGAATCTCGGTCCATCTTGCACCAATTCCACAACCTCCAACTCGGGTTAATATTGTAGCATCTCAGAAATCCAGATTTGAAGACCAAGACAAAACAATTTACTTTATTGTCGCATAAAATAAATTTAGATTGTCACTCTTTGTTTTTCCTGGTCTAACAGAAGTTTTGCACATTTAGAGTGGAAAAGTACCCAAGTCAGGATAATGGGCATTACAAATTGTCCAATGCACAATAATGATAGCACTCAGTGTTTTGGTCTAGTTAGTACAAACCAGGACAACTTTTTAGGACCTCACAAGAAACATCTCTGCCAAGTTTGGTTAAATTCTGTTCGGCTGTTCTCAAGAAGAAGATGAAAATGTTGTTTCCCATAGGGTTTCAATGCAAACTTTGACCTCCGCTGGTGGCCATTTTGAATTTTCAAATGGCGCAAACAGTAACATCACATGTTAAAGACATTCATAGGAACATATATACCAGATTTCAATTCAATCCCTTCAGCGGTTCTTGAGAACAAGTTTCTTGAAAATTTTCAAAGTCACATGGTGGCCATGTTTTTTGACGAATCTGCACAAAAGTAACAACTCTTGTGTAGGACCTCATAGAAAACATCTCTGCCAAGTTTGGTTTTGAATTATATAAAAGACTGTCAGTCCATTTTAGAAGAAATTGTCAGTGCTGATATAACAAAAAATAATAATAAGATGGCAAAACTTTCAAATTAAATTTACAATTCCAACTGACCAACTTGTGAAATTTACAACTCATTAGGGTTGATTTATTATTTATTTTTGGTGTTTTAATGCCACTTTCAGCAATATTTCAGCTATATCATGGCGACCAGTTTTAGTGGTGGAGGAAGCCAGAGTACCTGGACAACCACCGACCATAGGGAAGCAAGTGGTAAACTATACCATTAGGGTATATGGGATAAAATACAAAATATTTCATGACAAGTTTTAATTAAATCGTCTAGGAATGAAACCCTTGTATTGTCCATATAGATCAGGATACTTGTCCCTAATTTTCCAAGTACAACAGCTTGGGATCACACGTCTGACCCCAGCTCCAAGTCGGCCATGTGCCCAAATGGTATACTGGCGGTAGGCTTCATACCTATTGGATCTGTTGTAATCCTCGTCATGGGGCATTACTACAAGTTCCTCTCGAAACATTCTAGCAACCCCCAACACTGCCTCATCAAGGACAATCCGATCAAAGTCCTGTAATAAAGACAAGAGATTTAGTAAAGACAGATGGTTATACATTCATCTAGAAAAATGAGCTCTATTTAAAAAAGAAATATAATTCATTATAAGTGAAATAGTTTGCACAAATTCAGCTTAGAGAAATAAAAAAAAGTCTTATTTTGGAAGGAAAGATTTTCTCGTGGGACTTTCTTATGACCACAGTTTTATTTCGTTTTTTTGTTGGTATATTGGAGAACCATTTTGGTCTTGCATTCTTTTTTATCAATTTACCCCTCAAGCTATTCAATTTTAATTTTATATGTTTTTTTTCCTAAAAAATTATTTTAATTCTGAATCTTGAAGAAAAAAATTTGGCTGGACAGGAGAAAAAAATATATTCCGACTTGACATTTTCACAGTATAATCATATACTTGCCATTTTCACAGTATAATCATATATAAAATTTTGAAGAAAAAAAATTATTCCAGCACTTCGCCAATCTAATTAAAATTAGATCTACGCACTTGCTCCCTATTTTAGATCTAATTATACCCCCGCTTCCCGAAGGGGGAGGGGGTATACTGTTTTACCTCTGTCTGTCCGTCCGTCCGTCCTTCCAAAATATTTTTCGTCACATTTTTCTCAGCAACTATTGATGGCAGAAATCTGATATTTGGTCACAAGCTTCACATAGGTATGCCATATCGTGGGAAGCGTTTTTGGAACCATCAGATTCCTACTTCCTGTTTGCCGACTTAGTTGGTTTTTATCCACATTGAACATATATGCACATTTTTCTCAACAACTATTGATGGCAGAAATCTGGTATTTGGTCACAAGCTTCATATAGGTACCCCATATCATGGGAAGTGGCAGGGGTATCATAAGTGAGCATTAGATCACAGTTCACCTTGTTTTAATTAGATTGGCACTTCGCCGGAAAATAAGAAAATATGATTTCTGTGGCGTCTGAAAAAAACATTTCTACGGCGAAAAAACGTGACATAGCCCCCTTCAAGGTAAATGGTCAGTCCCATATTATTTTGCAGCCACTGTCTTGTGGAACTAGAAGTAAGGTCTCTTTTGTTTCTAATCCAGCCCAAATTTCTCAAACATTCCAGTCAATTAACAAATAAAACAACTCTGGCTATGTCATTCGTTTTCATCAGACATGTATTTCACTGTGTTCTACATGTATGTCTCTGTTTTCATATTGTCGGTAAAACTGGCTAAAATAAATTAATTTAACACCTGTATCAAAATCTCGGGGAACAACTTCATAACTTATAAGAAGAAAAAAACTAATTTAGTTATTTTTAACGCCGGCAAAAATTTCCGATCGAAAATACGTAGTTAAACTTGTCCCCATGGGGTACCTCCTGGCATGTTTTCAATGGTTATCGTGGAAATATCGGCTGAATCTGTTAAGGCATGTAGTTTTCATAAAAAAAACTCTATTCCTGATACAGAAATTATTTATTCTACGTCTTTTAGATACAATCGGTTCGCAAATAGCTTTTTTCCTCAACTTTTATAGAAACTTACCTCAATATCCATGCTGCAGCATCCGGGCTACTGACATAAAAATAGATAAATAAATAGAGTTGGCCTCGCCCAGGTCAGTGCATAATTAATTAGCTTCCGGTAACGATGGTCAGCTTTTTTAGTCGAAAAAACAACGTTTCGGAGCGTATTCATCAATAATTCGGTGTTTAATCTTCATTTTATGAAGGTCAGTACGGAAATCGACAATAATTTTGGGTATGAAAAAATTACGCAGCTGGTAGACAATATACCAGCTGCGTAATTTTTTCATATTGTCTACCAGCTGCGTAATTTTTTCATACCCAAAATTATTGTCGATTTCCGTACTGACCTTCATAAAATGAAGATTAAACACCGAATTATTGATGAATACGCTCCGAAACGTTGTTTTTATGAAAAAATTACGCAGCTGGTAGACAATATACCAGCTGCGTAATTTTTTCATATTGTCTACCAGCTGCGTAATTTTTTCTTACCCAAAATTATTGTCGATTTCCGTACTGACCTTCATAAAATGAAGATTAAACACCGAATTATTGATGAATACGCTCCGAAACGTTGTTTTTTCGACTAAAAAAGCTGACCATCGTTACCGGAAGCTAATTAATTATGCACTGACCTGGGCGAGGCCAACTCTATTTATTTATCTATTTTTATGTCAGTAGCCCGGATGCTGCAGCATGGATATTGAGGTAAGTTTCTATAAAAGTTGAGGAAAAAAGCTATTTGCGAATCGATTGTATCTAAAAGACGTAGAATAAATAATTTCTGTATCAGGAATAGAGTTTTTTTTATGAAAACTACATGCCTTAACAGATTCAGCCGATATTTCCACGATAACCATTGAAAACATGCCAGGAGGTACCCCATGGGGACAAGTTTAACTACGTATTTTCGATCGGAAATTTTTGCCGGCGTTAAAAATAACTAAATTAGTTTTTTTCTTCTTATAAGTTATGAAGTTGTTCCCCGAGATTTTGATACAGGTGTTAAATTAATTTATTTTAGCCAGTTTTACCGACAATATGAAAACAGAGACATACATGTAGAACACAGTGAAATACATGTCTGATGAAAACGAATGACATAGCCAGAGTTGTTTTATTTGTTAATTGACTGGAATGTTTGAGAAATTTGGGCTGGATTAGAAACAAAAGAGACCTTACTTCTAGTTCCACAAGACAGTGGCTGCAAAATAATATGGGACTGACCATTTACCTTGAAGGGGGCTATGTCACGTTTTTTCGCCGTAGAAATGTTTTTTTCAGACGCCACAGAAATCATATTTTCTTATTTTCCGGCGAAGTGCCAATCTAATTAAAACAAGGTGAACTGTGATCTAATGCTCACTTATGATACCCCTGCCACTTCCCATGATATGGGGTACCTATATGAAGCTTGTGACCAAATACCAGATTTCTGCCATCAATAGTTGTTGAGAAAAATGTGCATATATGTTCAATGTGGATAAAAACCAACTAAGTCGGCAAACAGGAAGTAGGAATCTGATGGTTCCAAAAACGCTTCCCACGATATGGCATACCTATGTGAAGCTTGTGACCAAATATCAGATTTCTGCCAACAATAGTTGCTGAGAAAAATGTGACGAAAAATATTTTGGAAGGACGGACGGACAGAGGTAAAACAGTATACCTCCCTCCCCCTTCGGGGACCGGGGGTATAATTAGATCTAAAATAGGGAGCAAGCGCGTAGATCTAATTTTAATTAGATTGGCGAAGTGCTGGAATAATTTTTTTTCTTCAAAATTTTATATATGATTATACTGTGAAAATGTCAAGTCAGAATATATTTTTTTCTCCTGTCCAGCCAAATTTTTTTCTTCAAGATTCAGAATCAAAATAATTTTTAGGAAAAAAAACATAAAATTAAAATTGAATACCTTGAGGGGTAAATTGATAAAAAAAAATTGCAAGACCAAAATGGTTCTCCCATATACCAACAAAAAACGAAATAAAACTGTGGTCATAAGAAAGTCCCACGAGAAAATCTTTCCTTCCAAAATAAGACTTTTTTTTATTTCTCTAAGCTGAATTTGTGCAAACTATTTCACTTATAATGAATTATATTTCTTTTTTAAATAGAGCTCATTTTTCTAGATGAATGTATAACCATCTGTCTTTACTCTGTTTTTATCAAATCTCTTGTCTTTATTACAGGACTTTGATCGGATTGTCCTTGACGAGGCAGTGTTGGGGGTTGCTAGAATGTTTCGAGAGGAACTTGTAGTAATGCCCCATGATGAGGATTACAACAGATCCAATAGGTATGCAGTCTACCGCCAGTATACCATTTGGGCACATGGCCGACTTGGAGCTGGGGTCAGACGTCTGATCCCAAGCTGTTGTACTTGGAAAATTAGGGACAAGTATCCTGATCTATATGGACAGTACAAGGGTTTCATTCCTAGACGATTTAATTAAAACTTGTTCATGAAATATTTTGTATTTTATCCCATATACCCTATAATGATAAAGTTTACCACTTGCTTCCCTATGGTCGGTGGTTGTCCAGGTACTCTGGCTTCCTCCACCACTAAAACTGGTCACCATGATATAGCTGAAATATTGCTGAAAGTGGCGTTAAAACACCAAAAATAAAAAATAAATCAACCCTAATGAGTTGTTAATTTCACAAGTTGGTCAGTTGGAATTGTAAATTTAATTTGAAAGTTTTGCCATCTTATTATTATTTTTTGTTCTATCAGCACTGACAATTTCTTCTAAAATGGACTGACAGTCTTTTATATAATTCAAAACCAAACTTGGCAGAGATGTTTTCTATGAGGTCCTACACAAGAGTTGTTACTTTTGTGCAGATTCGTCAAAAAACATAGCCACCATGTGACTTTGAAAATTCTGATTGGTCGATTTTCAAGAAACTTCTTCTCAAGAACCACTGAAAGGATTGAATTGAAATCTGGTATATATGTTCCTATGAATGTCTTTAACATGTGTTGTTACTGTTTGCACCATTTGAAAATTCAAAATGGCCACCAGCTATCATTATTGTGCATTGGACAATTTGTAATGGCCATTATCCTGACTTGGGTACTTTTCTGCTCTAAATGTGCAGAACTTCTGTTAGACCAGGAAAAACAAAGAGTGACAATCTAAATTTATTTTATGCGACAATATAGTCAATTGTTTTGTCTTGGTCTTCAAATCTGGATTTCTGAGATGCTACAATATCATCCCGAGTTGGAGGTTGTGGAATTGGTGCAAGATGGACCGAGATTCTTCTGGGATCATCTACTTCCAACTGCACATGTTAATTCATTCCTTCATTATCTTGCTGTCTCATACAAATGATGACCCTTAATAGTCTTGGAACATAGGAATATGACTTGTCAGCTTTAACAGGCTGCACAGACCATCTAGCTGTCTTTTTGTTGTAACTTCTCTGCCACCTGAAGTAGAAAAATACATACAATGTAATTCACAAGAATAAAACAATAGAATTGAGATTATGATCTATGGAGCCCTAACTTTCAATTCAAGATGAATATCTCGAATGTATAGTGAATGACAAACTAAACATATCATTACAAGTCCACTTTATGAAGGATTTGAGTGATTTGTAGACAGATTTTAGGTTGTGGTCATCCCTCAAGAAGTTCTACGGCAGGCATCACGAGCTGGTCAATGGTTACAGGGTGTCTGTTACCCAAATCAGACCTGATCTTCATTTGTTGTTGATGTCTTTCCCTTCATCGGATGGGACTTCTACCGGACTTGACCATGGACAACACAGCGGGTTTGCGACTTTCGATTGACCCTTCTGAAGCCTATGATCAAATATCAGATTGCTGCCATAAATAATTACTGAGAAAAATTTTATGAACATCTTGGGACGAACGAATGGACAGAGGTAAAACAGTATACCCCCTCCCCCTTCTAGTAGAGCGGGGGTATAATAAAGCTCCTATGACATATGATCATGCATGGTTCTGTTATTAGGACAAAATTTCAAGTATGTAAGTTACAACTGAAACATATGAAATTAACATGACAAACCTTAGAGTGAAGTTGAGGCTAGGTTCAAAATCTCCATCGTCAGAATCATCACCAACATCACTGCCCTCTTCAGTAATATCTATTGAGAGACTGTAAGAATAAAAAATAATTGTTTATTACAGTGTATGTGTATAATATCGAAACAAATTTTGCTATATGGTTCTGATGTGCAGCTGTATAACGAAAAAGCTTTTCAAAATAATATTAAATCTATATATATACATGTATCCAGCACACATCTACACAACCCAATATAAAGAAACAAATTACATCAAAGTTCCAGGAAAAAATTTGGTGCGCCAGATGTGCGTCAATTCTGTCCCAGTTTGGTTTCATTCCCGTAAGTAGCTAAAGAGGACTGGCCATTTCAGCTTGTGGATTGATGAAAATGTAACGATGACGCAGAAGCCAACATGACCCCTATATAATATAGCTACTAGTAGTATCACTATGCAAGCCACAATAATTAATAGGAAACTGTTATACGAGTGACTGTGTTGAACAATATTGACAATGTTACCTATAAACATAATGTAGAATATGTCTAATCTTTAACAAAATGAACATACTCAAATGGGTTCACAAATGAACTCGATTTCTCCAGTTTCATCCGTTTCGTTGAAATGTGATGGCTGCTCATTTCTTCTACTCTAGAATTACCTTGGTCAGAATATCTAAATCAAAAGTACAAATATCAATCACTACAAAATCACATTTGTCTGAAATTACCAGTTTTTGTAGTAATTTGCCTAAAAAATTTAGATAATTTTACAAAAACCTGCAAGATTTTAACACAGACATGGGCCATCGGTCTACTGTTAAATTCACACACTGTGAAACATGCAAATTGCTATGGATCTTCACATTATTTCTTAAAAATCTTGTTTATAAATCATACTTACAAGATCCAAACTAAACAAGGGCAAAGCGTGGCATATTCCCTTGCCTAAAAATTTGACCCGGTGACCTTGACCTTTGACTTTGAAAATCAATAGGGTTCCAGATTCTCTTAAGGACTAAGTATGTACCAAGTTTGGTCAAAATCCATTGAAGGATGTTGATTCTAGAGTGTTCACAAGGATGTTACGTGGTAAAATTTTGACCCGGTTATCTTGACCTTTGACCTATAAGGCTATGACCTTGAAAATCAATAAGGTTTCGGTATCTTAAGGACTAAGTATGTACCAAGTCTTGTCAAAAATCCATTGAAGGATGTTGATTCTAGTGTTCACAAGGATGTTATGCGGTAAACATTTTAGGCTGTGACCTTGATCTTTGACATACGACCTTGAAAATCAATAGGGTTCCAGATTCTCTTAAGGACTAAGTATGTACCAAGTTTGGTCAAAATCCATTGAAGGATATTGATTCTAGAGTGTTCACAAGGATGTGACGGACGGACGGTAGCGTTACTATATCCCTTCGCAACTTCGTTGGCGAGGGGATAAAAAGCAGTTCAAATGACAATTCTTTAAATAGAAAGCCTTTATATGAAAAAAACATATTGATTTCCCTCTATCATGTCTATGTTGATAATTCTAAGATAGTAAAGTATAATTTTGGCTCCCTGAACTAAAAATTATGTACAAAATTGTTGAAATGTAGTAAAAAACTAGTTAATGTAATGTTTTTAGAATAGTCAAGAAATAAACTTGGTTTGCATAAGGAAATTGAAAACGATTTTCATTTAGTCATAGTCTAAAATATGCAGTTCAGGACATTTCAGTAAAATTTTATAGTCACATATATAGAAAAGTTTCTGAAACTTGCAAATTTCTATGGATCTTCATATTATTTTTTAAAAACCTTATTTATGTATCATACTTACAGGATCCAAACTAAAAATGCTACTGAAATGACTCTTATTTAAATGGAAAGCTTTTTATATAAAAGATACATACGGATTTTCCACTATGGTGATAATTCACAGACAGGAAGATATAATTTTGGCTCCCATAACAAAGTGTTATGTTCAAACTTATTGAAAAGTACTTTTAACCTTATTTATGTAATGTATTTCCAGTACCCAAGATATAAACTTGTTTGCATAAAGGAATTGAAAATGATTTTCATTTAGCCATGGTCTAAAATATGCATTTTAGGACATTTCTGAAATTTTCAGTAAAATTTTGTAGTCATATATAAAAAAAAGTTCTGAAACTTGAAAATTTCAATGGATATTCATATCATTTCTTCAAAACCTTGTTTATAATTATATATTAAACTTACAGGATCCAAACTAAAAGTGCAATTGAAATGAAGCTTCTTTAAATAGAAAGCTTTTATTTGAAAAATACATACTGATTTTCCATTATTGTGATAATTCACAGAAAATAAGGTATATACTTTTGGTTCCCAAAACTAAGTTTCATGTCCAAGTTGTTGAAATTTGATAAAATTAAAAGCCTAATTATATCAAAGAAATAAATTTGCTTGAATAAAAAGAACTTTATAGGGTTTTCATTAAGCCATGTACAGTTTTAATTCTTGCATTAAAAATGAATTGATTCGATTTTTTTTTTAAATTGATAATAATAAACTGCATTGTCATTGATATCATTTTTGCACTCCCATTTCCCTTTTGCTGGCCTCTTAAAATCTGTGTTTGTTTACCTCGCAAATACGGCCGTTTTATGCTACTCATTGACAATAATTTGCTGTTGCCAGGTGCAAAACTACATATATTGATTAATATCTACCGAAAATGATCATAGGCATCATCATAAATTCATAAAATATGAAAAACGATTGAGAAAAGAAGGCAACATGCTCGGCTTACCTATCAACAATAATCAAGCACTTCCTTGAGTTCGCTCCATCCAACGGCAACTGATCCCCTACATATATCCTGCATTTGTTCCATTTGGAAAATACTTCACTTCTATTCCTCTTTATCTCTGAATCCGTCAAAGTCCGCTTTCTTCCACGCGTTGACAGTTTCTCTTTTGCCCAAGAACCACATGTTGTTTATTGTTTCTAAACAGTGCGCATGCTCAAGACGTGTTCGCATAGAAGGCCATATGAACAGATTTGAATATTGTCATCCGGACAATAATTCTGATAACGATAGTTTTGGGTCTTTTTCGTATCTTTTGCAACATAACTCGGTGTTAATCTTCATTTTATGAAGGTCAGTACGGAAATCGACAATAATTTTGGGTATGAAAAAATTACGCAGCTGGTAGACAATATCCCTTTAATGTTAGTTTTGGGTTCAGGTACATTGTAGAATATTGCATTTGTATCTTATCTTAGGGAACGACCATTTAACTTGAGGGGGGGGGGGGTATGGGGGGGTATGGTTTTTTTCTAAAAAAATATTCTGATTCCCAATGTTGCTGAAAAAAATAATCTGAATTTGGTGGAGAAAAAAAAAAATCTGATTCAGAGTTTTTGTCATATAACCTAATGTTAAATTCCGGAAAACAAATTTGCGCTTTGCGTGACAAAAAAATAAATATTCTAATTCTTGTGTTGTCGGAAAAAAAAATTCTGAACGAAACCAAAAACGATAACCCCCTTCAAGTTCAATGGTCGGTCCCTTATCTTATGGTGGAATGATAGCCTAAATAACTATGGTCGATATAGTAAATGTTCGTCTGCTGAGAAATTAATCAACTCTATTGTGTATAGATATTGCAAAAAACATATTCGGATTAATAATTGATTTTACTGTACAGACAATATTTTCGGTGAGGCTATTTCCCCCCACCACATCAATAATTCGAGGCCTGGATATTTTTGCACCTTTATTCCTAGATGTCATACAATTATAGGCTACTATATGAATATCCAACAGTGTTGTCTAATCGTTTTAGTACAAGTTGGAACCTAGACCCAGGGGTGGATCCAGCGCGCGCCCCCCTAAAATTGGTAAAAATATGATTTTTTGGCGTAAAATCGTGATTTTTCACACGAAATACCCCAAAAATTTTCGCGCCTCCCTCCGCTTGGCGCAATTTTTATAAGTGCCCCCCCCCCCCCCCCTAATTTGAAATCCTGGATCCGCCCCTGACCCGTCTGTAATTTTAAGATGCTTTGTTTTGTGATGTGCTATTTGTGTGAGATTTACTTCAGTGTTGCAGATGATACATTTGAATTGATAAAGTCATATTAATATATAGATATATTAATGACACGGTAGATTTGTTTGTTATTTATTGAGTAATAACTACTGAAGTTGCTGTGCAGCAAGAAATACAAGCTGTGGCCACTCATCCTGTTTCATAATTTCTGGATCTGTGAGGACCGACTTCCCTACAGGTCTCAGATTTTATGAGTGTCATTTAGAAAGGGTCTGCAATAGTAAGTTAACTACATTATCTATCTCTTTATATGATTGCTTTTCATTATTGTCCAAATTATGGATCCTTCCTGTAAAGCCATACACTCTTTTTTCTTTTCTTTTTTTGGACCGAAAAATGTGGGGCAAAGCTTTCAAAACTGACAAGCGAAAAAAAGAGTCTGTTGGCTTCCAAGCATATTCTTCAACCCTGTGTTGTTGTTTTTGTGTTTGTTATTTTTTTGGCTTCCGTTCCTTTTCTACATATTTGGCAATACAAGTTGAAAGGTGGACAAAACCATAGCTTTGTCCCCTTTTTCAAAGTTTGCACATGTGCCATGTACAAAAACATGCATGTACACGTGTGAATAGCGCTACCAGGTTATAATTTTCGTGCTTTTTTCTTTAAATATTCGGTTATGTCTCGGCTGTTTCCGAATAACAATTGCAAGAAAAAAAATCCTTTGAAGTTCACAATAATAAGTATTTGTTGATTTACGTGGAACAGTTGCGTTGAAGGGTAAGAACAAAACCTAAAGTAACCATTTTAGTACCCCCAAAAAAATCTTGGGGCCCATGGGCTACTATCAGAAAATGCTCAGGATCCCAGTAGTCTTGGGCTTCTAGTTGGTTCCTTGTTAAGTTTTATCCTCTGAGGGACATGTATAAGATACAGTACTATTGAAACGAAAGAAGCGGTTAGTATTGGATAAAACGAGTTTCTTTTTCCGCATGACTACTCAGATGCCTTGCACCAATGCCTTCACCTAATGAGTACGAATAATGCGGAAAAGGAAACCCGTTATATCCAATGTGGGCTACTTCTTTTCTTTCAATAGTAATGTATCTAACTTGTACAATAATGATCCTATAAGTGATAAAATAAAGAAAAAAGTCGTGAGAACAGTTTCCTATTACAACATTGGTCAAATTCTTAAGCTCGTTTATAAAAAGAACTGCAAAAACATCGGTCTGTAACATCGGCCGGTATCAGTGGTCTCTAACATCGGCCGGTATCAGTGGTCTCTAACATCGGTCTGTAACATCGGCCGGTATCAGTGGTCTCTAACATCGGTCTGTAACATCGGCCGGTATCAGTGGTCTCTAACATCGGTCTGTAACATCGACCAGTATCAGTGGTCTCTAACATCGGTCTATAACATCGGCCGGTATCAGTGGTCTCTAACATCGGTCTGTAACATCGGCCGGTATCAGTGGTCTCTAACATCGGTCTGTAACATCGACCAGTATCAGTGGTCTCTAACATCGGTCTATAACATCGGCCGGTATCAGTGGTCTCTAACATCGGTCTGTAACATCGGCCGGTATCAGTGGTCTCTAACAGTGGACTGTAACATCGACCGGTATCAGTGGTATCTAACATCGACCGGTATCAGTGGTCTCTAACAGTGGACTGTAACATCGACCGGTATCAGTGGTATCTAACATCCGCCGGTATCAGTGGTCTCTAACATCGGTCTGTAACATCGGCCGGTATCAGTGGCCTCTAACATCGACCGGTATCAGTGGTATCTAACATCGGCCGGTATCAGTGGTCTCTAACATCGGTCTGTAACATCGGCCGGTATCAGTGGTCTCTAACAGCGGACTGTAGCTGATATTAGAGGCGGTATTTACCATATAGCATTGCTGGGGGTATTATTGTACAATTGCCTTTACAGTTTTCCATATCGGCTTAATTATTGCCTGTATCTTTTGCAGGTACGAAATATCGAAAATGGTAAATGTTGTACATTATACAATAATCTACCCGTATTACAGTCTCCATCTTTTATTGCTTGCATCTTGTCAAGAAATATATAGGTGTCCACAGTCACTTGAAAGCCAAATAATAAATCGATTTTAACAGTAAAAATGACAAATAGATATAAGCTATTGTATATACAACAACTCTAATTTTTGTTATTTTTTGGTCCTTTTCATTTTATTATTTTGATGTCAGAATGACCACGGATAAAAAAAAATTAAAGCGGAACATGACCGTCTTTGAACTGTTAACTGTACCGGGCCATGTTTCTGTAACCGTGTCAAGAATCAGGATCGAGTTTGCATGAGGTTCGTGATGCTAATTTTTTTAATTTCTCTGTAGTGTATTTTTGCAGACCGTTGTTTGCCTTGTTATCCTGTTATCTTTGTGTATTTAATTGTCTGTCCTTATTCGCTTCAGTCAGATACACTCTTTGGATTTTCTTTGCTTGAGTTCGAGTTATTATTAGGCTCAATGAGTTAATTAGTTGGATTACCTAACAACTCATACAAGCCTATCACCAATACGGCATGGGTTCGCGCCCGGCTTTGTAAATTACAAAAAAGGGGGCACTCGACTCGCAAGTGATAAAATTTAAAAATTTCTTGCCCATGGTCGGTGGTTCTCTCCGGGTACTCCAACTTCTTCCACCACTAAAACTGGTCGCCATGTTATAGCTGAAATATTGTGGAAAGTGGCGTTAAACACCAAAAATCAAATTAAATCAAATTGTGGCATGGAATTGCCCCCACCCCCTTTTTTGTAGACTTTCTGTTCAATAGAAATTTCTTTATTGTTTCATCTCTGATCCCTTTATTTATCGTGTTCGTGTCCATGTAACCGTGCAATCTTGGGATAACAGCTTGTATATGTCGGCCTTGTATACTTTTAATAGAGTCCACATAGGACCGGCATATACAAGGTGTATACCCTAACATTGTACGGTTAAATATGGACACGAACACAATAGATAAAGGGAACAGAGATGAAATAATAAAGAAATTTTATTGAAAATAAATATGTAAACGGAAATTTAAAAAGGGGTTTGATAATTCCGTGCCACGATGGCCTGTAGGCGAAGTAAGGATATTCCATTTATTTCAATGCCAAACATTTGTAACTTGCAGTCACATGACAGGACGAAAGGGGAGGTCACTCTAATTCTACTTGAAGAAGGAAGAAGTTTCTCATGGTCATATGATGGAGATGTTTAATGTTTGCATTCTTCTAACCGTAGCAGTCGGATGTTTTTCTTTACCATTTAGTCTAAGAGGTAAACAAACAAAATAATGCACAAATTTTATTTGCCAATTATGACACCTTGACAACCGTGAAATCTTCTCGGAGGTATGAATGACCCCCCTTTTTTTTTGTAACAATTTTGTACACACATGAATTATTTTTTGTTGGGTATTTGAGGTATTACTAGGGTTAAGACAGGGCAGTCGTAACAGTAAAAGCAATGCACTGGTGCCCCTTCCTACATGTAAACACTCGCATTAATAAAAAATGTAAATGGTTGATAAAATTAAACATATATTTATTGTGTTGGTACTTCTAGTGTTAAAGCACTAAAAACATGCTGTACACAACATACATAGATAAGCATGGCCCCCGAGGAAACTGTCCAGCATGCCCATGCGTAAGACGGCACTACTGTGAAGTCTGTAAAATGATGGTATATGACTCCCCCCCCTTTTTTTGTAACAATTTTGTTCACACTGTGTGACACATGAAATTGTTTTTGTTAGATATTTGATGTATTACTAGTGTTAAGGTACCACTTATATCCAATTGATAGCAATTAATAACATTTATTGAATTAAAATACAATGGACCTGTTTCATATTAATTATTGGTGTCTTAAGAATTTCAGTTTGTGCAAAAACCGCATCAGTGGCATAATGGTTAGCCTGCTCACCTCGAGTGTGGTAGATCGTGAGTTTGAGCACAGGTCGGGTAAAATCAAAGACTATAAAATTGGTATTTGTTGCTTCTCCGCTAAGCACACAGCATTAAGGAGAAAGAGCAAAGACTGGTTTGCTCGGAATCAGAATAATGTGTCCTGAGTGAAGCTACATGTCTATCCTCGGACTGTTGTTTCAGTGAGCTACATTGTAGCATGTTGGTCTAGTTCAAAGCAGAGCTCATCATCTCATTGAAAATTAACTCGTCATGATATAGCTGAACAATTGCTGAATTGGCATAAAATACCAATCACTCACTCACTCAGATTGTGCATAGTGTACATAAAGGGATTATCACCAATATGTAAAAAATATGAATTCTCCTTTTGCTACTAATAGATTAATACAATATGTCTCCACTCTACTCTTAATGTTTAAAGCTTGAGAACTGGTTGCAGAAGGAGAATCTGTTTCTCTTGTGACCAAATTGTTGAAAGTATTATATGATTTGGTTTGGTTTGGTTTACGGTCTCCTCCACCAGTAAAACTTACCTCCACGATATAACCGAAGTAATGTTGAAAGTGGCATTAAACACCATAATCCAAAACAAATACAGGTGTAGGTTCACTTATTGAATTACAGAATTTAATTGCTTTTGTAGAATTGGAGACCATATTACAGAACAGGAGAGAACTAGAGAGAAGAAATGGAGAATGTCATGTCGTAGGCTACAAGGCTAGTTGTTGTCAACATCTTGAGGTTGATAAGGTCGATTTGAACAGTACAGGTAAATATATAGAATAACAGCAATTTTGAAGGTCGAGACAGACATTATCACTAATATTTCAGTGAGTCCGATAGAACGAGCTGGAATATTTGTGATAATGTCTGTCAAGGCCTTCAGAACTAACGTTGTTGTTTTTATTGGTGATGTCATAATGTGTTTCATGTCAGATTGACCGATAAACTAGCGCATGCGAGTTATGAGCTGACCTAATATTTTTGTGGATCAAGGTCAGTTTAGTTATCCAGACTTTTTCACCACACACATCAAAGGAAAAATGTCCAATTTGACAATAAAAGAAAAGGTTGGTTTTTATTGTCAGCAACCGTAGCATTTTTACATATATTTCTGGGGCCATCACGATCATATGATAGGTTGATTTACAACCACCTGTGCAATCGGTGCATGTTGCCTCTAAAGTTCAAATCCCGCTCTGACATGGTGAGGTGTACTCGATGCAACATTATGTGATAAAGTTTGTTAGTGACTTGTGACAGGTCGGTGGTTTTCTCCAAGTACTCTGGTTTCCTACACCAATAAAACTGACCGGCACAATATAGCTGAAATATTGTTGAAAGTGGCATTAAAACGATAACTTAAACTCTATCCCTGACATCACTGTTATAAATACCTAATAAACGGTAAACCACCATTAATTATTTCATATCTAAGAATTACAACTTTAGAGGTGATAGCACTGATTGCACATGTAGTTGTAAATCCAACTACCATACGACCATGACGTCCCCTCATCAAGGAGTGAAGGGAATTGTAATCACAGTATTAATTAGAAGACAAGACTTAGAGACTAATAGGTTCTTACACGACTCCCTATTGAAGATCTGGGATTTCTTTCACGAGTGGAGCATAGTGGAACGAGTGGAAAGACGCTGAATTTCTCTCGCAAGTGGAAGAAATCCCAGATCTTCAATAAGGACGAGTGCAAGTACCTGTTTCTTCCGTTTCAACTTAAAAACAAAGCATGTCGATTTCATTCATTCATTCGCATGTCAATGTCATGTTTACTACACAAAATATTACAACGCCACGTGCAATGCAGTAAATACACACTTATTTAAAACCGCATTAAATCTATTAGGGGAAATCAGTTAAAATTCGGGTAAAATTGATATTTGAAGCTTTTTTAGATCTACTAAGACGACAATTTATATTACTACAGCAGTCGTAGAAGCGGACTCCATTGATTATACTCGGCCGATTTGATTGGCTGACAATGCCATGTAAGACAAGGTCACACGCAATTGTCTTTATGGCTTGTCTTACATAGAAAACGCATCAAAACGGAAGAAATATTATATTGTCATTTAAATTTAACCCAAAAAAAAGATAATTA
The DNA here is from genome assembly GCA_963680875.1 of Bathymodiolus brooksi. Taxonomy (NCBI): domain Eukaryota; kingdom Metazoa; phylum Mollusca; class Bivalvia; order Mytilida; family Modiolidae; genus Bathymodiolus; species Bathymodiolus brooksi. Next base: position 27,632,867 of record OY804589.1, read on the forward strand.
ATAAGGGTACATGTTTGTTTTATATTTTCTATTTCAGTTTGTGTTAGTTTGTCTTACCTACCATCAGATTATGGCCTCTTATTAACAGTTACACTGGATGGGAAGGTTTACATTAATAAGACAGTGTCAGGTGGGTATCCATATTTTTAGCCAAATTGTATATAAAATGTTTTAGCTCTCGAGCGTCAGAAGAATTTTTTTTATAGCGGATACAAAATTTACTAGTCGTTATAACAATAATATTTTGGACAAATTATTGTAAAAATCCAGGACGTATATACGTCCTTGAAAAAATGAATGTTATTTTAATTGAACTGTGCATAAAATGAGACCCTTTTGTCTGCTTTAAAGGGCAATGATTCCTGTAAAACACATATTTTTAGAATCAGATGGTCTTTGAATAATAATGCTCAGTTGGGAGTAGGAGTATGGTGTTTAACACCACTCTCAACAATATTTCTGTTATATCATGGCTGTCAGTATTATTGGTGAAGGAAACCGGAGTGCACGGAGATAACCACCGACTTATGACTGAATACCAAGTTATATATAGACAAAAACAACCAAAGGGCTTTTTTATATCTTTGAAAGAGTTATTGTCTTTTTTGACTAATATTTCATCCTACATCTTAATGAGAGTTTATCAAGATTTGAATATCGTTACGGTAGTTTGTGGTACTGTTTTTGAAGGAGTTATTGCCCTTTATGAATTAGAATGTTTCTTTAAGCAGCATTTTGTGGAGAGACATTTGTTTTTGTTTCAAATATAACGGTAAATTTTGTTTTTATATACTCTCCTTATAATTAATATAATGACCTTGAATAACATCTGGCCATGACCTTAGACAGCACACATTTGTATTCAGAAATTATTCGGGTACATGAGTAACATTTTGTTAAAGAAATGTCTGAACTAGATTTAGTTACAAAATATTGATGTATGATTGCTAATATGAATCCTAATTTCTTCTATCGTCCTTTAACCGAATGGTGGCGTAATGGTTAGTGTGCTCGCCTTGAGTGTGGTAGATAGTGGGTTTGAGCCTGGTAGGGTCAAACCAAAGACTATATATAACATTGGTATTTCTTGCTTCTCCGCTAAGCACGCAGCATTAAGGAGAAAGAGCAAAGACTGGTTGGCTCGGAATCAGAATAATGTGTCCCGAGTGGAGCGACATGTCTACCCATGGACTGTTGTTCTAGTACAAAGCGGACCTCATCATCTCATTGAAAATTAACTTGTTCTCGCCACGATATAGCTGAAAAATTGCTGAATTGGTGTTAAGCAACAATCACTCTATCAGTGCTTCCCAGCATATTGCCCTGTTACAGGGCAATGTGCCGTGAAGGACTGATAGAAGAATATGGCAATGTGCCGTGAAGGACTGATAGAAGAATAACTTAAAGGCTTTCCATTCAGTAATTAAGATTCTTTAACCAATGTCGTTTTTCATTCATTTTTCTCAAAATAAAATGTCAAAAATGTTTGGGCAACAAAAATGTACATCATTTGGGCCAGCAACCAAAAATTTTACTCGCCCAAAATAATCATTTGAGGCACTGATTATTATCTGGGTTTTTTTTATCACATTTTCATTATCTGTTAAATATTTAATGATTTTCATTTTCCAGCCCGAAATCCACCAGCGCTGTGTGCACAATTACCATATTTAAAGAAGTTGGCTAGTATCTGTCTCAAATTATACAACCTTGATATCTCACACTCGACCTTCAGTGGATGTACTAAGATAATAATACGTTTAGCAGGTATAACTATTGCAGATGAAGACATTGGGTGTTTCAAGTTTCCTAGCAGAGGTCATAGTTCAATGAAGACCAATCAAAAAGAAGATTATGTACTAATTTAGAATCTATTACATAATGTATTGTGATTTTTGTTTTACCGTCTTTAGGTGTGAATAGTACACATTTTTGTATTGTATGCTCCCCTTTTCTGCTTGTACAAACTTGAGGAAAGAGTAGTTCATACTGCATAATAAATACACAAACCTTTTTTTTTAAAACTGGTAATGTTGCTTGTAAAATATTTACTCAAAATATCATTTTATCACTGGTAAAACAGTTAATATTGTATATAATATAGTATTTATCTAAATATGGGTCAACTGAAAGCATGATTTGCTCTTTAGAACAGTTCTCATTGTCATATTATGTGTATTATACACACTCAAAAATGGTATTTTTCAAAAGATTTTTATTGCTTGATCTTAATATTAACATGTTTACTAATACATCTTTTGTACCTTAATTATAGATTATTACATGATATTTTCCATATTGGCCCTGGTATCATACCAAGACTTCCATATCGGCCCAGAACTGTCATCACAAGACTTTCATTTCAGCTCTGGTATCATCCTGAGACTTCAATATCAGCCCTGGTATCAGTTAAGAGGGGTGATATGGAAGGGGCCAATTTACAATATTACCTATTAAAACAGTGTTTTATCACTGTAAAATGTTTGATAATGTAGATTATTTTGAAAATTGTAAATATCATGATTTGGCCAGAAAAAAAATGTAGACAAGTATTTTGCGTTTTGTATGTTCAAAATCTGTTATCATGAAAGGAGAATATGGAATTAGAGTGGGTTAGGATTAATGAAATCAAGATATTTAGTGTACCAAAGACGAAGTTCATATTTAATATAGGAAGTAAGGAGCAAAGCATCAAAAATCTGAAACAATTCATGCCTATCACCACTAATGTTGTGAGCTCGAATCCTGCGCAGGCAAGGTGTACTTGATACAACATTATGTGATAAAGTGTGTTAGTGACTTGTTGAAAGTGGGGTTAAACACCATAACCTATAACCCCCTCAAAAACCACCAAGTCAGATGTCAGAAAACTTATTTCTTTGTTTACGATATCTACTGTTAGTGTATGTGGACTATAGGTGTAATTGACAAATTCTTATAGGGTTAGGGTTATGGTGTTTAATGCCATTTTCAACAGTTTATTGGTGGCGGAAATCAGAGTACCCGGAGAAAACCACCAATCACTCAAAAACTTAATCGCATAATGTTGTATTGAGTACACCTTACCAAGAGCGGAATGCGTGAGTTCACACCAACCTCAATTTGTTGAATCTGTCTGGGCTCTCCTCCCCTTCATGATATATCTGAAAGTGACGATAAACAACAATACTTCTCATTATGATAGTTTGCAGTTGCGTCGACGGCCAAAAAAAATGACAGTAAAACCTGCCTAAGCAGAATAAACGGAATTCTTTATACACCGAATTTTAAATAAAATCCCAATGTAGGAAATCTTGTTAATTTAACCTGTATACATTGAATGCCTGTCTACTCCAAGCACAAATATTAGTACCAAGAACGTTCGGTTTAGACAGGTTTCACTGTATTTATAAACTCTCAGATACTAGGTCACATGTCATCTTGACACGTCCAATGCCTTTTTATGTTTCGTTTTATGATACACAATCAAAGCTCAATTTGATCATTGCAATTATAAGCTAAATTTTCTCAGATCAACTTAAATACTTGAGAGTAACCGGTCATGTATATATGTGTGTTAGGGGCGTAAATGTTGCTTCCGTTTCTAATCAAATGAAAAACGGAAAATACCACGCTATCGGAACAGTTCCAAAATCAAATATCAAAATCGTTGAAAGAGGCAAAATCGATATGCCAAACACACAAATACATGAGCGCTCACCTACCTGGCTTGGTACTTACACTTCAATAATCCAACTAGTTTTATGGGGCCAAACCTCCCCCTTTTCATTAGATTTTTAGATCTGATCTGATGATGTATTTTTTGTTTAAAATTTTTTTTGCTACTAATGTGAAACATTGTTATTCGGTAGACTTCATTTTGTTTATGTTATTTTGAAGATTTATTTATATACATGTACATGTACACAGAGAATTAAGACAATTGTATTATTGTTACGTTTACAGCTGGTCCAAAGGATCATGAGATCTATTGACATCATGTTGCGTCCATCATCATCGTCCTGGTTTTGCACGTCTACATTTTCTGTGAAAATACGGTACTTGACCAAATGGAAACAAACTTTGCAATCTTTTTCCTTTAGTTGTGCCTATCAGAATTTTTAATTTTTGTGCAAATGCAAAATGCAACATGATAAATTAAAATGCAGTTTTTTTTATTTCATATTGTATGAATTTTATGCTGATCAGAAATTCAAGATGGCTGCCATTACTGCAGGATTTATTTTAGCATAGGACCCTATGCAAAACTCAACATGGCCATCAGAACTAATTGTGCAATTTGATTGGATTATCCTCATAAGTTCTATTTTTTCATAAAACTATTCAGTGGTTGTATGCTTACCAGTAAAGTGTTGTGATTGATATTGGGTTAGTTCTTTACGAAGTGGGTGATTTTTATGCCGTTCTGAAATTCAAGATGGATGCCAATGCAAAACTTATTTTAACATAGGATCTTATGGGAAAATGAAGAAAAGTTTCTTTCTTCAAATCTTCAAACACAATTGAACCCAACTTGTAAATTGATGGCCATGTAATGGTCTCCTACTAAGTTATTATTTGTTATGTGTGTATTGGAAATCCAAGATGTCCACCCTATGAGAAAACATTTAGATTTTTTATATGGAGCAGCAAGATGGCCACCATCGCAGGACAAAAAATTCAAATGAGGACTCCTATGGGAAAATTCTTTTAAAACCTATGTCTATGAATCAACTGAACCACTTAAAAGGACATTTTTATATTCTTGTATGTTGATCAGAAGTAAAGTAATAGCCAACACTGCAAGAAAGGTTTAAAATTACCTAATGGAGAAATGTTAAGGAATAAATCTGTCTTTGCCTTAATTTTTTTCACTTACTTGCCGGAAAGCCAAATTTAGAAAAAAAATTATTCAAGCAAATTCTTTCATAATTTTAGTGCGATTACTGAAATCACAGAAGACACAAGCCTGATTGACCCTATCCACATATAAAAAATAAATTGATAATTTTTAACTATAGGTTAACAATACAGGCTGAGGTGATATTTTAACTAGGTTAGCAATACAGACTCAGGTGAGAATTCAGCCATGTTTGTTTTATGGTATATTGATCTTAAAGCTTTAAAAGCTTTTTTTTATTTTTTTTATTTTTTTACTTTAAATAAAGATTTTTAAATTTATTGTTTCAAATTTGTGTTGTTGGACGTGTTTTTATGTGGTCCGCATTCCTATGCATGGGTACCAACTGTGCTCCTCTTCTGGTAAACTATTTTCTTTTATTTGTATGGGGCAGGCTTCATGCAGGGGCTTATCAATAGAAAAAAGAAAAATCTAGCCAGTTCTTTAATTTCATATCCTGCTCTGTAAATGATGTAATTTAAGTGAATACATAATTCAGTGATATAATGGTTAACATGCTCACATCAAGTACGGTAAATGTGGGTTCGAGCACCGGTCGGGTTCAAACCAAAGACTTATAAATTGGCATTTGCTGCTTCTCTGTTAAGCAGGCGCCATTAAGGAGTAAGAACAAAGACTGGTTGGCTTGTAATCAGGATAATGTGTCCGAGTGGAGCGACATGTCTACATGGCCGTAGCGCAATGGAGGCAAATGCCTCACTTTTGAAACGGCAAGTGTAACCTTTTGAAAGCAAATAAAATCTTTTTTTTCTTCAAAAAATTTTCTAAATTCACCCCCTTTGCCTCACTTTATTCAAACCCGGCCTATGGCCGTGGTCTACCCACAGAGTGTTGTTTCAGTGAGCTAGCACTACAAACATCCAGCTAAGCATGTTGGTCTAGTACAAAGAGTACATCATTATCATCATCATCTCATTGAATGTAACTTGTTCTCCCCATCATATATCTGAATTGCTTATTTTTGGCTTTAAAGAACAATCACTAACTCAAAGTTTGGATGTTGATTGCATCTATCCCATTGTACTTCTTCTTTCTTCAGGTTTTCAGTATGCCATCAGCATTTGATGATTATTATACCCCCACTCTTTAGAGAGGGGGCTATATTGCAATCACCTTGTCCGTCCTTTCACACTTTCGTAACAGATATGTCAGCTTCTACTGGAAGAAATGATTGCACATCTACTTCCTGTTTACCGTGCGATTTACAAATGAACGAATGGGGGTACTCTTAGCACGACGTAGCGTGCAATATCTTGTTTACTGTTGCATGCCTGGATAAGAGTAAATTTATAATACAATATTTACAGCCAAATAATTAAATTAGTGCAATAATGAAACAAAGGTGATTAACACTATTTACATTTGAAATAAAGGATACTACAGATACAACTATATCTACTTCATACCTTTAACTACACCTAGAAATTCACAGTGAGAATTGGTTAAGAACCAAACTTTTGGACGAGAGAGATTATTTCAATTTTTCTATTGCAGGGCTCTCACTAGCTGCAATAATGTAGCTCCTGTGACAAACTTGTGTCTCGGCAGAGCTACAACGCGGTCCCATTCGTCACAATGGAGCAAAATAAAAGTTGCAGTTGAAACATAAAACTCACTATTTACGCTTCAATCATTTCATTAAAACTATTACTGATGATCCCAGTCCTTGTTAAATCGGTTTGGCTGAGAAATATATGCTTTTCAAAGGTAGCAACAACCTTGTTCAAATTTATCGATCGTTTTCCATAACCGGAAACTACGGAAGGCGGAGCTTTTCTAAATATGGTATTTCTTACTACACGCTGATGTAAACATTCACGCCTCAAATCGCCAAATATGGTATCGACATCCAAATAGTGAGGCCGGAAATGACGAAATTCAAAATGTTCAGAGACATGGATTTTTATTTTGTGGGAATTACATTCTAAAATACTGGTAGGTGATACAAACTTGTTATAATAATGGACAAAAGGAAAGGTTATGTCTTATTAATGATAAATGCAGGCGTCAGAAACTCTGTAAGCGAGCGCAAAAAAATCTCGGTGGCTGCTCCATTACGTGTAATGGCATCCCGTTATAACCCTTGCGAGTAAGCGAGCATTTAGGGTTTTATTATTAGAACTAGGCTCTCACTACTTTCAAATTAGAGGGAGAAGTGACTTCTCTTTCAGTATTGTGAACTTTCCGTTTTTGTGTAGAAAACCACCGACCTACCGCAAGTCACTGACAAACTTTATCACATATTGTTGTATCGAGTACACCTCGACATGAGCAGGATTACAATGTTAGTAGTGATAGGCACTGATTGCATATATAGTTGTAAATCCAACAACAATGCGATCACGACCACGACGACCCCAAATACGACTGGTAGAAATAATTTCCAGGTAATTACATAACACCACAGGTACTTGTGGACAGAACCCTATGTTGCTCCCTTTATTTTTTTATTTTTTTTTTAAGATATTCCCCCCCCCCTTTTTTTTTTTTTTTAACATCGACTTTTTACATATAAACAACATTTTGCAACTTTCTATGTATCACTGTATGACATATATACAATAAATACAATCAAGCAGTAGTTTCTATCCATGCCGAGTTTCTGACATGATATAAGTTGGAAGGTAAGTCACTCTTCTTTGTTTACATTGGGATACTTGTTGTGTATTCATCTTAAATTTAGTGAATAAAAAAGGCCTACCTGTCTGGAAATTGGCTTATTCCTTCTCTGTATATATTATTCTCCCTGAAAACACACATCAATATTTATTTACAGCAGCTGACAACTCTCCATAGAGCATTTTCCACTAGCATTTTGCGATTTTCAGACGACATTTTTGAAAACTCGAATTAAAGCTACGGAAGTGTGTTTATTAGCGACATCTGCTGGTCATTTGAAATATTGACGATACGGTAAAACGCGAGAGTTCCGGGTAAAATTAAATTTTGCGCCAAAAAATTCCCGAATTTTTTACCCGGAACTCTCGCGTTTTACCGTATCGTCAATATTTCAAATGACCAGCAGATGTCGCTAATAAACACACTTCCGTAGCTTTAATTCGAGTTTTCAAAAATGTCGTCTGAAAATCGCAAAATGCTAGTGGAAAATGCTCTATGGAGAGTTGTCAGCTGCTGTAAATAAATATTGATGTGTGTTTTCAGGGAGAATAATATATACAGAGAAGGAATAAGCCAATTTCCAGACAGGTAGGCCTTTTTTATTCACTAAATTTAAGATGAATACACAACAAGTATCCCAATGTAAACAAAGAAGAGTGACTTACCTTCTAACTTATATCATGTCAGAAACCCGGCATGGATAGAAACTACTGCTTGATTGTATTTATTGTATATATGTCATACAGTGATACATAGAAAGTTGCAAAATGTTGCTTATATGAAAAAAAGTCGATGACAAAAAAAAAGGGGGGGGGGGCAACATCTTAAAAAAAAAAAAAAAAAAAAATAAAGGGAGCAACATAGGGTCCTGTCCACAAGTACCTGTGCATAACACTAAACAAATTAAGTAGAGATCGTCAATATAATAAAATTTGTTTTACACGTTATGATACATTTTGTTGTTCGTGCAAAGGAAAACTTAATGGCATGAAGAAAGTAGCCTGAAGATTGTAAATATGATGCTGTTGAAAATAAGCCACCGCTATTTATAGTGAAAATAGTTAATACAAATTAAGTGCGGATCAATGATATGTAAAACAATATGGTTCTGTAAGAAAGGGTAAGTTCAGTACTTTATTTGGCCAATTTTCCGAAGAGACTACGTAATTGTTTCATTAAATAACGAGGTCTAACTGTAGAACGCGTACCTCAATGAAGAAATCATTCATTGCAGGATATATTGATTTAAGGAAGGATTGATTGATTGATCGATCGATTGTTGGTTGATTCTTAATGTTCAGCGAGGCAGTATTACAGCTATATTCAGAACGAGAACAAGTTCAATAATATATAATATAATTTAAATTGTATACAAATTAGGGAATGGATGGGATAACCGGGTCAACTAATTTTGAGCGACTACAATACGACTACTCTTTTTCAAAATCTACAAAAGAGGTCTCTAGCGTGCAGGGATCACTCTCCAAACACGCTAACCACTCAGTATGGTCCACACTTTCCGTATATAACCTGACAACGCCGATCGCGAGGGTAGCTCCACCTATCCGCCAACCGAGGACGTGTTGAGCACGTATGTGGGTTTGAGACATGGGAACTTTAACCGTTAAACAGAACTCTATATCACATGTATGGTATGTAAACGAACGGATGAACGAACGGGTATCTCAACGAAGACACCATTACAGGATATACACTGTAGTCATTAAAGGAAGACAAAAACTTGTGTACATGTTGACTGGACATTCAAGTTTAATAAGAAAACGTACGATAGTATTGCTACAAAACATGTACATGTATTTAATTCAACAAGAAATTCGTGTTTTCTTCATAAAAAAAAACTGCTGAACGTTCAGCTTAGAAAGATCTACGAAGATTATAGATCTTCAACGCAACCCGGTACACTCGAATTCCAATCGAACGATCATACAATGCAGTGCTATCATTGAGCTTGTGACGTCTTGTATACGTAACGTCACTAATCGATGAGGTTTTAGGCAAAGCCTATAAATCAGCCGTTGGCACTCAAAGACGGTGTTTGGAAAAAATAGGCTCCATGGACATGTAAGGATTAATTCGGACATTGATTCGTTGTTTTTGTTTATTTATTTACTTGTTTTTGCTTTATTTTTCATAATTTGTATGTTTGTTTTTGCTTTATTTTATTTTGCCAATTTTAGTTTTGCACAAGGTGCATTGGTGATATCTGTAGATCGATCGTGCTACTCTTAGAAAATACCGGTTTACTATATTGTAATCCCATTTACAAATTTTAAAGTATGTACAGGAAGATAATATATTTTTCTTTCTTTGGAACATCTGACAATGAACACTTTAATGCAAAGCTAAACGTCGCAAGACTAAGAGTGTACTGGAAAGAGGGGACAAGCTTAGCGTTAAGCTCATACGCCCCTGTGGTAGGAGGAAAAGTTTGAAGATACATATATATAAGGGGTAATCGGAAGCCGTAAATCGAAGAGGGATACAACGGCAAAAAGAAAATCGGACAAAAGGACAAACAATGATGTGCAAATAACTACACAGAAAACTAAAGATCGAGCAACACGAATCCCACTAAAACCGGGGGTGAACTCATGTGCTCCGGACGAGTGAGCAGTTCCTGCTCCACATATCACACTCGTCGTGTTACTCTTGTTACAAACCCGGTGATAAGTCAGTCATGAGGAAAAGACCGGATTTTGATTACGACAAACAGGGATCATTCACCGCTTCTCCCGTTTGGTAACGCTGCTGTTCCATAAGTGGTTACATGTGCGCTTGAATCACAAAGACGCTTCAGTCGGAAAGCAAACCCATGATTTGACCGTTATAGCTAGTGATTCTAAAACCACGCAGTCAGGGGGCGATAACCGCAAAAAATTCCCGCTAGGTGCCGCTTTACAAGTCTCGCAAAATTTTTCATTCGCGCCGTTGTATTAAATAGACAAAATTGTGATAGAAACGTGATTTCTATAAAATATATATATATTTTTTGCAATGACTGGCTATATCAGACAAGCGACCGAGGTTTATATTAGTCAAAAACCTGTTTCGAATCGTGCATTCTAGAATGTGTAAAAACACGAGGTTCGGTTTGTTTACATTTTTCGGCCAATGAAAAAGCTGACACAATTCTATATTAGGACATGAAATTGATGATACAGGAGTGATATAGCATCATCAACCAATAGTAAATGCTCTCTCAACTGGAAATTCCGTCACCCTAAAAGAAAAATTTACGAGGCATGTTTTTTTTTAATTTACGCCTTGTTTTAGTGTAAAATTTGCCCATTCTGGTGAACATATCTCCCCCAAAACACCCATGTAGTGTGTATATGTCTGCCTTTTATTAGATTTATTAATATCTTTATATTTTAACCGAAAGTTTACAAGAAAATGCATTGTTTACATCGGTTCCGTGGCGTTAGTCCGAAGGTCCATTAGTCCGAAGGTTCGTTAGTCCGAAGGTCCGTTTGTCCTAATGTCGGCCACCCATACGTTTGAACTCTGTTATTTATGGTTTTAATAAACGTATATATTCAACGTTGCACGACGTTTGAGCGCATTGGTCCTACATTTGAGCGCAAAAAATCCTACGTTTGAGCGCAAAAAAATCCACGATTGAGCGCATTTTACCTTCGCTATTTACTATTTACCTGAGAAAAAAAAGAAATTATTATAAAAATTTGAGCCGAAGAAAATAAATCTTGATTTTGAACTTGGAATGGTTAACCTTCTAAGAGAAGAATTCAGGGAAGTCGAAATTAAAGGTTGTAGGCTTCATCTTGGTCAAGCGTGGTATAGAAAAATTCAGTCTCTTGGTCTTGCACAGGACTACAAAGATAAATCTAGTGAAATTGGTAAATGGCTATCCCAATTTTTTGGACTTCCCTTTCTACCTTCTGATGAAACCGTAGACAGTTTTGTAGAGGAGATGATACCAGAGGCACCCACAAATGAACGATGTTCTAAGTTCTCTGACTATTTATTAGAAACCTATGTGGACGAAAACTCAAAATATCCTCCTACAATGTGGGCTTCAAAACCTTGCAGTACAGCTAAGCGCATTAACAATGGCCCGGAGTGCTTTCACAGTCACTTCAATGATCAGTTTTATTCTGCGCACCCATGTATATACATTGTATGTATTCATTGATGTGTTAAAACAAATACAGACAACTACATACATTAAAATTCGAGGTCTTGACAACCCCGCTACAGTCAGGCGCACCGAGAAGGAAAAACTTGCGTTTTCCTTAGAACAATACCGTAGGTTAGAGACAGGAGAAATTTCTAGAGCAACTTACATGAAGTCAATGGGGTTGAAATTTTCCGCAAGAACCGATTTGTAAGATTTTAGTGCTACTTTTATAAACATTTTTAAACATTCTTAAATCTATTTCATAAAACATTTTAAATAAATCCTATGATGTTTTTATGTGTTTTTTAGTGCTGTAATCTTTTATAATAAAGTGTATATATTTTTATTTCTATTTTTCACATTTTTAGATATTAAATTCCCCAGGCAAACCACAGGTACAATGCGCTCAAACGTAACACACTTAAAATTGAAAATGCGCTCAAACGTAGTGCGCCCATATTCAACCCGTATACCTTTTTTGTCCCCCGCCGCGAAGCAACGGAGTGACATAGTAATGGTCTGCGTTCGTCCATCCGTCCTTCCGTCCTTGTGCAAACATGTATCTTAAAGTAGTGTTACTAGAAATTAAGGTATAAAACAACAAAGTACCCAAATTGCAGGAAATAATGATTTTTTTTCTAGTTTAACCCGTACGTTTTTTCCTACATGTAATATGCATAAAACATTTGTTTGATGATCTTTTATGATATCAGACGCGTAGCTGCCTTTACGCACAAAATCAATTGCTTGCACATCATTTCGGCAAAAAAAAATTTGTTTGCTTGCACTAACAAATATTATTATTGACATGGGAAGAATCCCACTTTTTCAGTATGATTAATAATCATTATAACGTGTTTTATATGCGATCTGGTAGAAGTGGTCAAAGAGAATGAAGTTGTTATTAATCAGTTAACATCGGAACGAAACGACCAAACTGTGTGGGACTCGATCGTTATTTGATATGGTCGTTTCTATTGCCGATCAGTTTGAAATTCTACCGACTATTCCAAGGAGAACGGGCCGACAGATCAACCGAGCTGGTCATCCCGCTGATAACCCTAGCCAGTTTTGGCAGCAATCTATGTACTACCCGTTTATGAACTATTACATAACAGAGCTTACCGCGAGATTACTTGAAAATGGCGGCAGATACCAGGCACAATACTTGATACCAATGAACTTGCCTAGACTAACACCAGACACCGTAGACGTTATATTTGCCACATACAAAACCGATTTACGTTGCGACATAGTTATGTTTTAAAGCCGAAATCAAAAGGTTTTAAGCTTAAACATATTTGGTTAAGATCAGAGTTTTAGTGGGGGGTTTACTTCATTGGAATGATTTCCATATATTTCAGAGACGACGCGGTTTTTTTCTCTCTTTTTTTTTAGACTTAGCACGCTTGGATCCATAACTACAAAACAGGGGTTTGGTGCAAATTTTGGCGTGTTTTCTACAAAATGTTTTAAGTTTTACCTATATTTGCCGATTACACATTTTGTTTTGCTAGCAAAAGATGGGCGTACAGCCTACAACCCACCTGGATAGACCACTGCTTAGTCAGGATGTGAATATGAGTATCTTGCTTCTCTTACTTAATTTGATAAAGGACTGAATATTAAATCAATTCAACACCTATCGATACCTATCCTTTGGTCGAAAAACAAGACTAACGGACCTTAATACGTTCGGACTAACGGACCTTCGGACTAATGAACCTTCGGACTAACGGACCTTCGGACTAATGAACCTTCGGAGTAATGAAACTTCGGACTATCGAGCGGTCACCGTTTACATCAGATTACGACCCGCCCCCTTTTCCCCCGTCTCGTCAATACACTTTGTTTAGATTCCTTTCCCGTTTGCTGTCAGTTAATCTTGTACATATCTAATGTGGCGATTATTTCAAAGGCAATTAGTTTATCAAATATATTTAGGAATGCTGACTTTTAAGTTTTACCTGATTTTCTTCTGCAAATGAATTATGAATTTATGTGTAACAGGTATACAATGATTGAATGAATGTGACTCTGAAAACAAAAACATGCCAGTGTGTGTGTTATAAATAGAAAGTAGGCTAAATTTGTTATCTGTATGTAACTGCATATATGATATTTAATTGATTAAACAACTGTATTTTGCAAGACTGTGATTTTACCATAGTTGACTGGTAGTATAGTAATGCCCCCAAAAAACTTAACTGTTCTGAAGCCCTGTGTTCATTGTCTGCAGGCAAAGCCATTTTATGCCTTACATGTTATAAAAATTTTAACAAATTTGTGAGGTCTGATGATTCTCTAAATGAACTTTCAAAAACTGATGACTACCAGTTAACTAAATGTTTTCACAGTTTGATCAGGTGGAATATTGAAAATGTAGACTGACAATCTTGACCTTACTGTTTTATCCTGTTTTAGAATTTGTAGTCAGTGACTTTTTATCCAACAAAGCTTTATTGTTGCCAGATTTGTACAAAAAATTTGAAGATTTAGTTGACAAAACAGCTGAAAGGAACCAGAAGACAAAATTGGTGAACCCTCTCCCATTAGAGGCAATACATTCTCCCATTTAAGTTTGGAAGATTTCAAGGAAACGGGTGATGAAACCTTTGCATGGGAAAGTTTCGAGAAGAAATTGTCAGCTTACAGTTTTCTGAAATATTTGGTACAGGAAAATGATATACATGTAGATCTCCCAGGTCTTAAGACTTTTCTTTCATTTTCTGAAACTGACACTGAAAAATCTGAGTTTTGTTCAATTGAAGTTTTAGATGAGACAGCAGATTCAAAAGCCGCAGTTTTGAAAACTTTGAATATTCTTCACAAAAAGTTTCAGATTGGGATAAAGCTTCAATATCAAGTTGTTGTTGGGGACAGGAAATCTTATGACCATTTAATAAAATTAAAATCAGAATATGGAGGTTCATTAAGCTGGGTTTTGCCATATCCTGGAGACGGGCACATACAAAATATCCCTATATAATCAACCAAAACCATATTTTTTTCAAAAAATTATTGTGAAATCATTTCTGGATAGATTGTAACAAATTTTACACCAAAACATTCAGAATTGTCTATATTTTGTTTGTTTATTTGCTCAAATCTTTATACGAGTGGCTTTTATTTGTACATAATTTGTCCATGATTGTTAATTTTTAGGATTTATTTTTAGTTGAAATATATAGGAAAATCAAAATCAATTTTTATTTGTTGTGTTTAAATTATGTACAAATAAAAATAACTCATAACAACATAATGAGTAAATAAACAATCAAAATATTGACAATTCTGAATGTTTTGGTGTAAAATTTGTTAAAATCTATCCAGAAATTACTTCACAATTTTTTTTTTTTTAAATATGGTTTTGGTTGATTATATAGGGATTTTTTTTACATTTCCCAATACTTTTGACAGATGACTAAATTACATTTTCTTTAAATATTTATACATTTTTTTTTATCTTTATATTGAATTTTATTTTCATGCCTAGAAAAAAATTACACGAGTTCTGTTCATGATTCATCAAACGGATATAGAAATGTTTTTTCTTGAATTGCTAGAATAAAACCGGTGGACGTGTACATTGTAGTCGCCTATCCTTTCTTTTGGAGATAGGAGACCATACATAAATGTTTGTATATTCGAAAATTTGTTGTTAATTATATGCATATGCTATTAAAATAGCAACCTGCATCGGCATTAACATTTGTGCACAGCGTGTTTTTAAGTCATTAGGTTAGTTCTAAATTTATTTTTAGAAATACGAAAATTCATACGGAGTTATCTTTCTTGACTGAATCTGAGTCTGAATAATTTTCGGCACTAAAAGCTGACAGAAACTCTTATTAATGAATACAAACGTGTACCAGAGAAACATTTCGTTAAATAAATATATAACCTAGCGCAGTGTGAAGTTTTGGGAATGTCATTCTACTGCAAACTTAATATATTTGCATTTTATTCCAATGCGATGGCGACATTCCATCGAGGGGGTCACCCTCTAAATCATCAAAATTTTAATAATAATCTCCCGTTTTAACTCAAATCTAATAAACAAATCGTGGAAGTAATTATTGCTAAAAAGAAAACAATATAAGACGTTTCGATATTTTCTACGATATAAATAAACGAGGTCTTTGTTCTACAATTTTCATGACCGACGAACATGTCAACATTTTCAAATGAAAATCACGTGACCCGTGGTTTTACCAGCGACGCCATTAATGAGTTTGCTTTCCGACTGGCTTGTATCTAACGTTAACTAAATGACGGCACAAACTTGGACAGTGCAAACATTGAAGGTTTAATTACCTAGTACAGCGCGGGGTGGTATTACTTGTTAACAGTTAGAAGTATAGATTTAGTTGACGAGTATATGTAAAATAAAATTGTTATTTTATCCGTTTGAATGGAATGAATTAGGATAAAATTAATTTCTCCTGGGTGTTTGAGTACATGTAGTATAGGTGGCGTAGTGGTTTTTCCCGCTCAAAAATTGTTTTTCGCGGTCTGGCATGTTCGATTCCTCATTCAGCACGACAACGTTCATCTGACCGGGAGTGTATTTTTGGCAAAATTTATAAATGGATCTGGAAAACTCTTCTCAGGAACCTGATGTTTCGTTGAACGATATTTTGAAAGCTGTCAAAGAGCAAGGTGATATTAACTCTAGATTAAGACAAGATTTATCTCAATTAAGACAAGAAGTACAAGGGTCTACTCTATCAGTTGCTACTCAGGTCAAGAAATTTAAAACTGAATCAGAATATAAATGGAAGTATGAGGGTAATAGAGTACAATTTTCGCTAAATTCAGAATTATTGGAAGACCTTAACCATACTATTTGGGCCCTTGACTATTCTAAAACAGATTACGCAAGGGAAAAAATCGGAGATATCAAGGACAAGATTGCGAAGCGCAATAAACTTATTAAAATTGCCGACACTAGCGAAGGGGGTTGGGAAACTGTCAGACAATATCAAAAACAAACCCTATTGCTAGTGATACCGATGATGAGACCAGAATCAATAAAGCGGAGAACATGGCTATCCGCAAACGCAAGTTCAAGGGTAAAAAGATAAATAAAACATACACTACGTCTACTTCTAGTGCTAATGCTTTTCAGTTTCAACCTGATTTTCCAGCTAATCTCCAGCCGCCCTTTCGTGACCCCCAGTCTTGGTTCACTGGATTCCCTCTGTACAACAATCAATTCAAACAGTTCAGCACGGGCGGAAATCAACGTAAAGGAAATCAAGGGGGATGTTTCAGCTGTGGATCAATGCAGCACTGGCGTAATAGATGCCCCTTCAACCCAAAGGCAGATCCCAAACCAAAAGCAGATTGATTTCATAAAAGATGAGTATTTATTCTTAGATACATTTGACAATAAACAATATTTTACTGATGATTATCATGAGTATGAACAAGGGCAAGCTCAAATCATTGTTAAAGGCAGACTTAAAACACATTTTTTTTTTTTTTTTTTTGGAAAAGTATTGGTAAGTATACATGTAAAAAAGATAGTATCGTTAGTCGGGCAGATTATTTCAATGTCATATGTAATTGGTAATGTTGCTCACATTATGATATAATATTTGAGTATTGAAAATTTGTCAGCAGACACATGGAACAATTTTATTACTTTGTCCGATGATAGTATTGAACAGATTTCCTTTTGGAAAAACAATTTGAGTGACATTAATGTCCGTAAGTTTACAACTGATGTTTCTTGCAACACTATTGTGTATAGTGACGCTAGTTCTACGGGATACGGTGGGTATATAGTAGAGAATCCGGACAGTATTACCCACGGTATGTGGTCAGATAGTGAACAATTGCTAAGTTCTACGTGGAAAGAACTTACTGCTGTGAAGAAAGTATTGTTTTTCTCTGTCAGAAAAGTTATGTTAAAGGTAAACGGATCAAATGGTTTACCGACAATCAGAACGTGGTTAATATTATTAGTAAAGGCAGTATGAAATGTCATTTGCAAGACATTGCGCTTGATAAATACAAACAGTGTTTAAACTACAATTTGTCATTAGATGTGGAATGGATTCCACGTACAAAAAAAAAAAAATGAAAGAGCAGATTTTATCAGCCGTATTGTCGATTTGACGATTTATTTTTGTATGTGGATTCCCTTTGGGGGCCTCATGAAATAGACTGGTTCGCAAATGATGACAATCATAAATTACCTGTATTTTACTCCAGGTATTGGAATGTCAAATAAATACGCATTGATGCATTCACTGTTAATTGTGGTGGGATTAACGGCTTGTTTGTCCCGCCACTGTGTTTACTATTCAAAGTTTTACAGTACATGAAGCAAGGTAAAGCTTATAGTACTGTTGTATTACCCATGTGAAAGTCGGCAAGTTTTTTGGCCGATGTTATGTCCCGCTGGTGATGGGTTTATTAAAGAGGTGGTGGGTGTGTCTGATTTGCCTACTAACAAACATAACTACATGTATATTCCAGGTAAAGGTAAAAGGTCGGTGTTTGATAATATTTATTTACCCTTCAGGATGTGGGCTTTGAGGTTAAATTGAGTTATGGTGTAATTATTAACCTTTCTAATACCTGGTGGTTGGTGTATTGCTATAGGCGAGAATTTTTTGTAGTAGGGTCAGATACCTGTTTTTTGTTTACACATTGGTACATAGACTTATGTTACATATAAATATGACTGTTATATGTACTTTTGGTTTAATTTGTATTTCATGTTTTCATCATGTGCATATTTATATATAGTATATATTGCAGATTGCGTTGTTCATGATATGCATATTTATAAATGTTTTTCTTTATATATGTTTTTCCAGGCTTTTAAAAATGAGATAACGGCACTTCCTGAACCTTTAATCGATAGTTTGAAATTTGTTCCTAAATTATTAACGGAAAGTAAATCTTCTGGTACCATTAACAATTATTATCATGGATTTCTACGGTGGAAAAAGTGGGCACAAACCAACGGTATTAAAAAAGAAGACATTTTACCCGCTAAAAATTTACACGTAGCTTTATACCTCGCATCTTTAGCGCAGTTAAGCAGAACGCCTATCCCTGTGATTCAAGCATTTTACAGTATTAGATGGGCACATTACGTTATTAGTGTTATTTCGCCTACTGAGTCATTTTTAGTGAAAAATATTTTGGAGGGAGCGAAAAGCCGTCTTTGTGGAGCCCGTAACACCAGAATTGCTTCAGAAAATGTATGATAGTTTGTTTAGTGCAAAAAATGTATATAATCAACGTACCATTTGTGCGTGTTTATTAGCATACGCAGGATTTATGCGTATTTCTGAATTATTGAATTTGAGGATATGTGATATCAATTTTTCTCAGGAATACATTTCAGTTTTTATTGAGAAAAGCAAAACCGATGTTAATAGAGATGGAAACTGGTTGATTATTTGTAGAACAGGCTCACGTTATGTCCTGTTAGAAATTTAGAATTATATTTAGAATGGCTTGGATGTTGCCAAAATTCAGAATGTTATCTTTTTCAAAATTTAGTGAAAGTTCAACAAGGATATATTTTCCGTTAAGTTAATAAGCCGTTATCATATTCACGTATGAGGGAATTGTTTATTGAAGCCTTCTCTCCGTTTGTCGTTAACATTAAAAGTTATGGTTTGCATAGTCTCCGTTCCGGTGGTGCGAATTCAGCAGCGAAATATGGTGTTCCGGATAGACTGTTTAAAAGGCATGGCCGTTGGCGATCTGATAAATCCAAAGACGGTTACGTGAAGGACGATTTAGTTCAGAGGATGCTCGTATCTCAAAATTTAGGCATTTAATTTTCATTTAATTTTTGAAAATGTTTGAAATTTTTAAATTCTTTATACTCCCGTTCTTTGTGTCAGCACCGGCGTTGTCGTGTGACTATGCACTTTATTATTTGTTTATTATTACTGGGTTTTTTTGCCAGTATATTTACAGTTTGCCAGTACATATGGGTTCTTAGCATACTATGCTTATATTCGTTACTAGCAAGGTTTTCAGTTATATAGTACAGTACGTTACATGCACGAGTTTTTAGACCAGGAGAAAGGCACTTTTATAATTAATTATAAATAGATTTATGGCACATCATATGGGAAAAGGAGATTACAAGAAGCTAACTATTGCTATAAAGCTTAATGTGAAATGGGAGATAACTCTGTTGGTCCTGGACATCTGGGATGTAATTGCGCCGAATCCCGATTGATATGAAATCATTGATTTTTTATTGTGCTTACACAGCTGCTTCGAAAAGTTTGTCAAAGTTTTTAAAGTTAATTTTGAAATGTTACTTCACTACTTATGGGATTTGATATATAGAAATGATAAATTCACTTCTTTGATTACAATCAGAACAATTATTATGTGTACATAGGAGGATTGAAGACTATTTTTGTTCAGCTTCATCACATTTGTTACGTAATGATCTGACTGTTTACGATTTGTGTATTTTACGGCATCGAAGGAGGGAGAATAAAGAATATTAACCACACTAGTATACATGTGGGAACAACAAATAGCTAATTATATGCCGTATTATCTTGTATTTCATGTTGGTGGCAACGATGTAGATGTCGTGGGCTGTTCCCACGAATTGATTGATACAAAGTATTACGTTTAGTAAATTTTTTGAACACAATGAAAATTAGGTCCGGGATTCGTTCTGTTATAGCTTTACAGATTACGCCACGCACGGTCACTCGGCATGTGTTCTGTAATGACTATAATAAAAGAGTCGGACAATTCAATCAACAACTAAAAATGGAACTCCAACGTTTCAACGCAATTACATATTGGAAAATTCGAGGTGTTATGAATTCTGCCTACAATTTACTGATAGATGGTGTTCATTTTAATGAGGAAGGTTTCATCCGCTATATTGTGTTTCTTTCACAACATTAGGACATTTTTTACATTGTTCAATACACACAATATGGTGGCCGGTTTTGCCCCCATCTATGATGGTTGTATCAGTTTTTGATATTTTATGTAATCACTTTACTTAACACACTATGGGGTTTATCATACTTTGACATATTATGGTATGTTTTCATAGTTATTATTAGCTGCGGAACCGTAGCCCTTTATGGTCTTATTACTAATTTTTTTTTAATTAGTAATAAGACCATAAAGGGCTACGGTTCCGCAGCTATGTTATTATATGATCATGTCTTCTATATTGTTTGTCTATAATTGTTACATGCTGTATAAATGTTTACTTGATTTTATTTTGATTTCGTCATTTTTAATAAATGACCATTTTCAATTAAACTATGAATTCAAGCTTTATTAAATGCCCAACCATCAAACAGAGCACAACGATTTGGATTGTGCCATAAAAATCAATAATGTTGTCGATAAGATTTAGATTTTATCAAAACAGTTGAGTATTGGAAAATACTCAATAGTGGTAGACACAAAAAACAACCAAATATATATATTGAAAATCTCTTACAATTTAAAAAAAATTTAAATGGTGCTCCATCGAATTTTGATGAAATAGATATACCTTCTCTGAATGATGATATGATGAACGGACAGAATTATAATCTGAATTTATACATCCAAAAAGACGAAATTATAAAATATATTCAAAAATTGTGAAGATGCTATCATAAACGAATACATAAAAACACCTTCAAACCAGTTCATTAAAATTTACGAAAAACTATTTAACTTGATTTTTGACACTGGGTTTATACCTGAGAGTTGGGTGGTTGGAAACATAATCCCTATCTACAAAAATAAATGAGACAGTAATGACCCCAAAAACTTTAGACAATAACTAAGCTGTTGGGGTAAACCTTTTACGGCTATTTTGAGTGAGAGACTGAGTAAATATTCTGACGATTTCTTTGTTATGCATGAAAATCAGTGTGGTTTTAGGCAAGGCTATTGTACAGTTGATAATTTATTTACATTGTATTCATTCTTTGAACTTTTAAAAAGGAAAAAGAAAAAAATGTAGTGTGTGTTTATAGATTTTGAGAAGGCCTTTGATAGAATCTGGCGGGAAGGATTGTGGTACAAATTGTTAGTTAATAATATAAATGGGAAAATGTTAAATGTAATACAGAATATATATAAAGATATCAAATCAAACATTATTTTTAATAACAGTAAATCCGATTATTTTCCATGTGGCAATGGCGTCAGACAAGGTGAAAACTTGTCCCTTTCTTATTTGCAATATTTTTGAATGATCTGGAAGATTTTTTAGAAAACCACAATGTTACGTTACAGGCCTTCTCACAATTTCACAAGATATTGAAAATATTATGAATGTATATATGAACATATTTTTATTGCTTTATGCAGATGACACCGTCCTAATGGCAGAAACCCATGAAGACCTTCAAAAACAATTAAATATTTTTCATGATTATTGCTTGGCTTGGAAATTAAAAGTAAACATAGTCAAAACTAAAATTGTATGCCTTACAAATGGAAGATTACTACAAAATTTACAATTTACATATAGCAACATCGAAATTGAAATTGTGAAGGAATTTAATTATTTGGGTTTATTATTGACAAAAACGGGAAACTTTAAAAGAGCAATTAAAACACTTGCTGATAAAGGGACCAAAGCAATGTACGAAATCCGGAAAAGAGGAAATTCCACAATCTTTCTATTTCATGTCAACTTGATTTATTTGATAAAGTGGTAAAATCTATATTACTGTATGGTTGTGAATTATGGGGATTAAGTAACTGTGATATAATTGAGAGAGTTCATTTGAAATATTGTAAGCTTCTACTAAATCTCAAATCTTCAACTCCAAATTGTATGATTTATGGTGAATTGGGACGCTACCCCCTCTATATAGATATAAAACAGCGGATGGTGTCATACTGGACCAAACTTATAACAGGAAAACAGTCAAATATTTTCTCTGTTGTGTATCGTTTAATGTACCATTTATATGATACGCAGAATGCAAATTGTTCATGGTTAAACAGTGTAAAAACTATTTTTAAATAAATGTGGTTTTTCGTATATTTGGGAAACACAAATTTTCATTAGTGAAGTCTAGTTAAAATTTAATATAAAAATGAAATTGCACGATAAATTCCAGCAGACATGGCGAGAAACATTACACAATTGTTCTTAAACCCTAAGTTATTGTATTTTTAAAGAAACGTTTATTTTTTAACAATATTTTGATATTTTAGACGAAAAAGATTTCTTAACTCTATGTAAATTTCGAACAACAAACCATAAACTGCCAATAGAACATGGAAGATGGAATAACATACCGCGCGAAAATAGAAAATGTAATTTATGTAATTTAGAAGAAATTGGTGATGAATTCCATTATATTTTAAATTGTCCATATTTTAAGCAATATAGAGATATTTATATCAAGAAGAGATATACAAAAAGACCATATATTATTAACTTCTTGGGGATTATGGCGTCAGCAAATAAACTGAATCTGACTAATCTACATGTATGTAAATTTATACGGATTATAAATGAAAGGGTGTGTCCTCCTAGCTAACTGTTTTCCTGTGTTCTAATATTGTATATACTGAAGGGAAAAAGAAACGCAGGGTCAACATTTTAGGTAATTTAATATTATTTATTCGAATGCTTTTTTCAATATTAATATATATGGATAAAAACACAAATTTAATCATCAAGTTTTTAAAATTTCATTAGATTTTAATCAATAATTCATGAGTAATTGAAACCAATTTAACAGTACCCCCAATATGTTAAAGTGAAATCGATTAACTCGTCAATATCTCGTATGCCCCCCCTCGCGCATCTGTTACAGCCCTGATTCTCCTGTGCATGGAGTTCATCAGAGCATTTATCCTTCTCATAGGGATATTATCCCACTCTTCCAACAAGTCAGCTCTTAATTGGTCGAGAGTAGCGGGGGCATTCCGACGCCCCCTTACTCTCCTGTCTATTTCGTCCCACAGATGTTCGATTGGGGACAAATCTGGACTGTACGGAGGCCAATCGTGTGGGTTAATGTTATGATTGGCGAGAAAATCTTGACAAACTCTGGTTACATGGGGCCGGGCGTTATCCTGCTGGAAAATTAGGTGATGCTGTTTCACAAATGGAACTGCAACCGGCCGGAGGATTTCATCCCTATATCTTACGCCTGTTAAATTACCGGCTATCAGAATCAATGGCGACTTTAACCCGTGAGATATCCCTCCCCAGACCATAACCGAGCCACCCCCAAACCTATCCCTCTCAAGAACGCAAGCGTCGGCGAAGCGTTCCCCACGACGTCGGTATACACGACGTCGACCGTCCGGAAGAAAAAGACTCATCTGTGAAAAAGACCCGTCTCCATTGCCTCATTGGAAATTGTCTGGGACCATGTGCCTCCAACCATGGCCATACGACGCGCGTGACGTGCACGAGTGAGAATAAAACCAATGTAAGGTCGACGAGCTCGCAGACCAAACTCGCGCAATCGGTTTCTCACAGTTTTTGGGTGAATGTGGCGATTATGATTGCCTACCGTAGTTGACGCGGTTTCAGTGGCAGTACCGTGGACAAGACGAATAGCCCTGTCTTGACGTGGCGTCGTTACGCGCGGACGATCTGCAACCCTTCCAGTATCTCTCAGACGACGGACAAGACGCTCTATGGTGGAAACATTCACACCAAATTGCAAATAAACTTGTGGTTGCCTTTGACCTTGCATTAGCAATGCAATAGCCTTACCCCTCTGAACTTCCGTCAGCCGTGGCATGATTACAAGAGATTCAAATTAACTTTAAATAGTGGAAAGCGATGTGTATACCTCAAGATTATAAAGTGGTATAACACGATGTGTTGACGAACTTGTTATCATTATTCTGCACGTGTTATTTGCTTTTTATCATTCTCTATGTCACATGATACCTTTCACGGTTGAGTAACTTTAGACACCGATTTTAGTGCACACTGACCATACCACTCGTCTGCCCAGTTTTCGTAATTTGACGCCACGCAGTTAAAAAATAGGAGCATATTATGTTACCCTGCGTTTCTTTTTCCCTTCAGTAATATTGTACATATTGTATATAATTGTTTCTATGTCTTCTCTGTACCTATGTCATTTGGTGATGAGAATAAAGATATATAGTGTGTGTATGTATAAAGGTGTCATAATTACTTAATGTATAATTAAACTGTCAGACTGTGTTTACACAAGCTTTATTGATTGAAATAAAAAGAAAAGAAGAAATAAAATGTATTTGTCAATTTTTATGCATAGGTTAAACAATAGTTTTCCATGTTTTATGAACTTTAAAACTCGAGGCGCAGCCGAGTTTAAATATCATAAAACATGGATAACTAGTGTTTGACCAATTAAGAACATAATCACTTATCCGAGAAAAATAAAAGAAACAATAATTAGCAATAATTAGTCAAATAATGAACTTTCAGTATCTGTACAGAGAAAAATGTATTCACTTAAAAAATCAAAACAAATAAAATGAAAATGTACCCTTAAGACTTTTCTTTTTAATGTGATCATGATTAAAACTGTTTCTTAAATAAGTGAACCATGTGTTAAAAATGCGCACCCCCATACTAGTAATTATCTATAGGTTATAGTTATAAAGATGGATGGAAATGTTCCTTGCTTTAATTTTTTTCTGAAGAAAACCAAGATTGGCATTTAGAAGATTTAGATTTAATTCAGACTCAGCAACTAATTTTCAGTAACAAACCCGCAAATAGTAGTAATAATAGATTTGCTGATGCTGTGTCTACCACTGAATTTGAAAAAACGGATTAGTGACCGAATTCCATAGAAAAAACTAAAAATGCAACAAACTGATTGAAAGGGATTATTTTGGCTTTAATACACTTGAGAGTGTTGTTGTTGAATGAATATGAAATAGCTAGTATATCTGAATATCCTGTTTGGAGATAATCACGTGCAAAACAGTGGAAACGGCAAAAAAGAGGGGATGACCTGAGGACCACCTTGGTATTAAAAATCGGATTAAAAAATTCTGTCGATTAATTTCCACCAAAAAATGTCACACTGAAGAATAGACATATAGACATCATTGCACCAAATTTTGCAATCTTTTACAGTCAGATTTTTAAAATATTTAAATTTATGTTTTTCATGGATGGCACCCAGAAAAAAATTAATTGTTGAGGAAAGTTATCACACACCCATCCTTTGCTAGTTTCTTTGTTTGTGAGATAAAAAAAATAACTAGTTACCAATAACAAAAGTTTTTGAATTCTTATAATTGACACAGTGGATGTACAAATTACCAAATGACTGCATTTGTCTTTTTTATTTTCAGGTCTGTGGAGGGGTGTTTAGAGGGTGACTCTACTTGATTAATTCATTACAAAATAAACCCCAAAAAACCCCAGACAGCCACCCAGCTGTATTGTTAAATTCCTTCAAATTCTGTGCTCCAGTTGTATTCGATTGATTCTGGTTATTCTGTAGTTGTCTTAGGAGAAGGGGGGTGGGGGGGGGGGGGGGGGGCGGTATGAGAGAGGATATTACAAATTTTTTCTCAAACATGGCTTACTATTTTTTTACTACCATAAAATGAATGGGCTCTATAGTTTCATAATATTTAAGATTCTGGTGTATATATATATATATATATATTTTTTACAAACCCTTGAAATTCAATAGAAAAAGGTTGTAACACAAATTGTGTTACATTTCTGGTATTTCGATGAACATTTTTTCTGGAAAGAGGTATTTCAATAATATTTTGTGGGCACCGGCATATATAGTCTCTAACATTGTTTCTCTAATGAACCACTAATGAGTGAGTATGATAAGGGTAGATTTTGGCCCAATCTCAGAAACTGTTTATATAGATATAATATTAAACACAATCATTGAAAGGTAAGAACAATTTTTTTTTTATGATTTCACTTTGTCCTTTGTTGCTTAGCAACGTAAATGGAGGAGGGTCCAATTAATCATTGGAAATTCAAATTTGGTGGTTTTATTTTACATATATTGCATAGTCTTTTCGACACAATGTTATATTCTGTGTATGTACACTCTAAAAATAATATTCCAATTCTCTATGGTAGCATATAGTATTTTTGTGTAGTTTTGTCACCCTAGCAACGGTTTTGTAAACATTAAATTAGCCTATATTATTGCAATTAATGGTTGAATTTTGACATCTACGATCTTTTGACTTGATATTTGATTAAGCGGTACATTTTTGTCAAGCTATACACACTACAAATGTCATTTCATATTTCAAAAATACATTTTGATATTTTTATTCATAGTTATGCCCCGTCCATAGCAATAGGTTTCCCTATGCACAGTATTTTCCTGTAGATCTCATGGACCTTTTATTTAATCAAGAAAAAATATTCTACAACAGCACCTTAGCAGATCTAGAGACATCTTATCATTTACTAACCAGTATATATTATAAGAATGCCTTAAACCTTACAATGTCCCTACTAACCAAATATTATCCCTAGCAACCGCAGAAACTCGTCAATGCTGAGCTCTGTAAATTGCTTTTTTTAAATCTTTTTATAACCGAATGTTGATCTTTTTATTTTTTAAATCATGAGAGGAAATTATTCTCAGTAATTAGAATGTCAAAGGATCCAAGTCAACTGCATAACATGGTAAAACAGCGCTACAGCGGCAGGAGAGGATATAATCCATGTTGAATAATTAAGAAATAAATCGTGGAAGCCAGAATGTGTTGGGAGTTTTATCATGGATTGGCGGATATTATACGTTATTAGTCTCGAGATGTTATATATCCCTTTAAAACGGGATATATAACATCTAGAGACTGATAACCTTTTTATCTGAATGTTCCAACATTAATAAGTATGTCCTTATTATAGGAAAAACATAAATACGTGTATCTTTGGACAAAGATCACAGAGAGCGATTATTGATTTTCTGTCATCTTGTGAAATGTGTGTCGTCTGCTGTGCACAATGTAAATGGACAGCACATAGGTGAGAGCGATTATTGATTTTCAGTCACCGCACGGCTTCCCTGAAGTTTTAAAAGTACCTTTTCAGCCAATTAAAATTCTACTTGCCACGAGAACATCAGAGAATAGTATTTTATCCCGAGCCAGAAGTGAGGGATACAATTTACTAATATCCGCCAATCCATGTTAAAACTCAAAACACATTCTGTCTTCCATGATTTATTTCGATTCTGATATGTCTAAGAGTACAAATACGGTGGTATACTTTGATTGGAAGACGGTAATTTATATTTACGGTATCTTCAAACTTTTTTTGTTGAGAAAAGTAAAACGTGATAGATTATATAAATAGAATGCTTGGTAATACTGTATTATCGGTCATGGCCCATTAAAGTAAAATCATACCACTAAAATTCCAAGTAATACTACACATTTAGCACTGACTCATAAACGATAGACTATATCAATGACATTCTTAGTAAGGATAACAAAAGGACCATTAAAAACAAAACACCGAATATGTAAATCAAACCTGACATCCGTGTACTATGTTAAAACATGCACGTTATATCGTTATATGTACTGTATTAGATGAATTATGAATTATCAAATATATTATTGTTTCTTTTTCCATACTTTATTGAAATAAGTAAGAATAAAATATTGATCTCACGATGTTGTTATCGGCAGTCATGTGTGCTAATCCATTACGCCACCGCAACGTTAATATTAAGTTATATATAAATCAAATTTACGTTAATACAATTATTCATCGGGAATTCACTTTGCGAAAAAGCCAAATAAAATATATTTATTAAAGAAATAAAATTATAATAAAAGTAAATTGACTACTAAAAATAGAAAGTTCCGATGTGTTTACATGTCTAATGAATTAATTTCTAAGATAATCTGACGTACTAATTTTCTTTTTGGTTGCTTGTTTTGTTTTCTGTACTTTTTGTGAATTGTAGGGATAATATTAAAGTATACTTTAGTATAGTAACACATGAAATTCCACTGAGGGTTAGAAAAAAAAACACGTCGGACTCAATGCACATTCAGGTCGGCAGTAAATCACATCCAAAATTTATTTAACGTCAAAACTGTTTCATAAAAATTGTTCAAGTTTTACTCCCGTAGCAAAACAACTACGATAACCAACTTTATTTTGGATGAGATTAAAAGGTCGATTTCTATTTCTGTCTATTACGGATGAAAACGGTCAATAAAAAATGGCCGCTGACGAGAAATCGACCTTAAAATTATTTTTTGATTGCAGATTTCATACTCTCCACACTCGGATACCAACACAAAAATTAAATGAGATATGTGTTTATGTATATTAAACATCATACTAAAATATGCCGTTGGTACCTGCTTGTTGTTATACTGAAAATTTACATTAAATACACATTTCTTGTTAGATTTCATATATTTTCACGAAACGATAGACTTTTCATTGACTAGTGTGACGTCATCGCACGTGCAAATATGGAAAATTGCTACCAAAATAGTAGTTGGGGTAAAGGTCTTATAAAATCAAGAAACAACGAAAGCTATACGTTTCATTTATAATTTGTCTATTTTTTAGGCCAATTTCTGCCCTTATCATACCTACTCCTTTGCTTGATTCTTTTTCTCACTAATTTAACAAAATATATGGCCGTTTTTCACTTTCTCAAATCGACGTCCAATGACGTCACTGACGTATACTTCAATTAACGTCACACCCGTTAAGGAATGTTTTTGAAGCAATGATGGAGAAGGGACAAGATTCCAGATGAGGGGTTCATGATGACGTTACGATTAATTACGGTTAGTTACGGTTAATTAAACGATTTTATTGATACAATGACATTTTGCGAAACGTAACATTTTTACGGGAAAAGTAGCGTGAAATTCTTATCTCACCCACGGGTTGAGACATAATTGCGTAATTGACCAATCAGCGACTGAGAACAAAGTGATCCACACGTTGATTATCGATTTCTTCTCACACGGGTTGAGAAGTGTGAAAATTGAACCAGAATTAGAGAAATAATAATAACACTGCCTGACACTGGCATAAGCAGCAATAAGATATAAAATACAAGGAGCACAGCTATGGAAAGGTAAAAGAGTCATTTTTGTTAACTGGCCATATCCAATGTAAACAATCTTTGTCAGCAAGAAGCATGGAATTGAGGGAGAATTTTCAAACGCACAGATGATCATATATTTGAGAAGACATTGAAAATAGAGTTATCTCCCATACCCCAGGCATACATCCTTAATGTATGGATGCAATGGGCAGAGCAGAGGAATCACAGGCACTTGTTTCATTCAAAAAATATATGTCCCCTCCTCTTCCTTACTTCAAGGTAAACATCTACCCTTTTCCCCTTCCCCACTTCGCCTCAATATTTTTCGCTTATTTGTGATCCTTTCGCTGACCCAATTATATCGTTACACTCCCGAGCTATTTCTCTTTTCGATTGCCACATTTAAATATACCTACCGTGCCCCCGTCGGACGAATTGGACAAGAATAGTCAGCGAACGTGGCTTAGTGAAAATTTAAGTCATTGAAACGGATACAACCACTTCCGGTCCGGTTTAAATTGATTTAGAAGATTTAAAAAAAGATGCTTTAAAAATCAAATGTCAGTAATTTGGAGTTGAACATATTTTTATAATCTGCATTGGAACAATTATCTGTATTTTAAAGGCTTACTTTACATTTGAGAGGAGATGATCATGATGGCATTGTTACACATGGCCGGTCTAGAGAATTCCGAATGCATATGAAAAATCCAGCGCAAACCGGAAGTGGCTGTATCCGTTTCAATGACTTAAATTTTCACTAAGCCACGTTCGCTGACTATTCTTGTCCAATTCGTCTGAGAGGTGCCCGGTAGGTATATTTAAATGTGGCAGTCGAAAAGAGAAATATCTCGGGAGTGTAACAATATAATTGGGTCAGCGAAAGGATCACAATAAGCGAAAAATATTGAGGCGAAGTGGGGAAGGGGAAAAGAGTAGATGTTTACCTTGAAGTAAGGAAAGAGGAGGGGGCATACATTTTTTTAATGAAACAAGTGCCCGTGAGAGGAATTGTAACCCAACAACAGCAATGGAAGACTATACATTTTTTTTTTACAGAAAATGGTTTTCTATGTTTGATAATTCATTGTAATCCAGGCAGATTTTCATTGTTCTCTAATCAGACTTAGTGTGAACTTTATTGAGTCATTCTATACCTAATAAGAGAACAATGCAAATCCAGTCAATCGTGACATTTTATAAAACATAGAAAACCATGTTTTATGAAAATAAGAGTAAAAAATCAAAGCTTCTGATTGGTCAAGGAGAGGTGATTATGTTCTAAGTCAAGTCTGGAAGTTGATTACTCCCAGCTGTGAAGTATATTCTGATTAACAATAAATTATCTCAGTTGTGATTGTATGGCTTGAATGCTTTTTTTTTTTTTTAAACAGTTTGAACAGTTTATTGAGAAAACACTCGGACACATATAAACGTGTAACATGGGGTCAAATATAACAAAAATAATGTTAATTAACATGACGGAATAAACAAATGACAAACAGAATAGTTAATACAAACATGCTCCATAAAAGTTATGACAAATATTCTTTATACATATAATATACATGTTCATAATATAGCTACAATTTTTCTTATAAACATAGATACTTTTTTTTTTTTATAATTGAGAGTTACAAATTCAGAGTAGACCAACAAGTTTAAAATAAGATGGATGGATTCTATAATAATTCGGTATATATTTGTTTCTTAATATTACAACAATTTCATTTTCACATAACAGAATATGAAATTCATCCCCAATCCCATTCCCACAAACATTACATTTTCTGTCTGCCCTTGGGATATTATACCAACGTCCTGTTTCGATTGGTAAGCGTAAATTTGATGTTCGGAATTTAATTATCCATTTTCTATTATATTCACTGAGTCTTAATAAATAGTTTTCAAGACAAAAATCATTTTTAAATCCTGAGTAAAATTGTCCACGGGACGAATTATTTATGTCACTGTGCTATTTTTGTATAAACTGATCCCTTAAAATTTGCTTAACCATATTCTTGTCGAAGTATCCAACCTAACTTTGAAAAATATATCCCAGACAAACTTCGTTAAATATAGACTCCACGCATTTAATCCATTTGAAATGTTGCTGATTTTGTTCATGCAAGGATAACATTAATTTATATAAAATGCTACTTAATTTTGATTCACTTTGAATAAGCCTACTCCAAAAGGATATCATTCTGAGCTTAAATTTAACCTCAATAGGATATCTTCCAAGTTCTCCCAGAACCATAAAATTAGGAGTGGTATTTCTAACTTGAAGTACTCTTTTACGATATTTTAGGTGAATTTGTTCAATAAATTTCAAATTTTCATATCCCCATACTTCGGAACCATGAATAAAAATTTGCTCAATCATGGAATCAAGAAGTAATAATTGGGTATCTACGGGTAAAGCCTCTTTTCTAACAAGTTTATACACACAATACAGTGCCTTTTCTGCTTGTTCTACAAGTTTTTTCTTTGTTTCTAAAAATGTACCATTATATTTAGATATAACACCGAGGTATGAATATGTGTCTACAATTTCAAGAACCTGTCCTTAAAATCATAACTTTAGTTTTATTAACATTGCCTTGTAATTTCCAAATCTCACAGTATGACTCAACTATATCTAGAGCTTTTTGTAATCCATCTTTACTCTCAGACAAAATAACAGTATCATCAGCATATAATATAACAAACAATTTGTAATACACATGTAGTTCACTCTCAAGTTTATCTCTTATATTTTCTAATGGTATCCCCCCTAATTGACAAAAATAGTCTTCAATATCATTTAAGAAGATCGAGATGAGAAAATGATATATATTTTCACCCTGACGAACACCTGTAAGACAAGGGAAAAAATCCGACTGACCGCCATTATACATCTTCGCCAGCCAAGGGTTACGATCCACTCTACTCATCTTTACCCTTGGCATCGTTAGTTGGATTTTCGCAATTCCCGCGCACTGCCACCTGCTATATTCTGACGGTTACGCCCCATGTAATGATGTCATTTTCAGCCAATCGACGCGAGGCTTTCATTTCCTTTCGCTTAAATGCCCTGAAAATCGACTCGAGATTATAATATGGCTGATTTTCAAGCGAGGATTTGACGAGGCTCATACTGTTATTCAATGGTAAGCTAACTGCTTTTATTTCAAACTTACAACATTATTTTATATGTACACGCATTTTTATGTTGTTGACATTTTTCCTACAGAAAATGTGGTTTTTGTAAAGCGCGTTCTGATTGGTTGTAGCTACCACTAGCTGCATTACATATAAACCGTCACCGTGTGACCTCGAAAATCCGTCTAACGATGCCAAGGGTGAAGATGAGTAGAGCGGATCGTAACCCTTGGCTAGCGAAGATGGCCATTATATTGAACACAAGATTTGACACCAGTATACATATTAAAAATTACTTTAAAACATTTACCCTTTATTTCACTTCTTTGTAATTTTTTTCACAACCCTGTGCTGAATGTCACCTTAAAACTTCAATGAGTGGTTCATTCATGTTGGTATCCTCATCAGGCTGTGTTAACTAGGTTTGAATAAGAATTTCCTTTTTCTGATGACTTTTATTGACAATAGGACCATACAAATGTAATTGCAAATAAACTGAAGCAAGTATCATAAGCATGAAACTATTGTCATAGCATGTATCTAAGATCCAAACATCAAACTGGATTGTGCTAACTGCAAAGCAAAACATAAAACAAAAACAAATTAATTAAAAGCAAGCAAAATAAAAAAGAAATATGCAAATTAAAATAATAGTAGCCCCTCAAAGTATAATGCACTTTCTTTGATCACAAATAAGGCAAGCAGCTCAGCAATTCTGTCATTATATACCTTTTCATGAACATGTTCATCAATTAAAACTGCTGTCATTAGCCTCATTTTTGTATTTGATTGCAGTATTAATTCCGATGGTTATGGGTCGTTTTTTCATCGACATTTACACCATATCTCCTTTTACTTCTATCAGAGAGGAACAGGGCTTAAATATGGAAGCGGTGTACTCTGTCTATCACTCAAGAAAAGCTTGGTGTTGAACAAACTCATTTTATAGGACAATGAGTCATGCACCATTCTAAAAAGATGACAGATTTGTGACACCTAGTACCTTGTAACTTTTTTTTACTGTAAAAGATATTTATTTTTGACATTTTCCTTCTTTATATCATACTGCAACCATTAATAGATGTAAAGGATTGCACACATTATTGTGAGGCACATGTACAAGTTAAGACAATGGAGACAAGTTGTGAAGTTGTACTTTCCTAAGTACATTGACAAGGTAGTATTTATTGAGATAAAACATACGTGTCATACAGTTTGGTTACACTGGGAGGATATTTCAATATGTTTTTATTTGTTTTAAAAACATTTTCGGGTTCAGACATTGTTTAGATTGGAGAAATGGAGCGCTGGAGATGGTGTGTCATGATAACCACCCCCCCCCCCCCCCCCCCTTTTGTTTTGTAATGTGACCAAAAGTACATTTCCGCGTGATGTCTTCAACCTCTAAAATAACTAAAAGGGACAAACAAATGTATCTGATGTGAACTGTGCCAATTACCCACTTAAGACACGCCTTCATTCAATGCTGTGCATCATTTCCTTTGCTGAGATGGGAATATTTGTACGCTATGGCGGCCGCCATTAAAAAAAATGGATTCAGCCGTTACCTGACCCCGATATCAAACAAAAAAATCCGAGGGGTCACGAGTACCAGGCTAGGTATTTCGTTATTGCCTAATATTGTTTGCTTGTGAAATAAACATTAAATTTAATTCAACGTTCTTCTTTTTTGACGAAAATATACAAATTATTTGTTTGAAATGAATATTTAAAGAATTTTGTCTGTAAATTGAAACCGATAATTATCGAATCCTACACGGAAAGTAACGAGTCGCTAAAAATAACACGATTGCGCAACCCGATCGTCTGCTCTGGATTATTCATTTATTGCTAAAGCAAGCGCAAGCTTATATTTATATTCGCTTAATCGCATCAGGTATTGATACAATACACAATTGGTCAAAATGTCTCAAAGAAAAACACTTTCAAAAGTTCCGTTGACCCCCCAATTTACAACAAATGGTCCAAAGTCCAATCGGAATAAAATCCAGGTGTTAAGCGGCCTTACTGTTTGGATTATTTCATGGCGTCTCATTGACAATGGCGATACCACTTCATTTTTAACCTTTTCGAAGTTCTATTCAACTATATAATTTTATTCTACATTTACACATGGATCCTGGTGGTAAAATCTACACTATTGATGAGTTAGATGTTGGAAAGTCGAGAATCTTGACGATGAGGGGTCTGACGAAAACAAGAACGAAAAGGAAGGATACCGCATTACCGGGTCGTTTCGCCCCTGAAAGTGAATCGATTCGCCCCACTTAATCGCATACATGCTAACCCTCGAGAGACTAAAAGCGGTAGAGGGTCTAGGGTTTGCCACGCACCCCCCCCCCCCCCCCCCCCCAGAAAATTGTTTTTCAGAAGGACGCAAAATGGTGCATTCTGTTGCATTTTGGATATAAAATCTATTCAGTCAAATCTTTAAATATAGTATGAAAAAATGGAAATTAGCATTTTACATATATACAAGTCAAACCTCATTCCCTCGAACTCGGATGGGTCGAATACCATGGATGGCTCGAACTTATTTGAAAGTCCCGCCAATTTTCCCTATATTTTTAAGCTAAAAAAAATCTTTCGCTTGAACACTGATACCTCGAACAGTCGAACTTAATAAATGGTCCCATCAATAATAGAGAATCATAATAAAATCACGAGTTTTACCATATCAAACTCGAACATCGCAATTTAATTGACAGATGTACGTTGAATGTGCTTACATACAAATGTACATATATATATGATTAATCAATCTACTGGCTTGATAAATACACTTTAATATAAAATAGCGGGGTTATGTTACTTAAAATCATTTAATCCACGTCATCTCTTGTGTGTGTTACAATAAGATATCATCAATTATGAGTGCCTATTGTCGAGTATGTTTTACTATTAAAGCGGAAAAAACATTTCCTGATTTATTGTTGAAAACAAGGAAGATTTACTAATATATTTGAGACTTAAATCACTTATTTTTCACAATTTTTTCACATTCACAGCTAAGTTTATGAAAAAAAACATGCTAATATTCACATATGAATTTGTAAAGATGTGCTTCAACCTGGAAACGGAGAACCTCATATGCGCTTTCCCCCTCCTAGAAACCCGGACAACCACTATCAATAGGACAGGCAAGCAAGAGAAGCGACTGATGAAAATGCCCCAAGGTCTAAAAAACAGAAACTTAATTTTTTCAGAAATAAAATGTTTGTGGTATCAAGTCAAAACTTTTATTACTAAAATTTATACAGTTAATTACAACACATGATATACAGTATGTATTTTTATAGAGACAAAAACTGACAAATATGACATTTTGAATATCCCAGATGGTTTTAGCTATGTTGCAAAAAATAGAAAAATATTTAAGCATAAATCTGGAGGTATTGTTGTTGTATATAAAAAATCTTATTAAATTTATTAATATTAAATTTAAATTTAAGTATTTAATAATGACCTTTTATTGGGATGTGTATACACCCTACCTGAAAACTCTCTATATTCGTCCATAAATGCATTTTTAGATATTGAAAATGAATTAGTAAATTTTATAGAAAAAGACATGAAATGTGCACTTGTTGGAGATTTTAATGCTAAAACTGGGTTTTTTGGAAGATTTTTTCAGAACCAGATGAAACTTTTTTGAATGTTATGGATGTAAATGTAGAAGATGGCCTATTTAGATATCAAATTGCTATGACTACCAAGTTTTACTTGATAATAATATTTCCTTAAAAAGATATACTCAGTGTGAATGCAGACTAAATAATTTTGGACGAAAACTTTTAGAAATGTGTAAGTCTGCTTTGGCTATATTTGAAAAGTATTGTCATCATTGGAAATTGAAGGTTAACTTGCAAAAGACTAAAGTAATAATATTTTGTAAAAGAAAATAAAAAAATCAACCTATTTTTAAGCTATGTGGGGAGAATTTACAAATTGAAGACTCTTATTCATATCTAGGTGTTATATGTAATCATAACGGCTCTTTTGTGAAGGCAAGAGCTAAATTGATGGATCAAGCTCGCAAAGCTTTATATTGTTTGTATAGAAAATTGAGAAATATATCGATTCCAATAGATTTACAATTTAAATTGTTTGATACACTTATACTTCCAATACTTACTTATGGCTCTGAAATATGGGGTTATGAGAACACTAAGCAACTAGAAAAATTTCATCTTCAGTTCTGTAGAAATATTTTAGGTGTTAGAACCACTACTCCAAATTTTATGACATACGGAGAACTTGGTAGAACACCTATAGATATATTATGTATAAAATTAAGGATTGTAAATTTTTGGAATAGACTTATTTCAAACAAGAAGAAACTTAGCTGTATTTTATATAAGATTATGTTTAATTTGAGTATTATTGATAATGTTCAATTTAAGTGGCTAAATTTTATCAAATCAATTTTTGAGAAAACTGGGCTTAATTATCTATGGAACCAACAACAGCCAGTTCATTCAGTGCAACTAAAATTTATTGTTAAGCAAAATCTGACTGATCAATATATTCAAAACTGGTTTAACCAAATTGAGAACTCTTCTAGAGGAGAATTGTATGGCATATTTAAATTGAATTTAATTTAGATAAATACTTATTAAAATTATTACCACATGAGAGAAACATGATAACAAAGCTTAGATGCAATAACATTAAGCTTCCAATAGAAACTGGAAGATGGCCGAATACTCCCAGAGAAGAACGTATTTGTCATCTGTGTAATGTTGGTTTAGGTACTGAATTTCATTTTTTATTTGAATGTACCTCTGCTGATGTACAAAGGCTTAGATGTAAATTTATTCCAATTTATTATACTAGATATGCAAACATGTACAAAATGAAAGGCCTGTTATCTTTGTGTAATGTTAAGGTTCTGAAAAAATTGTCTTATTTATATCTAAATTGCAAAATGTTTTGTAATTATATTCTGAGGCTGTATTATTTTAGGTTAGTTATATCCGTCATTATGTAAAATATTTTGTATAATATTCTTCTTGTTACACTTGTATATATGTGTCCGAGTGAATAAAGAACTTGAACTTGAACTTAAATGATTAAATATTTTTTACGAGAAAGGCCAGTTTTACTGTGCATCAGTTATCATATATAGGTAATGAAACTGTCCCGAGTCAGAACAAGATTTTTTTCTGTCTAAAATTACGGGACCTCGGTGGCTCGAACTTCCGATAGCTCGAACATATTTTGACAGTACCTTCGAGTTCGAGCGAGCGAAGTTTTACTGTATATATATGTTTAGGAGTCATAAGTTCAAAATGTAGTGCTTCAACACTTTATTTTAAATACAGTTTCTGATTGGCTTAATGATAAAGAATTGACCAATGGAAGTTTCCGGTACACATTTTAAGAGGGAAACGATTACGGAAAGGGCCTAAATAATTTGGATTTGTACACATTTATACGTCTTAGAAATCTACAAGAATAACCAACATGTGAACAATTCACGATAAAAAAAAATTTACATTTTTTTTTTTAATCGGTAGGAAAACATCTAAAATCGGTAGGCGGTAGAAGACTTAAAAAATCGGTAGACTACCGCGTAAATCGGTAGAGTTGGCATGTATGTAATCGCTATTATATAATAATAGATGAAGTCTTTTTCGACAATTTTTTGGTAATTATTTATTTATTAGTTGTATACAAAAAAAAATAATAACAACTAATTTGAAGCCATGCAGAACAAACAATACATAGGATACATATAAATTTATTACTGTATCGTATTGTTCAAAGACATTTTACAAATTTAAGCAGGTGTCAAACAATTTACTATATAATGATTTTATTGTCAATATATATAATATATACAATTGGATTTATTACTAGTCCGTCTCCATACAAATACAGTAATAGCATAAACAAATTAAATGACAGCAAATGTACAGCCACAGGCTATATCAATAATTAGTAAATTACTGCAGTAAGCAAAATCATGTCAAATTAAGCATACATGTTAAATATTGTTTTAATATTTAACAGAAAAAAAGGAGGGGGTGGTAAAACTAATAAATTGTGTTGAGATAATATCAGGGTTGGGGATAATTAATCATTAAATCTACAAGTTTGTCGAATAAATTTTTGCACTGATTTGAACAATAAAGTATTCAATTCTTCACTAATTTCATTACATCCAAAGAGTATATATTCTATAGAGATGGGAACAATGTTATTAAAATAGATAAACAGAGAAGTTCTATCGTGTTGATAAAGTGGACAATCAAGAAAAAAATGAATAGCATCCTCAAATAAATGACCACATACACAACGTGGATCATTCTTCAAATTTACTCTATATAAATCGGCATTAAGGCCACTACATCTACATTGTATGTCTTAGCTTAGTATGTATTATGTTAGTTTTCCTATCGCCAATATTGTAAAATGAAGCCACCAGAATTTGGACAGCCTGAATTGTCAAACAATGAAAGTGAAGCCATGCATAATATTAAACAGTCAAGAAAGCATGTTAATTATGAGGAAGACAAAAATAAAGTACCCATGAACAAGCCTTACAACATCCAAAATACGAATATTTGCAATGGAATTTTCCATATTTCATTTTTTAAAGCACTATTACAATGGTATTTTCCATATTTCATTTTTTAAAGCACTATTAATCAATGAGGGAAAAACGACCCGGGGCGAACGGGAATAGGGAAATAACGACTCACGGGGCGAAACGACGCCAACGGCCTTCAGGCTTGTGTTGTCGGCAGGTAAGTTAAACTTGCCTTTGGTGCCATCACAAGATTATGTTTTACAAGATAACAAGAGGTGCTACGACAAAATTTTGAGTGACTGGAATTTCAGACTCCCTTCATTGGGCTTCAAATGTATTCGGGTAGGCTTGAATGAACATGATTGATGGTATTCAATTTTGGACACCAATTTTTTTTTACAGACATAAAACAGTTCTTGTTAGCCCATGGTCTGAATATTTTTAAGTGGGTGGTTGCAGGAGGCATATTTCCTAAAGACGAAGTCGAACAACAACTTATGTATTTTTAGAACAAAGTGTTCACCATCACAGACACTGGATGACAACCCCCACAATGTATAGATATTGCACCAAAGAAGATGATGGTTTGACAGAAGGAGCTTATTGTTCTTGCACTACAGGGTATGACATTTATGCATGTTTTTTTTTATTCTCTATATGGTGTCTATGCAGTGCCAGTTCAGGACCATTAGATAATAACAGAAGGGATTGCAACTAATCTT
Source organism: Bathymodiolus brooksi (assembly GCA_963680875.1). Classification (NCBI taxonomy): domain Eukaryota; kingdom Metazoa; phylum Mollusca; class Bivalvia; order Mytilida; family Modiolidae; genus Bathymodiolus; species Bathymodiolus brooksi. Next base: position 27,672,993 of record OY804589.1, read on the forward strand.
GGCTGAAATGTTCCTAACAAATTCATGACAAAATGTTGTAGTTACTATGGTGTCAATGAATCAGTACATTTCAATAATGTTTGAGAGATGTCAGTTCAAATCTCTCTGGAAGCTAATGATCTGCATACATGTACATATTGGGTTTGTCAACTACTAACAATTACAATATATGTATATACATTGTAGCTTCTATAGTACAAGGTAGTACATTTCAATAATGTTGAAAAGATGTCAGTTCAAATCTGACTGGAAGCTAATATATGGGTTTATTTTAATATATGCTTGATTATGTTGACTGCATTAACTAACTTGGACACAAGTCCCTAGCTTAATGAAAGTTTTGAAGAACTACTCCTTTTTCAATGCGACCGCAAAAATGTTGTGTAATAGTTAGCATGCTCACCTAGAATGTGGTAGATCCATGAGTTCTAGCCCCTGTCTAGTCAAACCAAAGATTATATATTGGTAAGAATGCAGCATTAAGGAGTAAGAATAAAAACTGGTCGAGTCAGAATAATGTTTCAGAGTGGAACGACATACAGGTTATCTACCCACAGACTGTTGTTTTAATGAACTACATTTTGTAGCACTCTAAAAATCCAACTAAGGGTGTTGGTCTTTTCATTTTTTGTATCTAAATGTTTCCTGTTGCTCATGCTTAAATAGTTTACACATCACATGTTATAGTTTATGTTTCTTGTTTAAAAATTCTATGAATAGAATGTTTTTATCCCCCATATGTCACGAGTGTTGTTTTTCATGTAACATTATTGAATATTTTGGGCTTTGTTCATTTACCTGAGAAAGTCTTAGACAAATATTTTGAAATTAAAGGAGTTTTGAACCTTATTACATGTATGAGTTTTTTTGGGGAGGGGGGGTGGAACTTTTGTCAGATTTTTTAACTTCTCAATTCAATAACTAAAGGATAGAGAAAATTGCAGTGTCCCCCAATATTAACTTTTTGATGTTAAAAGCAATATAATTTTCATTCAATCATTAACTTAAGACTTAATCAGGATGAGGGGAATGTGTTTTATTACCCATTCTTCAATGTTCCAGTTCATAGTTTTGTTATTTTACAACATTGTTATTATACATGTAGCTGACCTTTTAATAATGTTTTGTTTTTGCAATAAATATTTTCTTGTTAATGAATATTTGTTTAATTTTTGTGCTTTATAATTTACAAAAGTTATCGAGTTGAATCATTTACAAAGTACATGTGCATGTACATATTTTGCCCAACCAAGACTGACTTGTTCCTGAATTTAGCACTTTTTCCATACTAATCCTTATATGTTATTATTGGTCTCCTGACATTGGCATAAACAAGAAAGGACGGAGTGCCTCACAAACAGAAACCACACCATAATAATGTGCTTGACATACATGTAAGAATGGAACATGACTGTTAATGTATAGCCCTGTATCAGGGCATACTATTTATCCCCTGTCTGTCCCTCCCTATAATTTTGAGCTAGAGTTTTTGTAATATTTTGTAGTGTGTTTAATGCACAAATACTAAAGGTGTGCATTCTTACAGGATTTTGACTTCTAAAAAATCACAAAATGATATATAGTTGAACTAAGTCATTTTTAAGTTAGTACATCTAAAGTGTCTTACACACACAGACTTTATACATTCTCTAACAAAAGGGGCACACCAGTTTTAAGTTGGGCCTTTTAAAAAGTTTTATTTGATGCTCCATAATATGATAATTTACAAATTGCATGTTTAATGTGATATAAATATGATAAACTATAAAACCATGCAGAAGTCTAACATAATACCAACTTTAAAACATTAACATTACAAAGCGGATTTTGTACAAATACCTGCCAGTCGCTTAGGGGGGAAAAGACTTCTTTTGATTTCCCTTTTTTATAAGGACCCCTCCCCCCCCCCCTTTTATATGATAGTCGGACAACAAAATATACAAGATTTAGATTAATTTTCTTCAAGTTAATCGATAAGTACCCGCTAGGATGATATATTTTATTTATTCTTGCAGGTCTAGGATATTTTGTAAACAGTACTATTTGCGAGGTTGTGTCACAATATCCTTGGAAGTTGGAACTACTACATGTATTCTACTATAGCTGAATATTCACACGATCTCTCATTATTTTCAAGTTCTTCGGGATACATGTAGTCATAAATTATTTTCCTAACCAACAAATTCACGAAAACTTCCTTACGACCGTGACGATATGTGCATAACTGCCACGATGAATAAACTGCGACACCGTGTTTACAAATGCAATGACGTCTTGTTTACGTTTTTTTACTCCGATTGACCTTTGAACCATAATGGCGGCGGTAACGTGAAATTGGTAACCGATAATTATCGAATCCTACATGAAAGTAACGAGTCGCTAAAAATAACACGATTGCGCAACCCGATCGTCTGCTCTGGATTATTCCTAGAGCAAACTCAGGCTTATATTTATATTCGCTTAATTGCATCAGGTATTGATAAAATACACAATTGCCCAAAATGTCTCAAAGAAAAATACTTTCAAAACCTTATGCATATGTCAGAAGGTAGCAGGTCAAATCGGCCCCAAACCAAATCGGTCCCAAGTCAAATCGGCCCCAAGTCAAATCGGCCCCAGTCAAATCGGCCCCAAGTCAAATCGACCCCAGATCAAATCATTGTATTATTATGGTCTTTTTTATTGTTTCACTCCTTTTTTTCACACCGGGAAATCACATGTCCGCCAATTTTGTTGTTTACTATTGTCAACATGCAAAGTTAAATATTTCTTAAATAGTTTGGACACTATTCAGCAAAATATTTAAATACATCCAATACGTTTTAATTATTGAAGAATTAAAACTGTCTAGTAAGTACAGTTGTGTTTTGTACCAGTAAATGTTTACCATTGATACGAAAATAAACTAAATATAAACGTCTGACTATATCTCGCCATGCTTAAAATAATCAATAATCTTGCCGATAAAATTTCAGTGTCTGCATATAAATGATGCAAATTTCCTCCATGTACATTGGCCATGAGGAGGACTTTAATTTCATTTTGTTTAATTATTTCCAGTCTAAATGTCCTTTAGGCACCGGCCCTTGATGACCTCTGTATATGGATGGCATTGCTCTCATGCATGTACATTGGTCATGGGGAGGACGCTGGATATTGCCGTCTGTCATTGAATTAGCCCCTTGTAAATATAAAAGGGTTTATTTCTATTTCAGCACATTTTACGCGTGACGGTACTTTTAATACCCTTTTAATCCAGAGACTGTTTCGATTTGATGTAATCTAATCTATAGATGGTGTTAGTGTTTTGTGTGATTGACCCTATTCCATTGACTGCATATACTGCCTTTAATTGTAATATCGGATTATTTTAACAAAAGAATCCGCTCATCAATAAAATTTTACATCTCTTAACCAAAAATATTAATTTATATTACATAATTTTTTTTTATTTATTCTTTTTTTATTTTTATTTTTTGGGGCCGATTTGACTTTCATTTTAAGGCCGATTTGACTTGGGGCCAATATGACTTGGGGCCGATTTGACTTGGGCCGATTTGACTGGGGCCGATTTGACTGGGGCCGATTTGACTTGGGGCCGATTTGACTGGAAATCTGTCAGAAACCCAGTATGGATAGAAACTGCTATTTGATTGTTTTTTGTTGTTGTATATATGTCATACAGTGATACATAGAAAGTTGCAAAATGATGTGTACATGAAAAAAAATTGATGTTAAAAAAAAAAGGAGGGATGGGCAATCAGAAGCTCCATAGGGTCCTGTCCACAAGTACCTGTGATCTTGAAGAGTGTCTCAGACCCTATGCTATGTGCAACATTTACATACTCTATTATGTCTACTGGTGGTCACTAGTAAACCAAATTTCTATTTTCAGGCAAAGTTGGTAAATAATTATATGTACATAAGCATAAAGTTTTGCATATGTTTGCTCATCCAAGACTAAGGATATCTAATTAGTGATTAGCTTCGCGAGCTTTCCAGGCAGTGCCTGTTTCATATTAGCGAGCACAGAGAGCTCTACAGCAACATGGGCATGCGCATTGAATACACAATCTTCCTTATGATGAGATTGAAATCCTTTCGTCCGGAAGTTGATAAAAGTTGGCAGTCTCGGAGAGAATGCCAAAAATAAAAATAAAAGTCTCCAATAAATGATTTTAAAACTAAAATGATATCATGAACTTCTAAAAATCGTATGTAAGTAACAAAAGACAATAAAAGGTGCTTACATTGTTAAATTAATCAGAATGACATCTCGCTATCAAAGTCATGACGTCATGTTAAAGTCGTCAACAACATTTCGCGGAATTTTAATTAAAATCTTGTACATGTATTTTCATTCCCGAGTCAAAAAATTTCAAAACGACATCTATTTCATTTGCAACTGCGTCAATTCCGTAAATCGTGACGACATGTAAACAAACACAGCACTTTTTTCAAGCGTGTCCAGATTATTAGATAAAAACCTTTCTAGTTACGGATTAGTAAAAGATGATTATAGAATAAATTTGACTAATTTTGAACTACAATATTTTCAGAAAATATCAAATTTATTTTTTGGACCATTTGCAGCCGATGTAGAAAAACTCGCCTTGGTGTGTTTTAGTTTTATTTTATTTTTTTGCAGAATCTACGCGGGTGGTCTAAATATTTACTCGGATCGATCAAAACTTTGATTAATACAACACTGGCGTACTGAAAGGACTTTATGTTAACATGGACTATCAGGTTAAGGACAACAACTGTTCATTTTTTTTATCACTGTGAATGACTCTTAAGACAACACGAATCTGGTCATTTTTTGACGTATGGACATTTCATGTCACGCCCAACTGCATTTCACTGTCGAACTCCAGATTTATATTGACATTTCGTTACTGTATATATGACTTATCAGTTTAAAAGAAATCCAAACACAATTCCTGTCTCCAAGATTATTTGTACATGTACCACAATATTCCTTAAGTTCTACAATAAATGCGTAAATAAAAACGAATCTGGCCACCATTCATCGTCATGTTAATATTTTTTTTATCACGTCATATTTTACGTTGCAACAAGTAAAGGTCAGCATTGAAATCGTATTTGGGTCACAACTGACACGCAAAGATGACGTACAATAACTAGGAGGAGATCACAGGGACCTGCTCCCGGCCTTTCGTTATCAATAATTTTAACCCTACTATCAATGTGCGGTACTAAAATATCACAAGGGATGACACCCGTTCATATTTATACTTAATTCCTACCTTTCGTACGGTTTATTAGATGTGTTGAATAATGGTAATTCCAAATAAATATCACAAAAATCCTAAAGTATACTAAAAATCCAGCTTTTTAAAATTTGGCCAAAGGGAGGGAGAGAGAGGGCATGTACCCCTTGCCACCGGCTCATATGTCTCTGATAAGAAAAGATAGTGGTGAACATTAACATTTTTCATTTTGTCGTGAACATTAACATTTTTCATTTTTATACAATTTTTGCATTTATTATTTCTTTGGCTAAGTAACAAACATTTTCTAACCATGATGTGCTTGCAAGGAACAAGGAACGCATGACTTTTTCCTTATTTCTGTTAGTGTTAATTATTTCTATCAGTACCCATTTGTTTATCCATCTTAATTTTTCCGTTAGTCTGATCCTACAAAATATTTGAATACTCCCAACATCTGCCGACAATGGTTTAGAATAGTAAGACACAATGAATTTTATTTATTTAAACTATTAATTATGCCGTTCATACTATATGTATATTTGTTATTATTTATTAAACTCAGTCTTTCTAAAATAAATGCTATAAAATTATTAACCAGCTTGTTGTTGAAACTTTAAAAGGTAATAACATTACACAAGCAGGAATATTTGTCTCGGTATAATCTTGTCACAGACAATTTTAAAGAGTATGATTTCGATACTGAATATTGCCTTAATATATATATCACGCCTCTACTGTGCTTTTTCCAATAAAAAAAATATTGAATATTGATAAATATTTTGTATATGAAAGCAGAGACATGTCTGATGAAAGCGGTACCTATATAATTCTTTTAAAATTAAAAACTATTTTGTTCACTTGGAGATAGCATAATATTGGCCCAAATACACATACTTTAAAATGTCGAAATGAAGATTATCAGTATTACAGTAACCGTACGCAGTGCGGTCTTGTGGATGGGCACAATGGGCAGTTGCCCGGTGGTCCCACAGGCAAATGAACCCCATGCTAATCTATGTATGTTGTATACGGCATAATTTTTAATTTTTAAACACTGATTTTGTTGGAAGTATCAATACAAGAAATATATGTTTAACTTTATCGGCCATTTATAGTTTTATTTCTGTGAGTGTTTGCATAGATAGGGGCCTCAGTGCACTGCTTTTACCGGGGCCTATATTGCTGACAAGACGGCCCTGACCGTACGTCATTCATCATTTACACTTCATGAACATATATCGGCTGTACATAGCATGGTGTAGGCCAATATTGCTTATGTATGTCGGTTGCATTAATTGATATTTTCGTAATAAAACTCTTTTCTTATGACTTAAAAGACCATACTTTCATTTTACAGACACCGGCGTCTATTACCCCCTTTAGGCTTTATAGTGGTTGATACCACCCGCGTACTAGTACTAGTTAGTCTTCAATGTTTGCACTGTCCCTAGTCCAACAATAAAAGATTCCATACTTTTTTCTCGTACTTTTCTATTCTACTTCATTTAACTTTCCAATGGATGTCATAGGGGATATAAAGGTATTTTTAGTATCATTTACTTTCAAATACTAATGTCCTCTCTATAGGCCATGCCTACTCATATTATTTTGTGATATTCATCTTTCACTCAAATATATACACACTGGCCAGACAGAAATGCTGTGCTCGCATATAGGCAATGCCTACTCCATATTATGACGTTATAATGACGTCACATTACCAAATTCTTGATAATTAAGTGATTAACGATATTAAGTGATAAACGATGTTTTTTAAAACGAGATGACTTTTCTCAGTCATCTCTCATCGAAGGGCGAAGCCCTGAGATGAGAGATTACTGAGAAGGTTCCTCGAGTTTTAAAAAGCATCTTTAATTATTTTATCGCTATTTTGTATTCATAATTAGATAATTTTTGTTGAGATACTGACATTTTTTTAAACACAATTAATATTTTATATCGTTAATCACTTAATTATCAAGAATTTGGTAATGTGACGTCATTATAACGTCATATTAGGAAACAAGATAATACTACGTGTGTCCTTGACCACGCTTAGCGATTAGCGATAATTGGAATCATATCATGCGCCCACATGATATGAAATATATCGGTTTTAAACACCAAAGGGAAAATAAACAAAATAGCGATAAAAAATATTAATTGTGTTTAAAAAAATGTCAGTATCTCAACAAAAATTATTTAATTATGAATACAAAATAGCGATAAAATAATTAAAAATGCTTTTTAAAACTCGAGGACGTTTCTCAGTTATCTCGTTTTAAAAAAACATCGTTAGTCACTTAATACCATACCATTGGGGTTTTTTCAATTAAATTCAAAGCTATTGTCAATTAAAGTACGGATTTATATTTTCGCGAGTTCGATCTCCGGTCGGATCACAGTAAATACAATTTGTCTTCATATTTCTCGACTAAACACATCACATTTAGGAGTAGGACTGCATCGGTGGCGTAATGGTTGGCGTGCTCGCCTCGAGTGCGGTAGATTGTGGATTCGAGTCCCGGTCGGGTCAAACCAAAGACTATAAAATTGGTATTTGTTGCTTCTCCGCTAAGCACCAGCATTAATGAGAAAGGGCAAAGACTGGTTAACTCGGAATCAGAATAATGTGTCAGAGTAGAGCGACATGTCTACCCGCGGACTGTTGTTTCAGTGAGCCAACACTATAAAAATCCAACTCAGTGTGTTGGTCTTGAACAAAGTGGACCTCATCATCATCTCATTGACAATTAAAGGTTTTGGGAGCAAGTAAACTAAAGGGCATAAACAGGATCGCCAAAATCGGCTAAGGTCATCTATGTCTGAGGAAGGAGAAGAGTTTGAAAATACCAAAGGAGTAATCAGAATCCGTATATCGAAGAGGAACAGACAACACAATGGCCAAAAGAAAAAATACGAAACGACAAACAACGATCTACAAAACATACACATAGAACTAAAGATCGAGTAACACGAACCCCACTAAAAACTGGGGTGAACTCAGGTGCTCCGGAAGAGTGAGCAGTTCTTCCTCCACTAGTGACACCGTCGTGTTGATCTAGTTACAAACGCGGTGAAAAGTCATGAATGAGGAAAGGACTGGGAAGTGTTTACGACAAGTGGAACATATCTGTGGTCATTTGTGGAAGGAAATAAAAAAAAGCTAAATGCATATTAATATGTTGTTTTATTGTGGAACCCAATAACTGACATGAGAATTTTAATTTCGTTTATAAGAAATAGTTTACGGAGCCAGTTTTCTGACATGAGCATTTTTTTTATTTCGTTTATAGATATTTTTTTAATTTAATTTATGCGAAATACTATTTCGCATAACATCATAAAAATATTTATCATGTCAGTTAACGGGCTCCGTACTTTATTGTTACTCATCAAAAAAGAATAAATTCTAATTAAGAAATAAGCGTCTTTTGATTTCATAATATTAATGTTTTAAGAAGAAACCGTCATAAAGAAAGATAATTACAAAGTTGGCATGCGGTGAAATATTTATCCAATTAAGAATTATACCTCAAAAGATTGCATTGTCATACTTTGGTCTTAATTTATGGTACGTAATAGCTACTGACTGAGATCGAGGTGTTCAAGCTAGATGAACACCTGAGCCCGTGCAAATTGTGCACCGAGACCGCGTAGCGGTCGAGGTGCTCAAAGCACGGGCGAGGGTGTTTATCTAGCTTGAACCCGAGATCGAAGTCGGTAACTGACTTACACTCTAGTGATATTGTTTATTTCAATTTAATATTACAAGTCCGCAACTTGCACGATGACTGCACTTTAACCTCAGCAAGTACGATTCCTGTGTAAATTAAATTCGTTTTAAATTTGGAGAAAAGACGAATTATTCATATTCGCAAATCATTTTTGGTTAGTAATAAATCCAACTACCATACGATCACGGACACAATACACCCCCATATCATATATGATCATGACCTTTGATCGCAAGGTCAAATAACTGAGCATAGAGTAAATGCCCATCACACACACCACAAATGAGTTAGCTTAGTTATAGAATATCACTGTTGAGCATTTCCTTTACCAGAGTAACTTCTATAGAGCATTCAGTCGTGGTGTGCTATTTTAATTTGAACTTTTCAATGCACAAAGCTGTGAACAGAAGCTTTGTCTAGGTAATATCTGTGAACATTACTTTACAGGGGCGGATTCAGGGGGGGGCGCACCCGGCGCGCGCCCCCCCCCCCCCCCTAAAATTGGAAAAAAATATAATTTTTTGGCGTAAAATCGTGATTTTTCACACGAAATACCCCAAAATTTTCGCGCCCCCCTCCGCTCGGCGCAATTTTTTTAAGTGCACCCCCCCCCCCTAACTTGAAATCCTGGATCCGCCCCTGCTTTAATCTGATATTTGGTAATTGTGTACATCGTCATGAGACTATCATGACTCGCATATGATCTTGACTTTTGAACTCAAGTTCAAATTATAAAGGGTTTTTTGGCATATTTTTCTTTTGCAGTTTTAATTTTTTTACCATTTAATGTAGCCTTAAGATATTCAGTATATTTATATATGAATCAGTATAATCTTGAGGTCATATCCCACTTATGAGCTTGACCCCAAAAATCATACAATTGTTTTCAAGCATATTTGAGAGCCTTCTCTAGATCTATATCAAGTTTCTTCACCCACAGATCTCAATAGCAAAATTCAATTCTATATGACCAACACAAATATCATGTCTGACTAGAGCATATCAGTTCATTCTTAGTCTATGACATACATTCACAATCTGAATGTTCCGTATTGTGCTATACTGTATTTCCTGTTTTATATTTGTTGTCATGGCTTTCTCTGTATGCCTGTACTAATTTTCATTACTGATGATCGTCCCCATCATCTACACAAGTAATAAAATAAACTCATTTCATATATCTATAATTTTGTATTCTATATGTATGTTTCAGACTAAATGCCATCATATACAATTTACATTTCACAATAATTATAACAAAATTTTTAAATGTTCATTTTTAAGGTCCTCCTATAATTTGCATGTCTTGACTGTGCTCCCTCGTACACAATATTGAACCACTGTCAAAATCTATATCCATGTATCTAAAATATAGAAACAATGCGTTAAATTAGGAACAGCATTAAGTACGTGGCAAGATATTTACAAAGGCGTACCCCAAGGATCAATTTTAGAGACAGTGCTTTTTAACATTTTTATAAATGATATATTTCATTTCATATCTGACAGTTCCCTATATAATTATGCAGACGCTAATACATTATCATATTCTGGCTATGATTTAGATAAAATTATAAACACCTTGGAAAAAGACAGTCTTAAAGAAGAACGAAACCAACTGATGATTTGGGGTTTTATAGAATTTAGAACTAATAAAAAAAATGAAAATATTACTTTTTAATGAAAATTTTACAAGGGTTGATGTTAAAGCACGTTTATATCTGATTGATTTTAAATTTCCCGCTAAACATGCAGGCTGCCATTTTTCTCTTTATCAATGACGTAACTCCATCTATTTCGATTTATCTGTTCAGCTTAAGCTGAACAAGCAAATCGGAATAGATGGAGTTACGTCACTGATAACATTGATTCTATTGAAGCAAAATTGAAACACAATAACTCCATAGTAGAATCTTTACACACCAAATAAAACACTATGGATAACCAGATAAAGAAAATTGATGAAAACCAAGAACGCATTTTAGAAAAACTTGATACCTTGCAACATCTTGGGAATGAACACAAAGAATCCTACCTAACATTACAAGAAATCGTCAAAGAACAGGTGATTCAAAATGAACTAAAACATGAAGATACCTTACCAACGAAAGATGATAGTGACAAAATATCTCTTCATGAATCTGACCTAGAAAGTGACACAGAACAAGAAACCAATGTGCAGGTAACAACTTGTGTCAATTTAATTCTTAGTGATTCTATTCTGCAAAGAATACAACCTAAAACATTTTCGCCAAACGAAAAAACTGTCAAACGATACATTCGTGGAGGTGCTAAAACCTGTACGTCATTCATTGAGAAAAATGGAATAATATAAGCTATTATTTGAAATGCATTCAACAAAGAATTAATGACCAAGCCTTACAAAATCAAAATAATTTAATCACAGGTAGCACTAAATTTGAATTGTTTTTCCAGTGTACATAAAATAGGTGTTATGCCGCACTATGTTGATGTCATGAAATTCAAATCAGATCAACACTTTGTAAGTTTCGTGTTGGTGCTCACTCCCTTGAGATAGAACGAGGACGATATTTTCAAATCCATCAACAGAATCGTATTTGTCTGTCATGTAACATGGGTGAAATTGAAGACGAAGAACATTTCTTTTTAAATTGTTCAAGTTATACACCAGCTAGAGATAATTATATTAAGAAACTAAAGGCAATTTACTCAAATAGGAATTCACGTTCCTTATCAAGAGGGCTTCTGTCTACATTGTTGAATGCTGATTCATATGCTGTATTAACCCTCTTGCTGCCAGATTCAAATTCCAACGACGTTGCGTACGCCACAATATACTGACGTCGTCAATTGTTGACGTTTTGGGAGAAGAAAAGGCACTGTGCAACGTCTAATTGGCAACGACGTTGATACAGTACATGCCAACAATTTGAACGTTCCCGTTTTTCTGTATTCTGATAGTTGATTGATTGTTGTTAAAACCCTCTTGCTGCTGCTAGTGCTATCTATATGCAATCCATTTGCCACGAAATACAATGAATATTACCAAAAATAGACAACTTTATTTCTACCAACACATTTTGCTTCATACATCAAATAATATTTACGATACATAAAATAGATATATTTCCCTTACTTTTTTTCAAAAAATAACATCGGTAAACTGTCAAACGTAATAATTGGTCGACGTTACAAAAGAAATAACCAGGCGTTTCGCGCACTTGTTACGCTAGAGACGTCGTACGACGAACGTAAAACATAAGTATCGTAAAAAGACTTTTGTTGGCCGTTGAAATGCATTGATGCACATGTCCATATATGAAAAATGTCTATTCTTCAGCATATCCGCGGCGATGGGTAGCAAAATTTTGACGTTTATGATAAATCCTAAAACAGTATCTAAGACACAAGCCAACATTACAATCAGGGCAATATGTGCGAATGCGCGACCTCTTCGTATTTCGTCCACCTTCTGTCTGTCTTGTGCATACAACACATGGACGACGTGCTCCGTCTGAAATGAAATAAAACAGTTGGGGTATTTGATTACCTACTATCGTGGTCTAAAATGAAAGACTTTAGTGTTCGAATGGTGTTTGAAATTAATGCGAAACATTAGAATAGAAAAAAAATCCGACATGAATGCCGTATTTGATATACAAACATATAATATCAATGTACGTGGAAATGTTCCTCTGCCTCTTGTTTTCTAAAACACGGCGGGTGTCTTGCAAGAAGCAGGACCTGTTTACCCTTCCGGAGCACCTGAGGTCGCCCCAGTTTTTTAGGGGTCCGTGTTTCTCACTTGTTTTTAGTTTTTTTATGTTCAGTGTCTGTTTTTGTCGTTGTGTGTCTTATTTGTTCCGGGATTTGTCTTTGTCCATGGATTTCCCTTCGTCTTGAACTGAGTTTCGGTTGTCTTTCCCTTACTATTCTCTCGTTTAGATTTTGACGATTTTGTTTTATCTTAGTTGTTTTTATATTAAAATTTGTTTTGTTCGTTTGTTTTTGTTTTTTGTTTTCCTTATTTTATTTAATTTTTCTATTGTTTTTTTAACTATTATTTTATTTAATTACTTCCATCGGACATAGTCAATCTGAATCTAAACTTCAAAATTACTCTTAGATAAATATAGTACCTGGCAAATATTCTATAAAATGTCTCTCTACTAATCTGCGGTTTCCGTTGCAAGGCCCCCGTGGAATATTTCAGTTAACTCTTAAATTCCCAATCAATTGGTGATAGATCTGCGAGTGAAATGCTAACCTACTCATCTTCGGAAGCAATCGCCGAGTTCTCTGGTACAAAACATACCCATTTCCTGGCAGAAAACAAGGTTATGTATAAATAATAGATATAAAATTATTATTACACCGGTCCTCTAGGATGTCAGTCAATAATAGTTGATTAAATGATATCCAATTCATTTAGAGTGGGACATTTACAAACGATCACATAAAAAATCTTCGTGCTTATTTCAAATTGCATATTTCAAGTATCAAGTTAATGAGATTTGAGTCATTTAGGATATTCGTCATGAAGTTCCCTCAATAATTTTAGATATAACAATATTTGTAAACAAAATTGACGTGATTTTTGTGTGTTTTAAGCACAAAGGAAGATTTAAAAGCATTACCTATCACTCGAAGTATCATATTAACCAGCAATTTCTTCCACAGTTTTACGGATCTAAAGTCTGGGTCGTAAACCTGGATATGTTGATCGGCCAAATCGACTCTGCCCATTTTTCTGTTGTATATATCAACAACCTTTGTGATCCTATTTTTCTTTTGTCGTGACCGTTCCGTGACATAAACAAACTTTTCATAGACGTTTTAAGAGGGATACAAGGCTTGTCAAAGGCTGAAAAGAAATTTGCTGGACAATTCACATATTTGAATAATTTTGGCATCAACATATTAATATAAAAAGGCACTAGGCGGTAGGAATTGGTGAAATAAATTGGATTCTACGCCTCAATATCTTTGTCGCTGCATTGATCAACTACCGAAGACAGTTTACGATAAAAACAAAGGGATCAAGTTTTACTGACTTAATGGTGAAGTAGAAAAAAGACTGCCCTATCTAAACGTGTAACTCATAGACACTAAGATAACTTATAAAGAACGATAATAGTCAAAATCTTCACACCTACCTTTTTGATGATGTACAATCCGCCATCTTGAAATGACCATTCCTTATCGGGTACACGACAGTGATTAATGGTCCTTGTTGTCGGGCGATCCTATCTCCTTTAGCTACCCGAGTTGTGCGGAAATATATAGGCATGCCTTTTCTGTGTACCCGTGCAGTACCGGTGACATAGATATCATGTCTGTACAAATCATGACATAAAACTGGGCTAGTGAATGCATTATCAAGTACAATGTGGTGGTGTTTGTTACGGTGGTTTGACGACAACTCACTGACTACAGAATATCCTAAACCATGTTCTGCTCTTGGAGCTCCTGTTTGTTTTCCTGTCATACAATATTTTAAACTGCATAAATATACTTGTTTTGATTTTTACTCAAATCCGTTACTGTGACAATTATCCAAAAAAAGAAAACCTTGCAATTAACTTACACATACTATTAGTTAGTTTCTTGCTTGACAGATATAGGCAGGAATTTTTAATTATCTCCCTTGTATACGATTTTTAAAATGTGGCCTATTTCTAAATATTGTTTTACTGAAATGTTTAAATTTAAAAATGAGAATCATGAATGAATATATCAATTTTATTTAAGACAAAATTAGTTAGATGAATACACTTTAAACTCGATATTTTGCAAATTGTAATTTTCTTCTTAACTCTAAGAATAGAAACAAATATATTGTATGTGTCGAGAATGCAAAATATGGTTAAATTTCGCAATTTGTAACAACAGCAACATCGAAATTATTTCTTAAAAATTTCTCTATATCTCAATAAGATATTCACGTTTTAAGGACTATTATAAGCTAGACATGATCCTTACCAGCATACAACCTAACCCGACTTGTGTAACCAGTATCAGACTCTGCCAACACGAATAACTTGGCTCCCCAGCGATGTGATTTCTTTCCTGGCATGTATTGCACTAAATTTGTTCTTCCTTTGAAGCCTACCATGGATTCATCTACCGTCAAATCCCTTCCTAAGTTGTACTTTCTATCGAAAGTGTTATTCAAAATATCAAAAACTGGTCTAATTTTGTAACCAGGGTCGTATTCTGGAGAACCTCAAGGAGCTGCCTGTGTATTGTCGTTACAATGAAGAAATCGCAGAATATTTTGAAATCTGTTCCTGCTAAACACTTGTGAAAAAGATGGAGAATATAATAGGAAGCTGTCACCTTTATTCCAGTATGATTCTATTGTTGGTTTCTTCAGTAGACCCATTGCCATCATTACCCCAATAAAAGCCCTCATCTCTGAGCGATCTGTTGTTACCCAGTTCTTCATTCTTGAATGTGCAGATATTGGCCGTTGAATAGATTGTTCGGCATACAGATTAGTTTCTGTGACAAGTTTGTCTATTAGATTTAAATTCTTGGTCAGTTGTAAAATAATCAAAGTAGTCAACTGGAGTTGCATTAATATTTGGACGGTTCATGGGCGCTGGATCTTGAACAAAATTTCCAGGCTGATACGGCATTTCATAATGTTCATCTATTGGAACACATACCCAAGGACCATTACCATTTCCTCCTACATGTACATTATCATCTTCATCTGTTTCCATCCCGCTGTCGTCACCACTGATATCAGATTCAGGATCAACAGCATCATCAAAATCGCCGTCAACCGGCTGTTGTTGAATTATTGCTTGGGCCATTGCCGCAAAATACTTGTGACGTCGAAATGGGCAAAATGACGTCATTATTGCCCGTGACGTCACGTAATGACGTAAGGGTATGACGTCGACATCTATCTGGTCTTTAAAGGATACCACAAAGTCAAATATGATATATTTTATTAGCTAGACTAAATGTTGTCAAATCAATTGATTTTGGACATATGTGTACCTCCGGCAGAGTCGATATGGACACATGTGTCCCTCCGGCAGCAAGAGGGTTAAAGACAACTGTTAATTTTATAGATGAATGCTTGTTAAAAAGAAAAAAACTGTTTAATTCTTTTTTTACCATGAATATGAATATGTATATTGTACTTACATGCTATAAACCACTATTACTCCCATGGCTTAACTCAGTGCCATAATCATTTGTTATTGTGTAATAATTTAATTTGATTTGAATATTTCAATCTGATTGGCTAATCCGCCTGGAGAAAATTTTGGTTATACTCGATATCCAGGGTTGCTATTGTGACGTCACCAACGTGTTCATTCGCCAGCGACAAATTCAAATAGTCACATGAAATAATCGTAATTAAAATCGAAGAATCATTAAAGAAGGAGAGGCGTTAAGGTGCAAAATTGGCCCCACATTATATTAAAAAATAATGCTCGACATAGAGTAAAAACAATTTACTAATTTAATTGTTAGATATTTTCAAAAAATATAACTTTCCGTGAAATTGGGTGCGTTATGACGTCATAATGATATCATAATTAGACGGATAATGCTAAAAATGGACGACAAACGACATATTTAATGTACATTTTAGCTATTTTATATACCTCCACAGTCTTCCACCAACACCAAATTGAGCCGCTGTTTTGAGTATAGAGGGTTAATGATTATATCAAAATATTTTGTTGGTGGAGGAATGTGGAGGTTGTTAAATATTAATTTATTTATAACCTCAGCCAGACCCTTAAAATCAATAGTTTCACTCTTCTGATTGTATATATGAGACCATTATATACACAATCTGTACATTTCATGATTCATTTCAAGTAATGAAATTCATCAGTAAATAACTTATGTTTCTGTAAATAATTGTATTTATTTTAAATACAGTTTGTGTACATTGAAACCAAGAGAAAAACTCAGTGCATGCAATCCGGCGTCAATGCCATAAAAAGAACTGGGGACTATAAGTGCCATATATGGCCCCATATTTAATGAATCATTATCTTAGAAAATACTTGATTAAAATTTGATGTATTATAGACGAGATCATACTTTTGATGTTAAAACTTGTTTCCAACAAAATCGATACGTATTTGACGTCATTGTGACGTCATGAGCGTTATTTGTTTTCCGTATTTCGTGGAATTTTGCCCGCGATATTTGGACGGTTTTCGAAGAAATTAAGCACCTCTGCAGTCGTGCACCAGAAAAATATTTTACCAGATTATTAAAATAAATAAAACACAAATACTGTTAAAGTATTTTTTTGGTTTCACGAGGTGTTAAATTTCTTGAAAAACGACGGGAAAATGTTCAAATATTCCAAGCGCTTAGATGACGTTTTGATATTTGAGAAGCAATCTTTGCGTAAAAAACGATGGTATAACAATTATATACAAATGTAAGATAAAAATAAAATAAACACCACTTCATCCAAAATAGTTTTTTTTCTCATAAGCCCCCAATTATTGATTATATATTTTCTTCCGGGATACTGAAATTGTTAATACTACAGGGATACCGAGATAGCCGTTTAATGGTCTCTCGATGCTACTTCTAAAATGAAGTAAAATAGTTTGATCCAAAAGGAGTAGATATTTTTTGGGCACAATCCAACAGATAGCTCTCACATTATGACCCAAAGGTGTTTTATGTTATACACTACATACACAAACGTTTGATCCATCATTTGTCCATTGGAGGTTAGGTGTTTAACACCACTTTCAAAAATATTTCAGTTGCTACTTTTGTGGTGGAAATTGGAGTACCCAGAGAAATCCACAGACCTGTCGCAAGTCACTGACAAACTTTATCATATAATGTTTTATCGAGTACACCTCGCCATGAATGGGGTTCAAACTCACAACTTAAGTGGTGATAGGCAATGATTGCACAGGTAGTTGTAAATTCAATTACCATGCGACCACGACGGCTCAAGTTCAGTTAAGATGAAAGGTAATTGTTTTATTGATATTGATGGAATTTATGATTATCACTGTTTATAAACTTTCTTTTCATATCAATCAATGAAAAGAATTGGTTTGCTGAAAGTAGGTTTTTTGTTGAGGTTCATTGCACAGGCACTTGTTTCATTCAAAAAATATATGCCCCCTCCTCTTCCTTACTTCAAGGTAAACATCTACCCTTTTCCCCTTCCCCACTTCGCCTCAATATTTTTCGCTTATTTGTGATCCTTTCGCTGACCCAATTATATCGTTACACTCCCGAGATATTTCTCTTTTCGACTGCCACATTTAAATATATCTACCGGGCCCCCCTCAGACAAATTGGACAAGAATAGTGAGCGAATGTGGCTTATTAAAAATTTCAGTCAATGAAACGGATACAACCACTTCCGGTCCGGTTTAAATTGATTTAGAAAATTAAAAAAAGGTGCTTTAAAAATCAAATGTCAGTAATTTGGAGTTGAACATATTTTTATAATCTGCATTGGAACAATTATCTGTATTTTAAAGGCTTACTTTACATTTCAGAGGAGATGATCATGTGGCATTGTTACACATGGCGGTCTAGAGAATTCCGAATGCATATGAAAATTCCAGCGCAACCCGGAAGTGGTTGTATCCGTTTCATTGACTGAAATTTTTGATAAGCCACATTCGCTGAATATTCTTGTCCAATTTGTCTAAGGGGGGCCCGGTAGATATATTTAAATGTGGCTGTCGAAAAGAGAAATATCTCGGGAGTGTAACGATATAATTGGGTCAGCGAAAGGATCACAAATAAGCGAAAAATATTGAGGCAAAGTAGGGAAGGGGAAAAGGGTAGATGTTTACCTTGAAGTAAGGAAGAGGAGGGGGCATATATTTTTTGAATGAAACAAGTGCCTATGGTTCATTGGATGGAATTTGTATCTCATGTGAAGTTCCGTCAATTGTAGACACAACGTTAGGCATATCAGAACAATACCTTTTCTTTTGCCACCAGACTGGGATGGTTGGCCACTGAAATCACATCACATCACAAATTATATAAAGTTTCCCCTTTTGCGCCCAAATTAAACTTTTAACTTCTATCAGTTTCATTCTCTTAAATCAACCTCCAATGGACAAATGATGGATCAAATGTTTGTGTATGTAGTGCATTGAAAATGCGATCTGTCATGTGCATAAGTTATTGTTTGCATGATTGACACAATATTCATCATATTGTTTTCTAGCTTCTGAACTGTCGATCGAGAAAAAAATAAAATATTCTAGACAGGCAGCAAATAGCCAGTCAATGGGGTTTGCAATTAATATTTCGCATGCACAATAGCGACCCCACACCACAAGGTGTGTAAAATAGAAATATTTTTCTGTGGGGTTAAATGCGTATTAACTGCATTACATGTAAACTGCACAATTCTGTTTGATAAAGTCCTTTAACTAGAACAGGAAAGATCGTGAATGTGATGTATAAGTATTATGTATAAGAATGTCAAGGTATAATTTAAATAAGGTTGAAACAAGTCACCATTTGATATTAATTCGGTTGTATTTCATTTTGACGATTCTAATCACAACCATATTATTTTTGATTGAATTAAAATTATAGCTGTATAATAATGTATAATATCCTATTATTATTAGTATCCCTATAACATGACTGCGAATTCGACATAAATAAAATAACAAATGGCTTTCTCTAGGAAAACGCCGACTTTATGTGAAAGGGACACCAGACAGCTATCAGGAACGAATTTAATACATCCCTTAGCGCGGGATGTAAAGGACACACTCCTTACACGTAAAAGACAACTTACAGCAGATTCTGATAGCAACAGTTTATTAGGAGTGTTGTTGTTGGTTTGTCACAAAGCAAAATAATATCTACCATCTCCTATTTTTCTAGTGACAATCAAAACAATCATACATAGACTCATGGCAGCGACACACATTTTACCTACATGATTAATCATATGGTTGTAAATTTGTTCTCATCATAAATATATATGAAATACTTGATTGTAAAACAATTATCTATCGACAACCACTTTTTATGGGATATCTGATTCCAAGGCTTGTTATCAGTTTATAAAAAAAAACAAAAATAATTCTCACAGGGTCCTTGCTAAAACCGTTACACATTAAACATTTTGCTTCACACCCTTTCCCAAAATATTTCCATATTATAAAAAAAAAGCGGTCTTTAAATATTGGACATTTTTTTTTTATAGATGTGTGATGGTTGTCCGTAAAAATGTACTGGAATATATCATCGCATTGGTTGTCGTTAAGAATAAAGTACGGTTAAAAAGGTGTTTAAAAAAATTTCAAATACGACAAAATTCTATTGTCCGAATAAATCTATCTATTACTTCTTTAAGATTAATACCAAAATTTCGACCAGCTTTCGACAATCAATGTTAATAAGTTTCTGAATTGATGTCCCAGGGGCGGATCCAGGGGGCGCAGACGGCGCCCTCCCCCCCCCCCCCTAAAATTGAAAAAAATATGA
Source organism: Bathymodiolus brooksi (assembly GCA_963680875.1). NCBI lineage: Eukaryota > Metazoa > Mollusca > Bivalvia > Mytilida > Modiolidae > Bathymodiolus > Bathymodiolus brooksi. Next base: position 27,693,433 of record OY804589.1, read on the forward strand.
TTTTTTGGCGTAAAATCGTGATTTTTCACACGAAATACCCCAAAAATGTTCGCGCCTCCTCCGATCGGCGCAATTTTTTTAAGTCCGCCCCCCCCCCCTAACTTGAAATCCTGGATGAATCCAAAATTGATCTGTATGAGATATATTTTTTAAATGATTAAAGCTTTGTTAAGGTGACGAAAAAATGAATTACGAAAAGCTACAATTTGAACGTGAAATAATAGATGTGGTACGTAGTTCTTATATTTAAAGATGACATTTTTAAATCAGATTTCATGAGATCATTCATGCAATTTCAGCATCATAATATATCCTCTGACAAATTAAGCGATCAATATAATGAGAGATTTTATCACGTGAAACAAACCGTCGAAAACAGGAGACCGTCGAAAATGGGTGACGTTGCGACATTACTATTCGTTCACTTTAATTTCATAATACAGCTTTGGAACATGTTTTTATTCCTGAAATCAATCCACATTGCATATTAAGTCAAATTTATGCTTTGTTTATTGAGTTTTATTATGCTTTGTTTTTTGTTTTTTTTTAAAGATATGCATTATAATACAATGATACGTACGTTCTGTATAATGAAAAAAATGACGTTCACTGCTTTTCATTACCTGAATTTGTCGATCCGCTGTGAGGAATTAGATACACATATTAACTAACTGTATTTATTTCTGAAAAGCACATATTGTGAATACATTTTGGAGAAAATGTTATCGACATCTGAGGTGGGGCCGATTTTGGCCCTTATAGCTCCCAGTCCTTTTGTTGTAAAAATTAAATAATAAGGAATATTTGAAATTGTTGAACAGGTTATACTTGTATAACCTGGATTTGGGTCAGCTTACGCTTTTCATAAACCGCTTCATAAACCGCTTCGCGATTTATTAAGCGTAAACTGACCCAATCCAGGTTATATCGTATAGCCTGTTCAACAATTTCAAATATTCCTTAATTGTCCATGTCCGCCATAACCATTTATTGTAAATGTGTTTGTGCAAATAAATATTGTCTATTGTCTATTTATTTAAGAACAGTATTTTTGTTGTTCTATAAATAATTTAATTTGATTTGAATATTTCAATCTGATTGACTAATCCGCCTGGAGAAAATTTTGGCTATACTCGATAACCTGGGTTGGTATTGTGACGTCACCAACGTGTTCATCCGCCAACGACAAATTCAAATAGTCACATGAAATAATCGTAATTAAAATTGAGGAATCATTTAATTTTGTTGTAAAAATTAAATTATAAGGAATATTTGAAATTGTTGAACAGGTTATACTTGCATAACCTGGTTATAATTAAGAAATAATTCATGGCAGGCATAGAGTTGTGCAAATTTACACATGGGCTAGGTCTTTATATTCGAATTTTACCCCGAGCGACAGTGCGGGGTAAAATCTAAGAATATAAAGGCCCAGCCCATGTGTAAATTTGCACAACTCTATGCCTGCCATGAATTATTTCGATTCTAATAGGACAAATACGGTACTTTTTAACCATTCGTGAACTGTATACACAAGGCATTTGGTGGCTGTTCCATTTACCTCCTTTGGAAATTTTGAAATATTTGTATTTGAACGAGATATTTTAAAACAAAGATATGGATGTTAACATGAAAAACATATTTATTGTGTATTTTCCAACATAGATTCGATTGAACAATTCCTGCGTAAAAATATTTAAAAGAAAGTCGGGAGTTCATTCGTTCATCATTTCGTGCGCTAACAAGATGGCGGAGCGGAGTTGTCAAACATAATATCGAACACTTGAACAGTTGTTAATAATCGACAATTATTGTTAGATATGAAATAAAAAAAAATAAATGCCAATGGAAAAAAAAGCTTGCATTGTCGACATAAAAAAAAATCCGGAATAAATACTTAAGACAACCATCTATCGACTTTGACTTTTGTAATATATCGTCATCCTGTGACGTTGTTTACAAGGGACGCTGATTGACACAAGCTGGTTACTGATTTATTTTACGATTTTGTGAGCATTTTACTTGTTTGAGTAGCAAAATTCAAAATGCCATCAAATTGGAAAATATCAGTAACTTAAGTACATCACCATCCAGTAGGCAGTTATCAATGTATACGTAGGAAATCATGAAGGTTAGTGCATTTTCCGGTTATTCATGGCCGACACATATCAATGCCAATGGAATGTATGTGTGCGTACTGGGGATCCCCAAATGTAAATTAAAAAAAATACTTAGTTACAGAATAATTATTTATAACTGAGGGGAAATTTTTATTTTAAGGACTTTAAAAATACGTTATATGCCGGTATTTTGTTTGTTTACACTCGGTCGTCACGGTAATTTCACAGCGGGAGTCACATTGGAACAGTCACCTTTGTTGTGTACTGCACTTGCGCTAAATATAGAGTTGTTGAGTATTATCGTGTGTGCCGTTTTAGAGACGTCATATTAGAATCGTTTCTAATATGACGGTCTATATATCGTCAACCAGTATATGTCGGTATATCTACCTTTAGCACCTGCGCACTCAAATTATCGATTGGAAACCAAAAAAAAGTATTAATAACTTATTAAATCTGTTTTGTGTCATTAAAGTAATTGAAATAAATATTTGAATATATTATTACTCACACAATAGGAGTTTGATTCAATATATGTGCTCAAATTGCGCTGATTCCGTCATCATATGTGAAGGAGGCTAAACGGAACAGCCGTTGTGTGGCGGATTCTAAGGTCGCCTAGGGTCATAAAAATTACCGTAATATGAGACAGGCAACCTGTTTGAAGGACGAAGTCCTAAAATTTCAATAATACGATGATCCGTACACGTTAGCCTCACCGGACGCAATTACGAACAATTTCGATGATATTGACCGTGGCATTTGATAAATAAATTTGACCAAATTGATGAAGCTGATTGCATGTTCATATTTCAGATTAAGCACCAATATTCCTTTTGAATCATAGCCCATATATTATTCAATGCATTGTTACGGGTTTTAACTTAGAACAGATTTTTATGACCCCGTTCTAGTCACTCTGTAACCTAGATCCGGACACAATTTCGAACGACATCATAATAACCTTTCTAGTGTAAATTATTTAATGACAACTGCTAAAATTGAAAGAGCATTCATTCATTTACGTTCACATATCTATTTGTATATAATACACATGACATAAAAACCTTTCCTTTATTCATACCATAAATGTGTGCTAGTTTGCATTCGGAATTCCTTGGACTCTTCAATGAATAAGGTACATCACGGATTTTGACATTTTGGGATAGATCAAGGTAAGGAAAATGTATTATATTGACTGTTTTTGTTTTAATTTCACTGTGTTCTACATATGCATAGAACCAGGAGATCATATTCTTTCCAATTACAGGCATAAGCTAACAAAATATGCGTACCTCAATGAATTTTAGCGATAGATTCCAAGTGCAATTGTCGATCGTTTTCTGTTTACAAATATGAAAACCCGTCGTCTGCAACATTCAACAACTACGCATGAATAATTTTCTCCCTAAACACGAGTAATTTAGCGGGGTATCTATTTATAAAAAAGCATTTTTTTAATTCATGTTTTGAAGGAACAATTAGGGGACATACTTTTTATTTCGTTCGTAATTGCGTCCGGTGAGGCAATTATCTTTTATTTTGAATGAATTGTGTAGCCGATTTGCTATGGCGTTCATTTTACCTCGGGAGTTTCGTAGAAAGAGATTTTTTATAAGAATTTTATTAAAAGTTTATTTCGATTTTGCATAGAGTAAATAATCAAAGAATTGGGAATTTTTCATTGAAATAGATTTCTTTTGCGTTTCTAAATTATCAATTGATCTATTTTTTAAACTTCCGGTGAGCAGATTTTTGGCTATCAATATAGAAGGAAAAATCGGACAGCTTACCGTTAGAAGGACTTCGTCCTTTATTAGTCATATTAGAAAAGAAATAATTCATGGCAATCGTAGATTTGTGTACATTTAACCATGGGTTGGGCATTTATATTCGTATTTCATCCCTCGCTAGCGCTCGGGAACAAATTATCGAATATAAATGCCCAACCCATGGTTAAATGAGCACAAATCTACGGCTGCCATGAATTGTTTCTTAAATAACCTGTTCAACAATTTCAAATATTCCACAGAGCTCCAGATAAGCTGCGTATTTGCGTTTTTTGCGCTATGAAAACGAGTAAAAACGCATGTATTATCAAATCAGAGTGTACATTTACGCATACATATTGCTGTGTAAGCAAACTTTCCAAATTCGGAGCGTACTTGTACGCTGTTGACGATAATACATCGTGTACATAAACAATACATTTTTGACTTTCAGAAATTCTCCGTAATTACTTCTCTTTATACTTTTCGAAAGAGAAAGTGTATACATCCGAGGGGTACCGAATGTTTGCCTTTCTAAGCATCGATGTCAAAAGAGATCTGATTGATGTTTAGGATAAATCATCCAATCGCGGTCAATATTACAAATAAATGCGGTTTAGTTAAGACCTAAAACGAAAGTGAATTTGGGAACACGTTGTTCGTTGAAAATGAGCAAGAACATGAATAAGCGCGCTACGGAAAATTATATACTTTTTTAAAAGTTCCTGACAGTTTCATCTGTGTCTAGTGACAGTATAGTTAAAGGAATCATTGATGACATTATCAACACGGCTGTGAAAACTGCCGAAGTCGACGAGCAAAAAACAAAATATTTACAACATTTTATTAAACAGATATACATTTCACTTGCATCCTGTGTTTATTGAATAACACTTGTGTCAAACATAATTTTAAAAGTGTACATGTAAGCAATCTTTTCTGAAGTAGAGAGTACAACAGTGCAAAGGTAATATGCAAATACGCATCATTTTCAAAAGTAGGGGTTAATTACCCTTTGGACTTGATCTGGAGCTCTGTAATCCATAAATAAGTTGTTCCTTGTACTATTTTTAGACAACACACAATGCTGCGTATTTATAAAGTAATATAAACCCCGGATAAAGGCTGGGAATGTACCGTAAGTTTGATTGGTTAGAATCTAGAAAAGTCGGTCACATTCACCGTCGCATGTACTAATGAGATTATGTTAGAATTAAAATTAGTAGAGGAGAAAACAGCTGAATAGTGTGGAAGAAAATATGTTTCTTAATCCAATTTTTTGTTTTATCATTATAATGTCAGGCTTTCAATCATCAGCAGGTCCAGGTATGTTATAGAGATAAAAGTTTACGGCTGTAAACTAGAAATAGAATAAATATGAAATACGAAATACGAAATATTTTATTAAAGAAAGCTCAATAATGAACATTTGTCAATGACAGCATAGACACAACAAAGAATAAATTTTCACAACAATCACAATTACAATTTATAATGTGTTCCAAGGGGAGTAACTCTAATATATTTAAGTACAAATTGTATATGCCAATAAGATCAGAAAATATCCTGACATGAAAATAGGAGGAAGCAACTATACTCCATACAGCGGGACGCAAAGAGGAGAGGAAAGAGAGTGACTCTTGTACGTGATCGTTTGTATATAAATAACGAACTATATATCGTACCGGAGGAAAATTATATTAATGAGATGGAAGAAGACGCGTTCGAGATTGATCAGGAGAATTTGGAAGATGACTTTATCACTGTCGTGTACCCGATAAGGAATGGTCATTTCGAGATGGCGGATTGTACATCATCAAAAAGGTAGGTGTGAAGATTTTGACTATTATCGTTCTTTATAGGTTATCTTAGTGTCTATGAGTTACACGTTTAGATAGGGCAGTCTTTTTTCTACTTCACCATTAAATCAGTAAAGCTTGATCCTTTTGTTTTTTTATCGTAAACTGCCTTCGGTAGTTGATCAATGCAGCGACAAAGATATCGAGGCGTAGAATCCAATTTATTTCACCAATTCCTACCGCCTAGTGACTTTTTATATTAATATGTTGATGCCAAAATTATTCAAACATGTGAATTGTCCAACAAATGTCATTTCAGCCTTAGACAAGCCTTGTATCCCTCTTAAAACGTCTATGAAAATTGTGTTTATGTCACGGAACGGTCACGACAAAAACATGACAAAAATGTATGGGAATGGTCTCATGTTTTGCGTGAAGGAATGGACTTTCAAGCCAAGGAATGGTCTTTTTTGTTTAGGAATGGTCTCCATCATATAAGATATGCTTATTAATAATATTATTGAAGGCAGTTTACGATAAAAACAAAAGGATCAAGCTTTACTGACTTAATGGTGAAGTAGAAAAAAGACTGTCCTATCTAAACGTGTAACTCATAGACACTAAGATAACTTATAAAGAACGATAATAGTCAAAATCTTCACACCTACCTTTTTGATGATGTACAATCCGCCATCTTGAAATGACCATTCCTTATCGGGTACACGACAGTGTTTATACCATATCGAAACACTAATCGTGCCGATCAGAGGCGAAGTTCATCGACACCGACGAAATACTAGGGGTGCCGTGGGGTGCATGACAATGACAATTCACTTTCTGATTTAACTGTTCGTTTTCCTGTTATTAGTAACAGTAATTTTGTTAACACTTCTCGTGAACATACGTGCAACGCGGGTATTAATGAAATATGCCCCCATAGTTGTTAGGTTCAGTGGGTTCAACACTTTTTAAAATAGGAAAAATATAACCAGTGGACCAATTTCTTGGGTAAATACCTGAATCAATGACTAGAATAAAATATACCAGTTTTTGTTACCAAGCTTCTCCCTGCAATCAAGAATGGGAAATAAATAACTCAACTTTGAAAAATACCCATAATGTATTAAAGTGTTTCCAGTTAAATATAAATGAAGCTTTACAGAAAATGACAGACCCATACATTGTTTTTATTTGTTGTAAGTGGCCAGGTTTTACTCTTATTTCGGTTTTTTTTAAACAAAATAAGATAAATAAATAAAATAACTCAGAGTGTTGGAAGAAATCATTTGTTGTATAAGTAACACATACCATATGAATTTTGAGTGTGTTTGGGTACATTTGTATTTGTTGGAAGCGGCCTTGTTGGTGTATCGATGTTTATAATAGTTATAAAATTGATCATTACTCTTGTGACAAATTTATGAAATTTGAATTTTTTAATGAAAAATAATTCATATAGAACCTTTAACTAATACAATAAATATGATTTTATGGTGTATTTGGGTATATTTGGGTAAACAGTCGCACCCTGTTTGTAATCGTGATAATGGGAATATCATAATTCAATTCTTATTGACTTAATTTATTATGTCTCCCCCCACTTTTGTGGGGAGACATATTGTTTTTGTCCTGTCCGTCCTTCCGTCTCTGTCTGTCTGTCTGTCCGTCACACAGTTTGTCAGCGCAACTCCTCTGAAACTACGGAACAGAATTTCATGAAACTTGGTAGATAATAAGGACACCATATGTAGTTGTGCATATTACCAGGAAATTTTGATCGCCTGAATTTTGTGGGAGTTATGCCCCTTTGAACTTAGAAATTTCCCAAATTTACTACTGAAGCAGCTTGTCAGCGCAACTCCTCTGAAATTACTGAACAGAATTTCATGAAACTTGGTAGGTAGTAAGGACACCATTTGTAGTTGTGCATATTACCAGGTAATTTTGATCTCCTGAATTTTGTGGGAGTTATGCCCCTTTGAACTTAGAAATTTCCCAAATTTACTACTGAAGCAGCTTGTCAGCGCAACTCCTCTGAAATTACTGAACAGAATTTCATGAAACTTGGTAGGTAGTAAGGACACCATTTGTAGTTGTGCATATTACCAGGTAATTTTGATCTCCTGAATTTTGTGGGAGTTATGCCCCTTTGAACTTAGAAATTTCCCAAATTTACTACTGAAGCAGCTTGTCAGCGCAACTCCTCTGAAACTACTGAACAGAATTTCATGAAACTTGGTAGGTAGTAAGGACACCATATGTAGTTGTGCATATTACCAGGAAATGTTGATCCCCTAAATTTTGTAGGAGTTATTTGCAAACACTCTAGTGTAATATCCCTTACTGAAACTTGTGTATATATATATATATATATATATATATATATGTACAAGAGTCTATCATAATGTCACTATTTCCCTGAAAAAGTTTTCATCACCAATCCATTGATTTTAGTAGAAGAACAAAACTCCTTTAAAATCATTGGAACATAGGCTGAGCAATTTTCTGGAATGGGGAACTTTGCCATGACAATATGGAATAGTACCTGTAACCCTTGCTTTAGCACTTTTGATCAAATTTTTTTTGTGTTTCATTGATTAAACACAGATTTTTTTTGTTATTCATTGAAGCTTAATTTTATTTGTTACCCAAATAGATTTTTAGCTCACCTGACCCAAAGGGTCATGTGAGGTATTGCCATCACTTGGCGTCCGTCGTCCGTCCGTTAACTTTTCATATTTTAATCTACCCCTCTGAAACAACCGGACCAAATGCAACCAAACTTGGCAGAAAGCATCTATATAAGGTCCTCTATAAAGTTTCTTCATTTCGTCCCATTCCGCCAACAAATATGGCCGCCAAGGGCAATTCTTGTTTCTGATTGGCTAATGCTAAAAAAATCTTCTCCTCTGAAACTGCTTGGCCAAATGGACCCAAAGTTGGCAGGAAGCATCTATGTAAGATCCTCTATAAAACTTCTTCATTTAGTTCCATTCGGCCAACAAACATGGCCACTGTTACTAAAAATAGAACATATGGTAAAATTGCACGTTTTTGGTAATAACTCAAAAACCGTTAATAATATCAGAAATCTGATAGGGATAAAAATGATCAGCACAGCAAGATCTAACTACCCTGAAATTTTGAAGAAAATTTGATTACCTCTCTTGGAGTTATTGCCCTTTTTTTCGTCAAATTTTCAAAATTTTAATACTTTTCGTTTTGTATTTCAAAAACTATAAGAGATAGACGTTAAGTTGAAACAGCAAACATGAAACTGCTTGGGAAAATGGAACCAAACTTGGCAGGAAGCATCTATGTAAGATCCTCTATAAAGCTTCTTCATTTGGTTCCATTCGGCCTACAAACATGGCCGCCAAGATTAATTATTTTTTCTGATTGGCTAATGTTAAAAAAATCTTCTCCTCTGAAACAGTTTGGCCAAATGGAGCCAAACTTGGCATAGATGGTCCCTAGGTGTGTCTCTTTCAAAATTGTGTCCGACAGCCTCACCCTCCATTCAAGATGGCTGCTGTTCTTTAAGGTAATGATTATCTCCCTTTGAAATTTGCTTCAGTATTATTCTATTGTCAGGTGAGCGATACAGGCTCAGTGGGCTGAGCCTCTAGTTTACCTATGACTACAGTTTGTGGGAAGGGGGAGACATACGTTTTTGCGGGCAAAAGCAAACTTTAATTCTATATTGGTTCTGTTATAGATTCAATGTTAGATGTATTGGTGGGTTGGTTTTATGGTGTTTAACGCTACTTTCAACAATATTTCAGTTATATCGTGGCGGTCGGTTTTATTGGTGGAGGAAACCAGAGTACCCGTAGAAAACCACCGACAGTAAGTCACATAATGTTGTACACCTCGCCATGAACGGCATTCGAACTCATAACAATATATGTATTGGCCTGCCTTATGCCGAGACCTAGATTCTAAGACGAGACTAATACAGAAACAGCTAGTTAATGTATGTGTTTTATTAAATATTCTGATTCATATGGTTTAATATTTTCCAAAAAGTGGGAATATACAAGTGTATTTGTCAGATTATCATAAAAGGGAACAGCCATAGAAAAAAATTAATTAAATTTGATTGGATGCTTCTCCATATATAGGAATCGATCAATTAGAGAGACCATCCAACATTATACTTAGACATAATAAGGTTCAGTGCTTTTATTGCTGTTCTACATTTCACAGTCACAGTAGGATGCTCTATAACGAGCATAACTTATAAAATACCATTACCAATGCTTACTATATATCATACATAAATATATATTTATGCACAAATCAAACACAATTTTTATCAATCTTTCAAATATCTTGAACTGAGTGAATGGAGGCAAAATCGACACATCGAACACATATATATGGCCGCTTACTTTCCTGGCTTGGTACAGGTACTTCATTAAAGGTGACGGGGTTAGACTAGTTTTATGATCCCAAACCCTCCCCTCTTAGTGGAATGATGGGGTCATGCAATTGTTTGCAGTTGTGAGTAAAATGCCAACCCTCACATATAACAGGGCTAACAACTTTATTATAAAGAACGCTATAATCTTGAACATTATACATAATATATTTAAAAACTGTAATAATTCTTTATTGTTCTCTACTTGTAGTTTCCTTGAAAATACCAGATGACATGATTGTATTTGGTTCAACTTTTAACTTACTTTGTACACTTGACGATTCACTCGACCTCACCAATGGTAGAAGTCGGCAATGGTCTGGTGGCAGTGCGAACAAAGTTTTAAGCTTCAATGGCTTCCCTTCAGATCCAAATAAATATGAAGAGTATGCCATCTCTACAAGGCAATTTCGTCTAAAGATATTCAACACCAGTGAAGCAGATGTAAATTGTTACTACAAATGTGTGTATGGTTTCAAATTTGATGAGAAAATGTTAGATTTAAATACCATGAGATATCAGTGTAAGTACAAAGGAAGTTGATTTAATCTAATTTAAACTATCTAATTTAGTGAACTGCACCGGTGGTGTCATGGTTACCGTGCTTGCCTTGAGTGTGATAGATCGTGGGTTCGAGCCCCGGTCGGGTCAAACAAGGACTATAACATTTGTATTTGTTGCTTCTCTGCTAAGCACAGAGCAGTAAGGAGAAAGAGCAAAGACGAGTTGGTTAGGAATCAGGATAATGTGTCCTAGTGGGGAGACATGTCTATCAGCGGAGTGTTGTTTCAGTGAGCTAGTACTATACAAATCCGACTAAGCGTATTCGTCTAGTACAAAGTGGACCCCGCCATTGACTTATTCAAAATTAACTTGTTTTCGCCATGATATAAATGAAAAAATACTTACTCACAACGCGTTCATGACAAAAAACCTTCATAAGGTAGACTGAAAATCAAAAGTATGGAAACTCAAAAAAGTTTATTTCGGTTATTTTAAAATAAATTACAACAAAATGAAATATAAAGTTGCATTTATCAACATTTGACAAAACTTCAATCCAAGTTTAATGAAAATACACGAGGCGTTAATATGCCATGTTTATAATAATTAATGTGAAATATTGTAAAATCATTATTAATCGTGGGGTACTATTTTTCGCTGATTTCGTGGTCCACTTAAACCACGAAAAAAAAAACCCAACGAAATGCAATTTTCCTATTGATTGTTGGCTATAATATTTAAAACCACGAATTCAAGAGCCCATGGATAAATGCATTTTGTAAAAACTACAAAAATTGGCGCCAGCGAATAGAAGTACTTTCACAATATTTATATTACTGTTATTCACCACCCTCGTTTAATTTAATGTGTAGTGTGGAGGAAGTTTGTCAGTTACTTGACCGACAATGGGGGACGTTTGTCAGTTACTTGACCGACAATGGAGGAAGTTTGTCAATTACTTGTCCGACAATGGAGGAAGTTTGTCAGTTACTTGTCCGACAATGGAGGAATTTATCAGTTACTTGACCGACTATGGAAAAGTTTGTCAGTAACTTGGCCGACTATGGAGGAAGTTTGTCAGCTACTTGTCCGACAATGGAAAAGTTTTTCAGTTACTTGTCCAACTATGGAGAAAGTTTGTCAGTTACTTGTCCGACAATGGAGGAAGTTTGTCTGTTACTTGTCCGACAATGGAGGAAGTTTGTCAGTTACTTGACCGACAATGGAAAAGTTTGTCAGTTACTTGACCGACTATGGAGGAAGTTTGTCAGTTACTTGTCCGACAATGGAGGAAGTTTGTCAGTTACTTGTCCGACAATGGATAAGTTTGTCAGTTTCTTGACCGACTATGGAGGAAGTTTGTCAGTTACTTGACCAACAGTGGAGGAAGCTTGGCAGTTACTTGACCGACAATGGAGGAAGCTTGTCAGTTACTTGACCAACAGTGGAGGAAGCTTGTCAGTTACTTGACCGACAATGGGGGACGTTTGTCAGTTACTTGACCGACAATGGAGGAAGTTTGTCAATTACTTGTCCGACAATGGAGGAAGTTTGTCAGTTACTTGTCCGACAATGGAGGAATTTATCAGTTACTTGACCGACTATGGAAAAGTTTGTCAGTAACTTGACCGACTATGGAGGAAGTTTGTCAGCTACTTGTCCGACAATGGAAAAGTTTGTCAGTTACTTGTCCGACTATGGAGGAAGTTTGTCAGTTACTTGTCCGACAATGGAGGAAGTTTGTCAGTTACTTGTCCGACAATGGAGGAAGCTTGTCAGTTACTTGACCGACAATGGCAAAGTTTGTCAGTTACTTGACCGACTATGGAGGAAGTTTGTCAGTTACTTGTCCGACAATGGAGGAAGTTTGTCAGTTACTTGTCTGACAATGGATAAGTTTGTCAGTTTCTTGACCGACTATGGAGGAAGTTTGTCAGTTACTTGACCAACAGCGGAGGAAGCTTGTCAGTTACTTGACCGATAATGGAGGAAGCTTGTCAGTTACTTGACCAACAGTGGAGGAAGCTTGTCAGTTACTTGACCGACAATGGAGGAAGCTTGTCAGTTACTTGACCAACAGTGGAGGAAGTTTGTCAGTTACTTGACCGACAATGAAGGAAGTTTGTCAGTTACTTATCCGACAATGGAGGAAGTTTGTCAGTGACTTGTCCGACAATGGAGGAATTTTGTCAGTTACTTGACCGATAATGGAGAACGTTTGTCAGTTACTTGTCCGACAATGGAGGGATTTTGTCAGTTACTTGACCGACAATGGAGGGATTTTGATAGTTACTTGTCCGACAATGGAGGAAGCTTGTCAGTTACTTGACCGACAATGGAGGAAGTTTGTCAGTTACTTGTCAGATAATGGAGATATTTTTTTCAGTTACTTGACCGACAATGGAGGGATTTTGACAGTTACTTGACCGATAATGGAGGACGTTTGTCAGTTTCTTGTTCGACAATGGAGGGAATTTGTCAGTTACTTGACCGATAATGGAGCAAGTTTGTCAGTTAATTGCCCGACAATGGAGGGATCTTGACAGTTACTTGTCCGACAATGGAGGAAGTTTGTCAGTTACTTGATCGACAATGGAGGAAGTTTGTCAGTTACTTGTCAGACAATGGAGGGATTTTTTTCAGTTACTTGACCGACAATGGAAGAAGTTTGTCAGTTACTTGACCAACAGTGGAGGAAGTTTGTCAGTTACTTCTCCGACAATGGAGGAAGTTTGTCAGTTACTTGTCCGACAATGCATACGTTTATCAGTTACTTGACCGACTATGGAGGAAGCTTGTCAGTTACTTGTCCGACAATGGGGGGAAGTTTGTCAGTTACTTGTCCGACAATGGATAAATTTGTCAGTTACTTGACCGACTATGGAGGAAGCTTGTCAGTTACTTGTCCGACAATGGAGGAAGTTTGTCAGTTACTTGCCCGACAATGGAGGGATCTTGACAGTTACTTGTCCGACAATGGAGGAAGTTTGTCAGTTGCTTGACCGACAATGGAGGAAGTTTGTCAGTTACTTGTCAGACAATGGAGGGATTTTTTTCAGTTACTTGACCGACAATGGAGGAAGTTTGTCAGTTACTTGCCCAACAGTGGAGGAAGTTTGTCAGTTACTTCTCCGACAATGGAGGAAGTTTGTCAGTTACTTGACCGACAATGCATACGTTTATCAGTTACTTGACCGACTATGGAGGAAGCTTGTCAGTTACTTGTCCGACAATGGAGGAAGTTTGTCAGTTACTTGTCAGACAATGGAGGGATTTTTTTCAGTTATTTGACCGACAATGGAGGAAGTTTGTCAGTTACTTGTCCGACAATGGAGGATGTTTGTCAGTAACTTGACCAACAGTGGAGGAAGTTGGTCAGTTACTTGACCGACAATGCATAAGTTTATCAGTTACTTGACCGACTATGGAGGAAGCTTGTCAGTTACTTGTCCGACAATGGAGGAAGTTTGTCAGTTACTTGTCCGACAATGGATAAGTTTGTCAGTTACTTGAACGACTATGGAGGAAGCTTGTCAGTTACTTGTCCGACAGTGGAGGAAGTTTGTCAGTTACTTGTCCGACAATAGATAAGTTTGTCAGTTTCTTGACCGACAATGGAGGAAGCTTGCCAGTTACTTGTCCGACAATGGAGGAAGTTTGTCAGTTACTTGACCAACAGTGGAGTAAGTTTGTCAGTTACTTGTCCGACAATGGAGGACGTTTGTCAGTTACTTGACCAACAGTGGAGGAAGTTTGTCAGTTACTTGACCGACAATGAAAGAAGTTTGTCAGTTACTTGACCGACAATGGATAATTTTGTCAGTTACTTGACCGACAATGCATAAGTTTATCAGTTATTTGACCGACTATGGAGGAAGTTTGTCAGTTACTTGTCCCACAATGGAGGAAGTTTGTCAGTTACTTGTCCGACAATGGATAAGTTTGTCAGTTACTTGACCGACAATGGAGGAAGATTGTCAGTTACTTGTCCGACAATGGAAGAAGTTTGTCAGTTACTTGTCCGACAATGGAGGAGGTTTGTCAGTTACTTGACCAACAGTGAAGGAAGTTTGTCAGTTACTTTTCCGAAAATGGAGGAAGTTTGTCAGTTACTTGACCGACAATGGATAAGTTTATCAGTTACTTGACCGACTATGGAGGAAGTTTGTCAGTTACTTCTCCGGCAATGGATAAGCTTGTCTGTTACTTGACCGGCAATGGATAAGTTTGGCAGTTACTTGACCGACAATGGAGGAAGTTTGTCAGTTACTTGACCAACAGTGGAGGAAGTTTGTCAGTTACTTGTCCGACAATGGAGGACGTTTGTCAGTTACTTGACCAACAGTGGTGGAAGTTTGTCAGTTACTTGACCGACAATGGAAAAGTTTGTCAGTTACTTGACCGACTATGGAGGAAGTTTGTCAGTTACTTGTCCGACAATGGAGGAAGTTTGTCAGTTACTTGTCCGACAATGGATAAGTTTGTCAGTTTCTTGACCGACTATGGAGGAAGTTTGTCAGTTACTTGACCAACAGTGGAGGAAGCTTGGCAGTTACTTGACCGACAATGGAGGAAGCTTGTCAGTTACTTGACCAACAGTGGAGGAAGCTTGTCAGTTACTTGACCGACAATGGGGGACGTTTGTCAGTTACTTGACCGACAATGGAGGAAGTTTGTCAATTACTTGTCCGACAATGGAGGAAGTTTGTCAGTTACTTGTCCGACAATGGAGGAATTTATCAGTTACTTGACCGACTATGGAAAAGTTTGTCAGTAACTTGACCGACTATGGAGGAAGTTTGTCAGCTACTTGTCCGACAATGGAAAAGTTTGTCAGTTACTTGTCCGACTATGGAGGAAGTTTGTCAGTTACTTGTCCGACAATGGAGGAAGTTTGTCAGTTACTTGTCCGACAATGGAGGAAGCTTGTCAGTTACTTGACCGACAATGGCAAAGTTTGTCAGTTACTTGACCGACTATGGAGGAAGTTTGTCAGTTACTTGTCCGACAATGGAGGAAGTTTGTCAGTTACTTGTCTGACAATGGATAAGTTTGTCAGTTTCTTGACCGACTATGGAGGAAGTTTGTCAGTTACTTGACCAACAGCGGAGGAAGCTTGTCAGTTACTTGACCGATAATGGAGGAAGCTTGTCAGTTACTTGACCAACAGTGGAGGAAGCTTGTCAGTTACTTGACCGACAATGGAGGAAGCTTGTCAGTTACTTGACCAACAGTGGAGGAAGTTTGTCAGTTACTTGACCGACAATGAAGGAAGTTTGTCAGTTACTTATCCGACAATGGAGGAAGTTTGTCAGTGACTTGTCCGACAATGGAGGAATTTTGTCAGTTACTTGACCGATAATGGAGAACGTTTGTCAGTTACTTGTCCGACAATGGAGGGATTTTGTCAGTTACTTGACCGACAATGGAGGGATTTTGATAGTTACTTGTCCGACAATGGAGGAAGCTTGTCAGTTACTTGACCGACAATGGAGGAAGTTTGTCAGTTACTTGTCAGATAATGGAGATATTTTTTTCAGTTACTTGACCGACAATGGAGGGATTTTGACAGTTACTTGACCGATAATGGAGGACGTTTGTCAGTTTCTTGTTCGACAATGGAGGGAATTTGTCAGTTACTTGACCGATAATGGAGCAAGTTTGTCAGTTAATTGCCCGACAATGGAGGGATCTTGACAGTTACTTGTCCGAAAATGGAGGAAGTTTGTCAGTTACTTGATCGACAATGGAGGAAGTTTGTCAGTTACTTGTCAGACAATGGAGGGATTTTTTTCAGTTACTTGACCGACAATGGAGGAAGTTTGTCAGTTACTTGACCAACAGTGGAGGAAGTTTGTCAGTTACTTCTCCGACAATGGAGGAAGTTTGTCAGTTACTTGTCCGACAATGCATACGTTTATCAGTTACTTGACCGACTATGGAGGAAGCTTGTCAGTTACTTGTCCGACAATGGGGGGAAGTTTGTCAGTTACTTGTCCGACAATGGATAAATTTGTCAGTTACTTGACCGACTATGGAGGAAGCTTGTCAGTTACTTGTCCGACAATGGAGGAAGTTTGTCAGTTACTTGCCCGACAATGGAGGGATCTTGACAGTTACTTGTCCGACAATGGAGGAAGTTTGTCAGTTGCTTGACCGACAATGGAGGAAGTTTGTCAGTTACTTGTCAGACAATGGAGGGATTTTTTTCAGTTACTTGACCGACAATGGAGGAAGTTTGTCAGTTACTTGCCCAACAGTGGAGGAAGTTTGTCAGTTACTTCTCCGACAATGGAGGAAGTTTGTCAGTTACTTGACCGACAATGCATACGTTTATCAGTTACTTGACCGACTATGGAGGAAGCTTGTCAGTTACTTGTCCGACAATGGAGGAAGTTTGTCAGTTACTTGTCAGACAATGGAGGGATTTTTTTCAGTTATTTGACCGACAATGGAGGATGTTTGTCAGTAACTTGACCAACAGTGGAGGAAGTTTGTCAGTTACTTGACCGACAATGCATAAGTTTATCAGTTACTTGACCGACTATGGAGGAAGCTTGTCAGTTACTTGTCCGATAATGGAGGAAGTTTGTCAGTTACTTGTCCGACAATGGATAAGTTTGTCAGTTACTTGAACGACTATGGAGGAAGCTTGTCAGTTACTTGTCCGACAGTGGAGGAAGTTTGTCAGTTACTTGTCCGACAATAGATAAGTTTGTCAGTTTCTTGACCGACAATGGAGGAAGCTTGCCAGTTACTTGTCCGACAATGGAGGAAGTTTGTCAGTTACTTGACCAACAGTGGAGTAAGTTTGTCAGTTACTTGTCCGACAATGGAGGACGTTTGTCAGTTACTTGACCAACAGTGGAGGAAGTTTGTCAGTTACTTGACCGACAATGAAAGAAGTTTGTCAGTTACTTGACCGACAATGGATAATTTTGTCAGTTACTTGACCGACAATGCATAAGTTTATCAGTTATTTGACCGACTATGGAGGAAGTTTGTCAGTTACTTGTCCCACAATGGAGGAAGTTTGTCAGTTACTTGTCCGACAATGGATAAGTTTGTCAGTTACTTGACCGACAATGGAGGAAGATTGTCAGTTACTTGTCCGACAATGGAAGAAGTTTGTCAGTTACTTGTCCGACAATGGAGGAGGTTTGTCAGTTACTTGACCAACAGTGAAGGAAGTTTGTCAGTTACTTTTCCGAAAATGGAGGAAGTTTGTCAGTTACTTGACCGACAATGGATAAGTTTGTCAGTTACTTGACCGACTATGGAGGAAGTTTGTCAGTTACTTCTCCGGCAATGGATAAGCTTGTCAGTTACTTGACCGGCAATGGATAAGTTTGGCAGTTACTTGACCGACAATGGAGGAAGTTTGTCAGTTACTTGACCAACAGTGGAGGAAGTTTGTCAGTTACTTGTCCGACAATGGAGGACGTTTGTCAGTTACTTGACCAACAGTGGTGGAAGTTTGTCAGTTACTTTACCGACAATGAAAGAAGTTTGTCAGTTACTTGACCGACAATGGAGGAAGTTTGTCAGCTACTTGTCCGACAATGGAGGGATTTTGTCAGTTAGTTGACCGACAACGGAGGAAGTTTGTCAGCTACTTGTCCGACAATGGAGGGATTTTGTCAGTTAATTGACCGACAATGGAGGGATTTTGCCAGTTACTTGTCCGACAATGGAGGAAATTTATCAGTTACTTGACCGACAATGGAGGAAGTTTGTCAGTTACTTATCAGACAATGGAGGGATTTTTTCAGTTACTTGACCAACAATGGAGGAAGTTTGTCAGTTACTTGTCCGACAATGGATATGTTTGTCAGTTACTTGACCGACAATGGATAATTTCGTCAGTTACTTGACCGACAATAGATAAGTTTGTCAGTTACTTGACCGACAATGGATAAGTTTGTCAGTTACTTGACCG
Source organism: Bathymodiolus brooksi (assembly GCA_963680875.1). NCBI lineage: Eukaryota > Metazoa > Mollusca > Bivalvia > Mytilida > Modiolidae > Bathymodiolus > Bathymodiolus brooksi. The sequence goes on from OY804589.1 coordinate 27,711,987, forward strand.
ACAATGAATAAGTTTGTCAGTTACTTGACCGATTATGGAGGAAGTTTGTCAGACAATAGAGGAAGTTTGTCAGTTACTTGTCCGACAGTGGAGGAAGTTTTTCAGTTACTTGATCAACAGTGGAGGAAGTTTGTCAGTTGCTTGTCCGACAATGGAGGAAGTTTGTCAGTTACTTGACCGAAAATGGATAAGTTTGTCAGTTACTTGACTGACTATGGAGGACGTTTGTCAGTTACTTGACCAACAGTGGAGGAAGTTTGTCAGTTACTTGACCGACAATGAAAGAAGTTTGTCAGTTACTTGACCGACAATGGATAATTTTGTCAGTTACTTGACCGACAATGCATAAGTTTATCAGTTATTTGACCGACTATGGAGGAAGATTGTCAGTTACTTGTCCCACAATGGAGGAAGTTTGTCAGTTACTTGTCCGACAATGGATAAGTTTGTCAGTTACTTGACCGACAATGGAGGAAGATTGTCAGTTACTTGTCCGACAATGGAAGAAGTTTGTCAGTTACTTGTCCGACAATGGAGGAGGTTTGTCAGTTACTTGACCAACAGTGAAGGAAGTTTGTCAGTTACTTTTCCGAAAATGGAGGAAGTTTGTCAGTTACTTGACCGACAATGGATAAGTTTGTCAGTTACTTGACCGACTATGGAGGAAGTTTGTCAGTTACTTCTCCGGCAATGGATAAGCTTGTCAGTTACTTGACCGGCAATGGATAAGTTTGGCAGTTACTTGACCGACAATGGAGGAAGTTTGTCAGTTACTTGACCAACAGTGGAGGAAGTTTGTCAGTTACTTGTCCGACAATGGAGGACGTTTGTCAGTTACTTGACCAACAGTGGTGGAAGTTTGTCAGTTACTTGACCGACAATGAAAGAAGTTTGTCAGTTACTTGACCGACAATGGAGGAAGTTTGTCAGCTACTTGTCCGACAATGGAGGGATTTTGTCAGTTAGTTGACCGACAACGGAGGAAGTTTGTCAGCTACTTGTCCGACAATGGAGGGATTTTGTCAGTTAATTGACCGACAATGGAGGGATTTTGCCAGTTACTTGTCCGACAATGGAGGAAATTTATCAGTTACTTGACCTACAATGGAGGAAGTTTGTCAGTTACTTATCAGACAATGGAGGGATTTTTTCAGTTACTTGACCAACAATGGAGGAAGTTTGTCAGTTACTTGTCCGACAATGGATATGTTTGTCAGTTACTTGACCGACAATGGATAATTTCGTCAGTTACTTGACCGACAATAGATAAGTTTGTCAGTTACTTGACCGACAATGGATAAGTTTGTCAGTTACTTGACCGACAATGAATAAGTTTGTCAGTTACTTGACCGATTATGGAGGAAGTTTGTCAGACAATAGAGGAAGTTTGTCAGTTACTTGTCCGACAGTGGAGGAAGTTTGTCAGTTACTTGACCAACAGTGGAGGAAGTTTGTCAGTTGCTTGTCCGACAATGGAGGAAGTTTGTCAGTTACTTGACCGAAAATGGATAAGTTTGTCAGTTACTTGACTGACTATGGAGGAAGTTTGTCAGTTACTTGACCGACAATGGATGAAGTTCTTCAGTTACTTGTTCGACAATGGAGGGATTTTGTCAGTTACTTGACCGACAATGGAGGAAGTTTGTCAGTTATTTGACCGACAATGGAGGAAGTTTGTCAGTTACTTGACCGACTGTCCAAAATGTGCTTGTGATGTTCCTCGAGAAGATGCATTTCATTTCTTCTTTGAATTTTGTAAATACACCGATATTATGAGGGATCTGTGTAATTTGTGTAAATCGATCTTGCTTTACTAACTAGAGGTAACCAAAATCTAACTGATGAAGATAACTGTTTAATTTTTTTAAAGAAGTTAACAAGTTTATTAGAAGATCTAAGCGATTCCTCATTGCATAAACTTATAAATATATCCAACATGATCATCGTGTACACACAAAACTTTTTTTTTCTCCCTTTTTTTCACTGTTTTTCTGTTCTCTTTTACATGTGTAATTGTTACTGGTATACTTTCATTAATGTGCATGTTCTTTTTCATATGTATATGTGTAATATTTGTTATGTAATTCCAATGAGAAGACTTCATAAGTTGGTAAAACTTGTGTCTTATCCTTTTTGTCTCTATGAGCAAATAAAATTGTTATAAACTAAACCAAAAATCGACAAAAAATTAATGAAATAATCATTAAGAACCAAAGGATCAGAATTTCGAAGCTACGGTAAATTCATATTCAGAAGATTAAATAAAGTGGTTGATGCGACATAACTAAAGGAATAATCCCTGTTTATATATGTACTAGGTCTTTCAATGAACTGCACCAGAAAATAAATATTATTGTATTAGTCTATTATCTAATCACAGAATTTTTTCATCCATCAATTGAAGCTATTATTATCCTGTCACAGAATTAGTGATTTTTTTTTTTTTTTTTCACTGAAAAAAATACAGTGTTATCGAGTGAAAAATAATTATTTGAATATTACGTATCTTCTAAACGTCCTGATAAATTCTAAACAATTAATGATTTTTACGATAAATGCAAATGTGTTGTTGAGTAAAGAATCTTTTATGAATATAAGTTTTCTTCAAAATGTCCTTGATTAATACTGGTATTACCAATTTTTGAAATGTACTTTTTTTTTCTCTCACAGATATACCTGCCGCTGACGAAATCAATACGAAAATTAACTATAGCCAAGAAGACAAACATATATCTGCCAGTCTAACGTTTCAAAATATATATCCTTTACCGCAATGTATGTTGTCAGTCATGGTATGTTAAATCATAATTCATTTGCTTATTTTATCACAAAAGCTATTAATATATAGTAATGTTTTTGAAATTTGATGAAAATAAAAGAAAAAGCTGCATTATAATTTTAAGATGATGATGATGATGATGATGATGATGATGATGATGATGATGATGATGATGATGGTGAAAATGAAAACGATGATGATGATGACGACGACGACGATGCTTTCTTTTTAAATTGTGAATAATAACTAATGTCAAGATAAGAAATTCGATGATAATGAAACAAATATGTTGCTGTTACACTAACTAGTCTTAATATAAAACATTGACGAGAATCAAAATATATAGCATTAAGCACCAACCATTTTTATTGGCGGACAGTGTCCTGGTTGTTATCTTTTTCAAATAATGCATTTAAGTAGTGTATTAAGTAGACATCTTAGCAGAGACTACCTATTTAAAAGGTTGTTTCCATTGAGCTTGAACTAATAGATATCACAGATAGCTAGGTCTGCTTCACTGTGAATTTACCATTTATATGAAGTATATATCTCTCAGTCGATAAGCTATTCCATCACCATGTTTGCAAAGAGTAACAGGAACTGCCTACCCTTCCGGAGCACCTAAGGTCAGCCACATTTTTTTTATTGGATGGTCGTGTTGATCAATATTTAGTTTATGAGTAGTTTCTGAGTAGACTTTGGTATTTATTCTAACATGGCGTGCTACTTTCGCTTTGAAAACAATAGAGGGCTCTAAATAGCACAGAACACCCTAAGCACATGCGCAGAAGGCATATCATTATCTAATCGACAGCGTATTTTGCATATTTGTACTTTATGTATGTTAAATTAAAAGAATACAAATAATAGATATACAAAATGAGCATTAAACATGACATGGGAGAATTATTTCGATTCTAATAGGACATTTACAGTAATTTATGGATACCGAAGGCGAAGGATTTGACTGTTCCGATTACTTCCCCGAATGACAATTTCGCATTCTACGAAGAATTATAGAAAAGTAATGACTAAATTAAACGAAAATAATGTTACCTATGTTATACAAACTATGTCTTCCATGAATTATTTCAATTCTAGTAGGACAAATCTAACTTATATTTTGAATGGAAGTCAATAATAATGGAAATGCGTAACATAACAAAATCGACTAATCAGTAACCTTCATGTTTACAGTAGTTTTCCAACATTGTTAACTAGACGGTGATGTAATTAAGTTACTGATATTTTCCAATTTGATGGCATTTTGCATTTAGCTACTTAAACAAGTAAAATGCTCACAAAATCGTAAAATAAATCAGTAACCAGCTTGTGTCAATGTCACCAGCGTTCCTTCTAAACTACGTCACCGGATGACGACAAATTACAAAAGTAAAAGTCGATATATGGTTGTCTTAAGTATTGTTTCCGGAAAAAGTTATATGTCAAGATACAATTCTAGAATTTTTATGTTTGTATTTACCATGGTCATAAAATGAGCATAAAGCAAGACATGAGATAATTATTTCTTAAATCAAATGAAACTAATTTTTCATCGTTATCAATTTATATAACGTTTCTGTTATCTTATTTATTCTCGTAAATAATAGCGGGAGGTAATTGGAACAGCTCCCAAAAATAACCTCTGTCTAGGTACGCTTGAATGCATAAAATTACCGTAAATGCCCTGTTAGAATCGAAATAATTCTCGGATATCGCTCGGTGTAAAATAATGACAAATATAATGCCTACCCATGTTAAAATAAGCATAGAGCCCGGCATCCGAGAATTATTCCTTAAATATCATATGAACTTTTATGTTAATTAATTGCAGGGGTCAAAGTTGAATATGTCTGTTTCACGTAAAGCCTCGCATGGACTTTTCTACCAACTATCCATGTTCATCGATTACACATGGGAAGATAACTGTGGAACAGAAGCTAAAATTGAGTGCTTAATTGGCGAAAAAAGATTATCAATTTGGAAAACACAACCGGATCAGTGTCTGGGTATGTACAGAGTCTATTTTCTGCTAATTATCAATACATGTCTTGTGTTGTATTGTTATTTTAGCATGCCGACTATAGATAACACTTTTATCTTATCTTATCTTATCTTAATGTGTCTGAGTGGAGCGACATGTCTACCCTTCAGCACAATGGTCTGGAAAAAAACATATTATTATTATTTTATCAAGTGTTAATTGTTCTCTTCATGACAGTTGGGACCGTCGTGGCCGTGATCGTCTGGTAGTTGGATTTTAAACTACCTTTGAAATCAGTGACTATCACCACTAACGTTGTGAGTTCGAATCCTGCACAGGCGAGGTGTGCTCGATACAACATTATGTGATAAAGTTTGTCAGTGACTTGCGACAGGTCGGCGGTTTTCTCGGGTATACTCCGGTTTCCTCAACCAATAAATCTGATCGCCACGATATAGCTGAAATATTGTTGAGAGTGGCGTTAAACACCATTACCAAACCAATCAACGCAACATTTGTCAGCTATATCATGGCGAGAAACAAGTAAATTATCAATGCATATCTCCTGAGTAATAAGTAATATGTTACTTTACAATTTTCCGGGTATGTCTAATTCTAAATGCACCTCATATTCCGTTTTGAATGAGTTTGGTGAATTTATCTATTATTAAAATTATACATTTATTTATGTATTATACTTTTACTCTTTCAAAGTATGACTTGTCACAGCTTTATATTATAATTAGCCACACTCGGTAGTATAAGGGTTAGCTTTCTTTTTCGTGTGAGGTAGATCATGGATTCGATCCCAGTCGGGTCAAACCAAAGACTATGAAATTGGTATTTCATTCTTCTCCACTGAGCTAAGCAAACATCATTAAGAAGAAAGGGCAAAGACAGATCGGTTGGTTCAGGGTCGGTGTGGAGCAACATTTCTAACCTTAAGCGCAATGGTCTGGAAAAAAGCATACATTATTATTATTTGATCAAGTGTTAGTTGTTCTCTTCATGACATAGCTGAAGAAATGTTCACTAGGCTTGAATAATCATCACTCACTCATTTACAATTACAAAGCACAGTACGTCAAAGGCAGTAAAATATAATATGATTTCAGAAAGGACAACAGAAACCACCAGAGGTGTTGATAAAGTGACAACAGAAACCACCCGGGGTGTTAATAAAGACATTGTAATGGCTGTTTCAGTTGTATCAGGATTAGTAATATGTGGTGCTGTACTCATTGTGGTCCTGTTGTGGTTGAGAAAGCGCCGAGCAGGCAATGGTAAGTAGTAATGTGATTCCACATTTATTTACTACACACATTCATCACAGCATAAAAATTATTTTATTTCATATAAAGGTCTCTTAATATTGTAATGCTCATTATATAATTATCGCCATTACGTGCTATCATTTTTTGTTCATAATTTTGTAAAAATGAAAGGACTTCACTAATGTTGTAATAACTTATGTTCAACCTCATTGGCTGTTCATCATGGAAATAAAATATGCTTAAACTTAACCAAAATTACAGCATAACTGCTAAACAAATCCTTTTAAAAATGCAAGCGTTATTATGTAACTATTACCGTTTCTGACCCCAAAAATGGAGAATATCAAAATATTTACTTTTTTATTTGTTATACAATTATATTGCAGTCTTTTGCAAAATCATTATTTTGATTGGTCGTTTAAGAGGTAGCTATTTTATTTAAAAGGGGTCTAATAGGGACCCACATTAGGACATTTGACATATTTGGAATGCATATAGATTTTTTTTTTAATTTTCATCCAATCCGATGTGGGGTTTTTCTTCGAATTGATTGTGCCGAAAGCTTCGGATTTCCTCTATCTTATATGGTTTCTGAGATCAACTCGACCGAAATGACTAAGAAATCCAACTTCCAGACTTTGAGCTTTTTGATCTTTATTCCAGTTATAATGCATTTTTGGTTGTTGTTGTTGTTTTTGTAATCATCTTTATCATATTTATGGGTTATTGATGGGACATAAACGAATTAAGTTATTTATTTACTACAACTATTAATGTACATAATCAATGTCAAAAAGTATTCACTTTCAATAATGAAACGAGAGAAAAATTCTAGTTAACATTTTCATTTAAAAAGTTCAATGGTGATTCCTTTTATTACTTAAGATTATCCATGCTAAATTTGAATTTTGAATTTCATATTTTTTTTAGCTTTTTTTCTTTGCTTTAATTAAATATTTTTATGATTATGTAAAAAGACATTATTATCTTTACAGGTGAAGCACAAAATTTTACGGAAACTTGTGAATTAGTGTACACCCAATTGTGACTGTAGGAGAATGAAAACCTCTGAAAGGAACGAATGGAATACACAATGGGCATAATAAACGTTTGGAGAATTGCAAGCTGCTGTGACCAGTTGATGACCCTGAAAACTACAGAAGCATGTCGTTAGTCTCGCATATCGGAAAGCTATTCACATCAACGATTAATACAAGACTTATGAAATGGAGCGAAGATAACAGTGTCTTGACTGATGTGCAATTTGGATTTAGACCGGGTTATGGCACTCATGACGCAATCTCTACTCTTCATTCCATAATTTCAAAATCATTAAGGCAGGGTAAAACACAGGCACTTAATTCATTCAAAAAAAATATGCCCCCTCCTCTTCCTTACTTCAAGGTAAACATCTGCCCTTTACCCCTTCCCCACTTCGCCTCAATATTTTTCGCTTATTTGTGATCCTTTCACTGACCCAATTATATCGTTACACTCCCGAGATATTTCTCTTTTCGACTGCCACATTTAAATATAAATACCGGGCCCCCTCAGACGAATTGGACAAGGTTATTCAGCGAAAGTCGCATTTTCTATTTTTCAGTCACTGAAACGGATACAGTCACTTCCGGTCCGTTCTAAATTGATTTAGAAACTAAAAAAAAAGGTGTTTTAAAAATCAAATGTCAGTAATTTGGAGTTGAACATATTTTTATAATCTGCATTGGAACAATTATCTGTATTTTAAAGGCTTACTTTACATTTGAGAGGAGATGATCATGATGGCATTGTTACACATGGCTGTCTAGAGAATTCCGAATGCATATGAAAAATCCAGCGCAAACCGGAAGTGGTTGTATCCGTTTCAGTGACTGAAAAATAGAAAATGCGACTTTCGCTGAATATTCTTGTCCAATTCGTCTGAGGGGGACCCGGTATTTATATTTAAATGTGGTAGTCGAAAAGAGAAATATCTCGGGAGTGTAACGATATAATTGGGTCAGCGAAAGGATCACAAATAAGCGAAAAATATTGAGGCGAAGTGGGGAAAGGGTAAAGGGCAGATGTTTACCTTGAAGTAAGGAAGAGGAGGGGGCATATATTTTTGGAATGAAACAAGTGCCTGTGGGGTAAAATATTATATTGTTGCTTTATCAATTATGTTAAGGCTTTTGACAGTGTGTCTCATTTTAAGCTATGGTTAAAATTAGCTAAATGTGGTGTAACTGGAAAGCTTTTAAATCTAATTAAATCTATGTACTCCAAGCTAAAATCGAGTGTAAAGCATGATGGTAATTTTTCAGAATTATTTAGCTGTAATATTGGACTCATGCAGGGGGAATCATTGTCCCCATTTGTATATGCTATGTATGGCAATGACATTGAAATAGAATTAAATAAACAAGGATGCCAATCATACGAATTAAACCTGCTCAATCTGTATTTACTAATGTATGCTGATGATACTTTTTTGTTCAGTGAAAATGTTCAGGAACTTCAAAATATGATTAATGTTGTAAATGTATGTTCAAATGAATACAATCTGCATGTAAATTTGTTGAAAACAAAGGTTGTCATTTTTAGAAATCGAGGTAATATTAAATCAGAAGAAAAATGTCATAATAAAATTTAACTCTTTCAGTATTTGCTTGTTGAAAATAGCAATTAAAGTTGAATTTCAGTATCGAGTGGTCTCTTTTTCCTAACGAGCTATAATGTTCGATATCTGTAACCATTCCATCTTCATTTGTAAGTATTAGGTCCAATACATGAGGGTCCTGATTGACACGTCCTCTAGTTGGCTTATTTACATGTTGAAAAAGATAGCAGTCTCTTATGCACTCAATAAATTTAAAGTCAATTAAAGATTCATTTGATGATGTACTCCATGTGTTCCAACATATTTTTCCATAATTGAAACCTCCCATGATTAGTAGATGTCTATAGCCTTTATTTGAAACTTCATGTAGTAATTTCCGCAGTTCTTCATCATTATCCTCGGTCCCACTACTACTTCTGTATATACATCCTTCTAGTAGTTTGTCACCATCAACAAGCGGTCTAATCAGAAGGCGATACAATGCGACTTCTGTGAAGAATTCTCCCCTTAGAGATTCACAGTATATTATATATGAAATGTATTCCTACGGATAGGGATTAATATAAGTTCTTGTAACTTGTTTCCCATTCCTATTAATTACTTCTTATTATGTAATGTATATAGCTGAATATTGTAATGTTATACTGAATTAATTAATAAAATATGTTTAAACTAAATCGACTTGTACAGCTTGAATAGATTCATGAATATATAGACTCACTCCTCTACCGATATTGTTGCTAATGTTGCTACTAAACATTTCATAGTTCTCAATAGCTAGTTCACAGTTCTGTAAATTATATCTAAAATGTTTAGGCTTGACTTCAGTTATTCCTATAATTTTTGGTTTGCTATTTTTATTTTGTCAACTTTAATGTTAGTTTTGGGTTCAGGTACATTGCAGAATATTGCATTTGTATCTTATCTTAGGGAACGACCATTTAACTTGAAAGGGGGGGGGGGGTGGTATGGTTTTTTTCTAAAAAAATATTCTGATTCCCAATGATGCTGAAAAAAATATTCTGATTTTGGTGGAGGAATAAAAAAAAATCTGATTCAGAGTTTTTGTCATATAACCTAATGTTAAATTCCGGAAAAAAATTTCGCGCTTTGCGCGACAAAAAAATAAATATTCTAATTCTTGTGTTGTCCGAAAAAAAAATTCGGAACGAAACCAAAAACCATAACCCCCCCACCCCTCCTTCAAGTTAAATGGTCGGTCCCTTATCTTATGGTGGAATGATAGCCTAAATAACTATGGTCGATATAGTAAATGTTCGTCTGCTGAGAAATTAATCAACTCTATTGTGTATAGATATTGCAAAAAACATATTCGGATTAATAATTGATTTTACCGTACAGACAATATTTTCGGTGAGGCTATTTCCCCTCACCACATCAATAATTCGAGGTTTGGATATTTTTGCACATTTTTCCCTAGATGTCATACAATTATAGGCTACTATATGAATATCCAACAGTGTTGTCTAATCGTTTTAGTATAAGTTGGAACCTAGACCCAGGGGCGGATCCAGGGGGGGGGGGGGGGCGCACCCGGCGCGCGCCCCTCTAAAATTGGTAAAAATATGATTTTTTGGCGTAAAATCGTGATTTTTCACACGAAATACCCCAAAAATGTTCGCGCCTCCCTCCGCTTGGCGCAATTTTTATAAGTCCCCCCCCCCCCTAACTTGAAATCCTGGATCCGCCCCTGACCCGTCTGTAATTTTAAGATACTTTGTTTTGTGATGTGCTATTTGTGTGAGATTTACTTCAGTGTTGCAGATGATACATGTGAATTGATAAAGTAATATTAATATATAGATATATTAATGACACGGTAGATTTGTTTGTTATTTATTGAGTAATAACTACTGAAGTTACTGTGCAGCAAGAAATACAATCTGTGGCCACTCATCCTGTTTCATAATTTCTGGATCTGTGAGGACCGACTTCCCTACAGGTCTCAGATTTTATGAGTGTCATTTAGAAAGGGTCTGCAATAGTAAGTTAACTACATTATCTATCTCTTTATATGATTGCTTTTCATTATTGTCCAAATTTTGGATCCTTCCTGTAAAGCCATACACTCTTTTTTTCTTTTCTTTTTTTGGACCGAAAAATGTGGGGCAAAGCTTTCAAAACTGACAAGCGAAAAAAGAGTCTGTTGGCTTCCAAGCATATTCTTCAACCCTGTGTTGTTGTTTTTGTGTTTGTTATTTTTTTTTGGCTTCCGTTCCTTTTCTACATATTTGGCAATAAAAGTTGAAAGGTGGACAAAACCATAGAGTTGTCCCCTTTTTCAAAGTTTGCACATGTACCATGTACAAAAACATGCATGTACACACGTGAATAGCGCTACCAGGTTATAATTTTCGTGCTTTTTTCTTTAAATATTCGGTTATGTCTCGGCTGTTACCGAATAACAATTGCAAGAAAAAAAAATCCTTTGAAGTTCACAATAATAAGTGTTTGTTGATTTGCGTGGAACAGTTGCGTTGAAGGTTAAGAACAAAACCTAAAGTAACAATTTTAGTACCCCCAAAAAAATCTTAATGCTGCAACTGATTCTGAACATGGGCTACTATCAGAAAATGCTCAGGATCCCAGTAGTCTTGGGCTTCTAGTTGGGTCCTTGTTAAGTTTTATCCTCTGAGGGACATGTATAAGATACAGTACTATTGAAACGAAAGAAGCGGTTAGTATTGGATAAAACGAGTTTCTTTTTCCGCATGACTACTCAGATGCCTTGCACCAATGCCTTCATCTAATGAGTTCGAATAATGCGGAAAAGGAAACCCGTAATATTCAATGTGGGCAATTTCTTTTGTTTCAATAGTAATGTATCTAACTTGTACAATAATGATGTTATAATTGATAAAATAAAGAAAACAGTCGTGAGAACAGTTTCCTATTACAACATTGGTCAAATTCTTAAGCTCGTTTTTAAAAAGAACTGCAAAAACATCGGTCTGTAACATCGGCCGGTATCAGTGGTCTCTAACAGCGGACTGTAACATCGGCCGGTATCAGTGGGCTCTAACAGTGGACTGTAACATCGACCGATATCAGTGGTCTCTAACAGCGGACTGTAACATCGGCCGGTATCAGTGGTCTCTAACATCGGTCTGTAACATCGGCCGGTATCAGTGGTCTCTAACAGCGGACTGTAGCTGATATTAGAGGCGGTATTTACCATATAGCATTGCTGGGGGTATTATTGTACAATTGCCTTTACAGTTTTCCATATCGGCTTAATTATTGCCTGTATCTTTTGCAGGTACGAAATATCGAAAATGGTAAATGTTGTACATTATACAATAATCTACCCGTATTACAGTCTCCATCTTTTATTGCTTGCATCTTGTCAAGAAATATATAGGTGTCCACAGTCACTTGAAAGCCAAATAATAAATCGATTTTAACAGTAAAAATGACAAATAGATATAAGCTATTGTATATACAACAACTCTAATTTTTGTTATTTTTTGGTCCTTTTCATTTTATTATTTTGATGTCAGAATGACCACGGATAAAAAAAAATTAAAGCGGAACATGACCGTCTTTGAACTGTTAACTGTACCGGGCCATGTTTCTGTAACCGTGTCAAGAATCAGGATCGAGTTTGCATGAGGTTCGTGATGCTAATTTTTTTAATTTCTCTGTAGTGTATTTTTGCAGACCGTTGTTTGTCTTGTTATCCTATTATCTTTGTGTATTTAATTGTCTGTCCTTATTCGCTTCAGTCAGATACACTCTTTGGATTTTCTTTGCTTGAGTTCGAGTTATTATTAGGCTCAATGAGTTAATTAGTTGGATTACCTAACAACTCATACAAGCCTATCACCAATACGGCATGGGTTCGCGCCCGGCTTTGTAAATTACAAAAAAGGGGGCACTCGACTCGCAGCCGCAAGTGATAAAATTTATAAATTTCTTGCTCACCAACTCAAAGGTAGATGCATTTTTATTGATTTAGACATGGGATTCCCCGAGCAGGTAGCATAGTTTTCGTGAAAATTGTGTGGAAGTGAGATACCTTCTCTATATATACATATCAGTCGACTGATGCAATCAGAAAACGGCATCTCTATATACATATCAGTCGACTTATGTAATCAGAAAACGGCATATTATTGCTGTTTTACATATTTCTAAGCCATGGAAATGAAAAATAAAAAAATAAAAAAATAAAAAAATAAAAAAGAGAGGTAGGGTGTAAAAAGGGGGGAATGCTGTGTCCTGTCCACAAGTACCTGTGTTTTTGATTGGTTTGTTTTGTTTTGTATTTGTTTGTTTTTGATAACAGATTAATATCTAATTTTATATATTTCTGTTTTTTTGTTTTGAGGATGTAACTTCAGAAGGGCCTACAAATTTATACATCTTGGAATAACAGTAGTACTTTAGGGTGCCTGCATCCTAATTTCTTATGTACATGTATCTCTATTCTTTATCAATAAATGTTTAGAGGTTTGCGTTTGTATTGAATCTGGGCCTTGATGGGAGAGAGGTTTAAAGAGCTGCCTACACCTCATTTATCTTTCACTGCACTGTTCATCACTTGGATGATGTACTCAACCTTTAGAAAGTAGATTGCCAGACGCTGGTACAACATATGCAAATGTCTGTAATGTCATTGAATATAGCCCAAATAAATATTTTGCATCATGCTGGTATGTTTTGTAAGTACAGATACTTGTATCACACATACTTGCCAATTTAATAATTAAATAACAGCCATATATACATGATAATATCTCACACACAAAGTATCTTAACACAAGTTATTTCTTAAAGATTTTATTGAAAAACTCAGACAGGCATGGTGGAACATTAGCATACATATAATACAATACAATATATAGACTAGAGGCTCAGTAGGTTGAGAATATTTTTTAGAAATCAACCAATCAGCAACAAGAATTGTATGTGGTGGACATGTTTGTTAACGGATCGGGACGAAATGAGCATTCTTTATAGAGGGCCTTCCATAGCTGCTACCTATCAAGTTTCGGTTGATTTTGCCAAGCAGTTTCAGAGGAGAAGATTTTATATGAATCGACCAATCAGCAACACGAATTGCCTGTGCTGGCCATGTTTGTTAACGGATCCCAAATGAGCAATCTTTATAGAGGGCCTTCCATAGATGCTACCTACCACGTTTCGGTTCATTTGGCCAAACAGTTTCAGAATAGAAGATGTTTTAGGAATCGACCAATCAGCAACAAGAATTGCCTGTGCCGACCATGTTTGCTAAGGGATCAGGACTAAATGAGCAATCTTTACAGAGGGCCTTCCATAGATGCTTCCTACCACATTAGGTTCATTTGGTCAAGCCGTTTCAGAGGAGAAGATTTTTTTAGGAATCGACCAATCAGCATCAAGAACTGTCTGTGGCGGCCATGTTTGCTACGAATTGAGCCGAAATGAACAATCTTTATAGAGGACCTTCCATATATGCTTCCTACCAAGTTTCAATTCATTTGGCCAAGCGGTTTCAGAGATTTTTAGAAATTGACCAACCAGAAACAATAACTGCCTATGGCTATTCGATTTCAGAGGTGAAGATTTTTTAGAAATCAACCAATCAGCAATAAGAATTGCCTATGGTGGCCATGTTTGTTAATGGATCATGACGAAATGAAAAATCTTTATAGAGAACCTTGCATAGATGCTTCCTACTAAGCTTCAGTTCATTGAGCTAAGGGGTTTCAGAGCAGAAGATTAAAATGTGAAAAGTTTACAGACGGACGACGGATCAAATGATCGCAATAGCTCACGTTCCCTTTGACAACGTCTGCTCAAAAGCTTTGATGAATACCAGAGTACAACACAAATTCTAACACGACGTCCTTCTTACGCTTTGTAGACAAACGAGCGATTTATCGATGGTATAATCTCGTTCACACATGTGCCGGTGAATGTGACTGACTTTTCCATTGGCAGCATAAATGGTGTGTGACACTTTCCGCAAACGTAAATATAAATTACCGTCTTCCAATCAAAGTATACTACCGTATTTGTAATCTTAGACATATCAGAATCGAAATAAATCATGGAAGCATGAATGTGTTTTGAGTTTTAACATGGGTTGGCGGATATTAGTAAATTTTATCCCTCTGGCTCGGGATAAAATACTAATATCCAACAATCCATGTTAAAACTCAAAACACATTCTGGTTTCCATGATTTATTTCTTAATTAGCGGGTCATTTTAACTGAGCCTGAATTACTCACCTGGTCTCTTATACAGTTTATGTTCAATAAAGTATAGATTTTGTTAACAAAATATTCTATAAATTTCGAATTTAACAAATAAATATATGATTTTTGATTCTGTCACATCTCTCCAACAGTAAAAGTTACAACAAATCGGCGGGGAACCTCCAATGTAACGAAGGAATGCGAGGTAGCTAATTTTCATAATAGTTATAATGTACATGTGTTTAAAGTTTGCATGGGTGTATATGTACACAGCTCTGGATTCCTGTTTATATTACGCTTTGCTATAGTGCCAATAGAGGGCGCAGTATTATTCGAGTTACCTAGATAGTAGAAATTCTTCTTAAATTGTTTGCCGGAAGCTAAGTTAAGTTAAGCCGTACAAAAATATAGTCCACAAAAATCCAATACGGAAGACATACTAAGTAAATTCTAATCATGCAAAGATAATTAAAACTTTAACTTTTATCCATGAAAATAATTAAAATATAGAAAATTGCTTAAAATATAACTTTATCAAACTTTCATTTAACTGACATGTGAAAAGTAGTGCGATGTATACGCCTAATGCATACAAGGGTATTTGATATACAAGATGCATACACTGCTCCACAAATAATAAATAGGTGGTCCAGATCTTTGCATTTATTATAAGAATGCACATTACAGAGATGTCCATATTAATCTATAAATATCATTTTATTGGTACAGTATGCTTGTTGAATTATATGTACACTTAGATGAAATCAAGTGTCTGTGATTTTGAAAGGATAAAGATTCATAGATAGACCCTTTATCATGACATGTATATGGAGAATACATGGTTCTAAACCCTATATTTTTAGGTGCAGTTTGGTTTATAATACATCGGTATTCTGTTTTTCACACTTTCATTTGGAGGGGGTGGGTGGGTGGTCTGAGCCAAATGAAACTAACTTCATTTGAAAAAATCTGTCACATTTTGAGACGATCCCTAAGTAATGAACAGTAAAATTAAATGTTTACCTCCTGCATATGTCAATATAGATATCAGCGTGTTTCCGCTCATCTTTCTAACTGCTTCTTTGGAATCGTGCACTAACTGCCAAATATGTAATGGTCCAGTTTCTCCTTGTGTTCTAAGAGAGTTAAATTCACCATCTGTTACCACTCCTATCAAATAACAAAAGGAACAATTATTTCATTAAAATATCAATAACTGAGAATTAACAAAATATTTTTTTTCCAGTTACAAAAACAAGTACAAAGGTGCATTGTTTTTAAGAATAAAGCAATTTTTTTTAGCTTTTCAGTTCTTTTGCACATGTATATTTAACCGATAAAAATAATCAACAGATAGAAGTATAATTAAAATTGTGCATTAACTCTAGGTGTGGAATTCGATGCATTATGAACCAACAGTATTCATTTAGTCACGAAACATAAATTTGTAGCCATGTGTTATGATTTCATAGTCTAGCAAGAAATGTGTGCATCACAAAATATACCCGTCTATATAAATAGGGTTTTCCCCTTCCACAGGGGAATCATGTGACAAAGTTTGGTCAAGATCCAATATACAGAACCAAAGTTATTGTGCGGAAACTATCCTGTTGTCAGAAATTCTATTCATAGTAACGGTGACCTTTGACTATAATGACCCCAAAATAAATAGGGCATATAAAAAGCATTTAATTATGTCATAATCTAATAAGTTGTACTGGTAGGTTTAGATACTCACCAACAACTTCAAGGCCTGCATCAGTCATCGTCTTCTTTAATGGCGCTGTAATATCTCTAATGTACTGATCCCCTAAGGATTGATATGGTAAATACTGGACGAGAAGTGTATATGGTTTGCTACGTCGTCGCTCATCAGAAACAGCAATAACAAGAACATGGGTTGCGGCTGTTCTCTTCTTCTTGAAAAAGTTTTTCAAATATAATTGGTAATCACTTTCCACTGATTTAGCAACAGCACAAAATTCACAGTTATTACTGAACTTGTGAATAAAATTCATACATTCCTGAAGAAGTGAATTGCATTCGACGACATCCCAATTCAAGGCTTTCAGTATCTCACAGTTTGCATTTTTTTTGTCAAACTTCTTTCGTAATTCTTTGCAAGCTGCTTTGAATGCTGTGTCAAGAAAAGTCTGATCAGCCTCTAAATCTACCAAAAGCTGTTCCTTTGCAGTATTGACATCAGCTGTTGAGGTACAAGACTTAATGAATGATACTCTTGACTCGTACTCTTCACGTAGTTGTTGTAGTTTGTTGTCATTCACATCTACATCACCTGCCCATTTGTCTTTTACAGAATGTTGTAGAGCTTCTTTAACGTCAGTATCATCAAGTGTTATCCAATATCGCCCTGCTGGGTTGGTGTCCGTCAACATCTTTATAGCTGGTAACTGAAAAATAAATGAAGGAATACTTAATGAAAAATAAACAAAGCAACAGCATGCAGATTACGAGCACAACATGCTGACATTCAGGATACTTTGCATTACAATTAATATAACTGTTCATTGAGGAATTTCTCACTGTGATTTGAAGATGAACAACAGCAGATAAATAACATTCCTTTAGAACTTCTCTCTTTTTTGACTGTTTTTTTTTATTTCAAGAAAACACTTAAAATAGATGCATTGCACCTCTTCAGTGAACTCTTAACTTTCTGAAAGTCGTTATTTTTTTCAGAATATATATTACACTTCATGTATATATCAGATCTTACGGTTACAGCAAGATGATGAACAGCATTACAAGTATTGGACATGTATCTTTGCATCATGTTTGTGACCTTCTCTACTATGTGATTTCATCCCATGTACATTTACCCCATATTTGGTCTTTTTTGCAACTAATGTAATGAGTTCTAGTCTTTGAAATGTTCAAGTACCTGTATGGTAGGTGAATCTGTGAAGTCAGAGGAAGCTGTTCTTCTGTTTATAGTTTATTTGCTTACTGCAGCCAAATTTACTCGTGCCTACAACATGTACAATAATGATACAATATGCAAAGGTTGACTATTTACACGTCTATAAAATCAAATCAAGTATTACCTTGCTGAAAAGATACAAACTTGAAATGCAATGATCAATGTAAACAACAGCTTAAAGATAACATAGAACAACAATTTTTTTTCTTACAGTATTAATAGTGTCCTGTATGTATGATTATGTATTTAAAGTGTTTGTCTTATGAAATATGTATAATATCAAGCAACTTATTCTGTTTGTAATTTATTGATGTACTCCCGCAATAATACATGTGAATAAAAAAACCACACAAATTGTGTACTGCTAATAGCAATTATCTATTAATAGCAAAATGTACTACTAAGCTCTCTTGATCTTGACTCACTGTTTTAAGCTTTATCATATTTATAATGACTTCAAGATGAGGAACAGCTACAAAATGTATAAAAGCACCATGTTTTGCTTTATAATATTTCCCGGTAAGCAATTTTGTCTCACTGCATTCATCCATCTGTATTTTTTTAGTAAATATGCTGTTGATCTACTTATGTTAATTTAAATCCTGGTATTCATGTGATTTTGACTCTTGTCCATTTACACTATATCTGTTTGTAAAACTGGAATTTACTGACAAAGACAAATAAATTACAAAGTACCTTTAAAGGATCTCCAATACAATCCGATGACTTTGGACCTCTTAAAATTCTTCCAAGTCTGTCTTCGAACTCTGCGTCTAAGGTTTCTATCCACTGATAATAATCGTCTGGTATTGATATCTGTACAAAGGACTGAGAGCTATAAGGGCCAAAATCGGCCCCACCTCAGATGTCGATAACATTTTCTCCAAAATGTATTCACAATATGTGCTTTTCAGAAATAAATACAGTTATTTAATATGTGTATCTAATTCCTCACAGCGGATTGACAAAGTCAGGTAATGAAAAGCACTAAACGTCATTTTTTTCAGAATACAGAACGTACGTATCATTGTATTATAATGCATATCTTTAAAAAACAAAAACAAAAGCAAAGCATAATAAAACTCAATAAACAAAGCATAAATTTGACTTAATATGCAATGTGGATTGATTTCAGGAATAAAAACATGTTCCGAAGCTGTATTATGAAATTAAAGCGAACGAATAGTAATGTCGCAACGTCACCCATTTTCGACGGTCTCCTGTTTTCGACGGTTTGTTTCACGTGATAAAATCTCTCATTATATTGATCGCTTCATTTGTCAGAGGTTATATTATGATGCTGAAATTGCATGAATGATCTCAAGAAATCTGATCTAAAAATGTCATCTTTAAATGTAAGAATTACGTACCACATCTATTATTTCACGTTCAAATTATAGTTTTTCGTAATTAATTTTTTCGTCACCTTAATAAAGCTTTAATCATTTAAAAAAATATATCTCATACAGACCAATTTTGGTTTCATCGTCTGCTATGACATTGATAATGTACATATTGAGGTCATATCAATTCAGAAACTTATTAACATTGATCGTCGAAAACTGGTCGAAATTTTGATATTAATCTTAAAAGAAGTTTATTTGGACAATAGAACTTTGTCATATTTGAATTTTTTTTAAACACTTTTTTAACCGTACTTTATTCTTAACGACAACCAATGCGATGATATATTCCAGTACATTTTTACGGATCACCATCACAAATCGATAAAAAAAATGCCAAGGTGCGGGTTAAGAGAAGTCCAATATTTAAAGATCGCTTTTTTCGATAATATGGAAATATTTTGGGAAATGGTGTGAAGCAAAATGTTTAATGTGCAACTAGGAACCTGTGAGAATTTTTTTTGTTTTTTTGATAAACTGATAACAAGCCTTGGAATCAGATATCCCATAGAAAGTGGTTGTCGATAATTGTTTTACAATCAAGTATTTCATATATATTTATGATGAGAACAAGTTTACAACCATATGATTAATCGTGTAGGTAAAATGTGTGTCGCTGCCATGAGTCTATGTATGATTGCTTTGATTGTCACTAGAAAAAGAGGAGATGGTAGATATTATTTTGCTTTGTGACAAACCAACAACAACACTCCTAATAAACTGTTGCTATCAGAATCTGCTGTAAGTTGTCTTTTACGTATAAGGAGTGTGTCCTTTACATCCCGCGCTAAGGGATGTATTAAATTTGTTCCTCATAGCTGTCTGGTGTCCCTTTCACATAAAGTCGGCGTTTTCCTAGAGGAAGCCATTTGTTATTTTATTTATGCCAAATTCGCAGTCATATTAGGATTCTAATAATAATAGGTTATTATACATTATTATACAGCTATAATTTTAATCCAATCAAAAACACCAATTTAAGACATGTGACCGTACATTATTTTTTCCGTATTGTACAACCGGAAGCCGTATTTTTTACGTATTGGACATCCATGACGTTTTTTATTCGTATTGTACATTATGTAAGGGAAGTAACTCGTTGGTTTTTGTCGTCTGCTAGTAAATTATTTCTAATTGTAATTTACAATCAAATTAACTTGTTCGATATTTAACAGTTTGAGGGAAAAGAAAGTTGTTTAGAATAATTGTTGATCAGTTATTTTGCTGCTTTTAATTCCTTTTTAAAGTTTACGAGATCTGTATTGATACAGAACATTTTTTTATTTAAATATTTCTGATTTAAATTTTCGCACAAATAAATAATTTTGTCAGACTAGGGAGAAAAAAAATAATCAGACTAAGGAAAATCAAACAGTATAATAATTATGTAAAACTGAATATTGAATGGCACATTTCTGATTTCATATGTAAAGAAAAATAAATGATTCCATTCTGCAAAAACTTGTCTGTCCCATTGTAAAACAATAGCCCCTTTTAGGCTTATTTATACATTATCGGCGACGTTGGCCGACCATTGACCGATTGTCGTGCAAAAATCGTGCGATTTTCGCTTTCTATTGTTTTTATTAAATAAGAGAAATGTCTTAGAAAAATCTACTGTATACTAATTTAACCCCGTCACTTTTTATTGAAGTACCTGGACGAAGCCAGGAGGGGTCATTTATATGTGTGTTAGGGATATCGAATTTACATATCTCTACGATTTTTCTATTGAATGCTAGAACTGTTCCGACAGTGTGCTATATATTTTTTCATTTTATTATAGGTTATGAAAAAAAACCAGCTGAGTTGCAATTGTTAAAAAAAATATGGTTGTGATCGTCTTCTGTAATTAAGATTAAAATCGTCAAGATGAAATACAACCGAATCAAATGGTGACTTGTTTCAACCTCATTTAAAATATACCTTGACATTCTTTTATACATGTACATCACGTTCACGATCTTTTATTACAACATTATTTCACTCAAGTGTACATTTTTTCCTGTTCTAGTTAAAGAACTTTATCAAACAGAATCATGCAGTTTACATGTAATGCAGTTAATACGCATTTAAGAGCCCCAGCTTTATACTGCTCATGCTCAGCAACGGACCACCTTCATCAATTGTTTTAGCTCATCGATGATCATGAGATTCACTAAGATAAATAGCACGGTCCGTGCAATATTTATTTATTTATTTATTTATTTATTTATTTATTTATTGATGCTTTGGTGTCAGTGTTTCAACTGTTGACAGAGTTTTAAATTCAACATGGCTAGACTTAATTACCTTTCATCTTAACTGAACTTGAGCCGTCGTGGTCGTATGGTAGTTAAATTTACAACTACCTGTGCAATCGTTGCCTATCATCACTATTGAATGCTGGAACTGTTCCGACAGTGTGCTATATATTTGTTCATTTTATAATAGGTTATGAAAAAAACCAAGCTGAGTTGCAATTGTAAAAAACAAATATGGTTGTGATCGTCTTCCGTAATTAAAATCGTCAAAATGAAATACAACCGAATCAAATGGTGACTTGTTTCAACTTCATTTAAAATATACCTTGACATTCTTTTATACTTGTACATGACGTTCACGATCTTTTATTACAACATTATTTCACTCAAGTGTACATTTTTTCCTGTTCTAGTTAAAGAACTTTATCAAACAGAATCATACAGTTTACATGTAATGCAGTTAATACGCATTTAAGAGCCCCAGCTTTATACTGCTCATGCTCAGCAACGGACCACCTTCGTCAATTGTTTTAGCTCATCGATGATCATGAGATTCACTAAGATAAATAGCACGGTCCGTGCAATATTTATTTATTTATTTATTTATTTATTTACTTATTTATTTATTTATTTATTTATTTATTTATTTATTTATGCTTTGGTGTCAGTGTTTCAACTGTTGACAGAGTTTTAAATTCAACATGGCTAGACTTAATTACCTTTCATCTTAACTGAACTTGAGCCGTCATGGTCGTATGGTAGTTGAATTTACAACTACCTGTGCAATCGTTGCCTATCACCACTATTGAATGCTGGAACTGTTCCGACAGTGTGCTATATATTTGTTCATTTTATTATTGGTTATGAAAAAAACCCAGCTGAGTTGCAATTGTAAAACAAGAATATGGTTGTGATCGTCTTCCGTAATTTAAATCGTCAAAATGAAATACAACCGAATCAAATGGTGACTTGTTTCAACCTCATTTAAAATATACCTTGACATTCTTTTATACTTGTACATGACGTTCACGATCTTTTATTACAACATTATTTAACTGAAGTGTACATTTTTTTCCTGTTCTAGTTAAAGGACTTTATCAAACAGAATCATACAGTTTACATGTAATGCAGTTAATACGCATTTAAGAGCCCCAGCTTTATACTGCTCATGCTCAGCAACGGACCACCTTCGTCAATTGTTTTAGCTCATCGATGATCATGAGATTCACTAAGATAAATAGCACGGTCCGTGCAATATTTATTTATTTTTTTATTTATTTATTTATTTATTTATTTATTGATGCTTTGGTGTCAGTGTTTCAACTGTTGACAGAGTTTTAAATTCAACATGGCTAGATTTAATTACCTTTCATCTTAACTGAACTTGAGCCGTCATGGTCGTATGGTAGTTGAATTTACAACTACCTGTGCAATCGTTGCCTATCACCACTATTGAATGCTGGAACTGTTCCGACAGTGTGCTATATATTTGTTCATTTTATTATTGGTTATGAAAAAAACCCAGCTGAGTTGCAATTGTAAAAAGAGAATATGGTTGTGATCGTCTTCCGTAATTTAAATCGTCAAGATGAAATACAACCGAATCAAATGGTGACTTGTTTCAACCTCATTTAAAATATACCTTGACATTCTTTTATACATGTACATCACGTTCACGATCTTTTATTACAACATTATTTCACTCAAGTGTACATTTTTTCCTGTTCTAGTTAAAGAACTTTATCAAACAGAATCATGCAGTTTACATGTAATGCAGTTAATACGCATTTAAGAGCCCCAGCTTTATACTGCTCATGCTCAGCAACGGACCACCTTCATCAATTGTTTTAGCTCATCGATGATCATGAGATTCACTAAGATAAATAGCACGGTCCGTGCAATATTTATTTATTTATTTATTTATTTATTTATTGATGCTTTGGTGTCAGTGTTTCAACTGTTGACAGAGTTTTAAATTCAACATGGCTAGACTTAATTACCTTTCATCTTAACTGAACTTGAGCCGTCGTGGTCGTATGGTAGTTAAATTTACAACTACCTGTGCAATCGTTGCCTATCATCACTATTGAATGCTGGAACTGTTCCGACAGTGTGCTATATATTTGTTCATTTTATAATAGGTTATGAAAAAAACCAAGCTGAGTTGCAATTGTAAAAAACAAATATGGTTGTGATCGTCTTCCGTAATTAAAATCGTCAAAATGAAATACAACCGAATCAAATGGTGACTTGTTTCAACTTCATTTAAAATATACCTTGACATTCTTTTATACTTGTACATGACGTTCACGATCTTTTATTACAACATTATTTCACTCAAGTGTACATTTTTTCCTGTTCTAGTTAAAGAACTTTATCAAACAGAATCATACAGTTTACATGTAATGCAGTTAATACGCATTTAAGAGCCCCAGCTTTATACTGCTCATGCTCAGCAACGGACCACCTTCGTCAATTGTTTTAGCTCATCGATGATCATGAGATTCACTAAGATAAATAGCACGGTCCGTGCAATATTTATTTATTTATTTATTTATTTATTTACTTATTTATTTATTTATTTATTTATTTATTTATTTATGCTTTGGTGTCAGTGTTTCAACTGTTGACAGAGTTTTAAATTCAACATGGCTAGACTTAATTACCTTTCATCTTAACTGAACTTGAGCCGTCATGGTCGTATGGTAGTTGAATTTACAACTACCTGTGCAATCGTTGCCTATCACCACTATTGAATGCTGGAACTGTTCCGACAGTGTGCTATATATTTGTTCATTTTATTATTGGTTATGAAAAAAACCCAGCTGAGTTGCAATTGTAAAACAAGAATATGGTTGTGATCGTCTTCCGTAATTTAAATCGTCAAAATGAAATACAACCGAATCAAATGGTGACTTGTTTCAACCTCATTTAAAATATACCTTGACATTCTTTTATACTTGTACATGACGTTCACGATCTTTTATTACAACATTATTTAACTGAAGTGTACATTTTTTTCCTGTTCTAGTTAAAGGACTTTATCAAACAGAATCATACAGTTTACATGTAATGCAGTTAATACGCATTTAAGAGCCCCAGCTTTATACTGCTCATGCTCAGCAACGGACCACCTTCGTCAATTGTTTTAGCTCATCGATGATCATGAGATTCACTAAGATAAATAGCACGGTCCGT
This sequence comes from Bathymodiolus brooksi, assembly GCA_963680875.1. Classification (NCBI taxonomy): domain Eukaryota; kingdom Metazoa; phylum Mollusca; class Bivalvia; order Mytilida; family Modiolidae; genus Bathymodiolus; species Bathymodiolus brooksi. Next base: position 27,736,615 of record OY804589.1, read on the forward strand.
GCAATATTTATTTATTTTTTTATTTATTTATTTATTTATTTATTTATTGATGCTTTGGTGTCAGTGTTTCAACTGTTGACAGAGTTTTAAATTCAACATGGCTAGATTTAATTACCTTTCATCTTAACTGAACTTGAGCCGTCATGGTCGTATGGTAGTTGAATTTACAACTACCTGTGCAATCGTTGCCTATCACCACTATTGAATGCTGGAACTGTTCCGACAGTGTGCTATATATTTGTTCATTTTATTATTGGTTATGAAAAAAACCCAGCTGAGTTGCAATTGTAAAAAGAGAATATGGTTGTGATCGTCTTCCGTAATTTAAATCGTCAAAATGAAATACAACCGAATCAAATGGTGACTTGTTTCAACCTCATTTAAAATATACCTTGACATTCTTTTATACTTGTACATGACGTTCACGATCTTTTATTACAACATTATTTCACTCAAGTGTACATTTTTTCCTGTTCTAGTTAAAGAACTTTATCAAACAGAATCATACAGTTGACATGTAATGCAGTTAATACGCATTTAAGAGCCCCAGCTTTATACTGCTCATGCTCAGCAACGGACCACCTTCGTCAATTGTTTTAGCTCATCGATGATCATGAGATTCACTAAGATAAATAGCACGGTCCGTGCAATATTTATTTATTTATTTATTTATTTATTTATTTATTTATGCTTTGGTGTCAGTGTTTCAACTGTTGACAGAGTTTTAAATTCAACATGGCTAGACTTAATTACCTTTCATCTTAACTGAACTTGAGCCGTCGTGGTCGTATGGTAGTTGAATTTACAACTACCTGTGCAATCGTTGCCTATCACCACTATTGAATGCTGGAACTGTTCCGACAGTGTGCTATATATTTGTTCATTTTATTATTGGTTATGAAAAAAACCCAGCTGAGTTGCAATTGTAAAACAAGAATATGGTTGTGATCGTCTTCCGTAATTTAAATCGTCAAAATGAAATACAACCGAATCAAATGGTGACTTGTTTCAACCTCATTTAAAATATACCTTGACATTCTTTTATACTTGTACATAACGTTCACGATCTTTTATTACAACATTATTTAACTGAAGTGTACATTTTTTCCTGTTCTAGTTAAAGGACTTTATCAAACAGAATCATACAGTTTACATGTAATGCAGTTAATACGCATTTAAGAGCCCCAGCTTTATACTGCTCATGTTCAGCAACGGACCACCTTCATCAATTGTTTTAGCTCATCGATGATCATGAGATTCACTAAGATAAATAGCACGGTCTGTGCAATATTTATTTATTTATTTATTTATTTATGCTTTGGTGTCAGTGTTTCAACTGTTGACATATTTTTTAATTCAACATGGGTAGACTTATAGAAAGTGTGTAATCGTAAAATTCAGTGGCCAACCATCCCAGTTTGGTGGCAAAAGAAAAGGTATTGTTCTAATATGCCTAACGTTGTGTCTGCAATTGACGGAACTTCACATGAGATACAAATTCCATCGAATGAACCCCAACAAAAAAAACCATACTTTAGGCAAACCAATTCTTTTCATTGATTTATATGAAAAAAAAGCTTATAAACAGTGATAATCATAAATTCCATCAATATCAATAAAACAATTACCTTTCATCTTAACTGAACTTGAGCCGTCGTGGTCGTATTGTAGTTGAATTTACAACTACCTGTGCAATCGTTGCCTATCACCACTTAAGTTGTGAGTTTGAACCTCATTCATGGCGAGGAGTACTCGATAAAACATTATGTGATAATGTTTGTCAGTGACTTGCGACAGATCTGGATAGCTCTGGATACTCCAATTTCCGCCACAAAAGTAGTAACTGAAATATTTTTGAAAGTGGTGTTAAACACCTAACCTCCAATGGACAAAGGATGGATCAAAGGTAGTGCAAAACATAAAACACCTTTGGGTCATAAGTCATAAGTACCAATAATACTACAACAATATTGTTTCCCACACAATTATGGGAACTGTTATACACATATCATGTCATTAAACAATGTACTGAAAAAGAAACAACTTCACTTTCATATTTGTTATTAACAATTAAATTAAATTATCTCCATGATCTCAAAATTGTGTTTCAGTGTTTACTGCATCTTATCACATATTTTATTGAAATAACACCGAATTTACATGTGTAATAAAAGCATAATTTGCAGCGTGTTATTTGCCTCCGGGGCAATAAGATTTTACGAGGGCAATAACATGTTATCTGCCCTCTTGTGGTTTTTATGGACCCTATACCGTAGACAGGAATAATTATATAGAGATTCATCCAACCCAAGCACAAGTTGCAAAAATTTCATATTACCACCCATCAAAATATCCAAATCAAAATGTTTCCCCTCAACTTCAATACTTGCTTTTTCGTATAATTTGTTTATTTTCTGAAAAATGGGTTTGCAAGCAAGTTTTAAATGATCATAATCTTCTTTGCAGTTTACAATGCAAAAAACATTTTGATCTTTTGATGATAATGTCAAATCATCGGTAATTACAGAAAAGGACAACACGACAAAGTTTGAAATTCTACTAACTTTTGACCCGTCCCCCGAAATTTTAATTTTTATCTTGTCTGTTTCAGGATTTACATGATACTTGATGTACGGGATAATTTCGCTTTCTAGACTAACATATGCGCCAGGGATATTTCCCGGAATTCTTTCAAAATGATATAAACTGTTAATATCTTCCTGGCATTGATGAAACCAGATATGTTCGTGGTATCCCATCACAAAATACTGTCAGTACCCTATAAGCGCTCTCGCTAACATTAAATTTTTCCAAAATAAATACCAAATCTTTAATTTTTTTGTCTTTCTTCCTCAGGAAAATCTTGGTATGAAGATTTGCTGGACGACGGATTGAAATCGACTTTAACAGTCTGCCCATCAGTACTTTCTAATTTTAAGTACTGGGGTACAAGGCCATAGGACTCTACAAACCAAAGCGCAGTTTCAGCCTTCGATTTAAATTCTTTTATTTTCCTTGATTTGTTATTTTCGATAATTTCCGAAAACTCTTTTTCACTATTCGCGGTTCCAACTTTTTTATTTATTGATTTTACATAATCTATAAGGCGACTGTTCGTATCTTTCAGACTGTCAAGTTGATTTGACAGATTCTGGTTTTTTGCTAGCAAAACCCCCTTAAGACATATATCTTCCTGTAAACTATTATGTAAATCAGAACACTTTTTTCAAATTATATGTTGTCGCTTTCAAACTTTTGTAAGCTAATATTTAATTGTTTTACATTTTTTAACTCATCTGAAAATATTGCGATCTTATGCACATTATTATCAAAAGCAATTCGCTTCCTCCCTGTCAATTTTCTATTTGATAACAAAACTTTAATAGTCTTACTTGAAAGTCTGTTTTCAAGTCTCTCTGTGAATTTTAACTGAAATGACTGTAATTGGGAATTTAAAATATCTATATATTTAAAATCGGGGTATTTGTCCTTTGGTTTGGAGAGCACCTTGAAAATAGAGCTTGTAATTAATAATGTGAGAGCTATCTGTTGGATTGTGCCCAAAAAAATATCTACTCCTTTTGGATCAAACTATTTTACTTCAATTTAGAAGTAGCATCGATAGACCATTAAACCTACCTCAGTATACCGGAAGAAAATATATAATCAATAATTGAGGGCTTATGAAAAAAAACTATTTTGGATGAAGTGGTGTTTATTTTATTTTTATCTTACATTTGTATATAACTGTTACGTGCCGACAAACTGGGGTCATCGTTTTTTACGGCAAATAATGCTTCTCAAATATCAAAACGTCATCTAAGCGCTTGGAATATTTGAACATGTTCCCGTCGTTTTTCAAGAAATTTAACACCTCGTGCACCCAAAAAATACTTTAACAATATTTGTGTTTTATTTATTTTAATAATCTGGTAAAATATTTTTCTGGTGCATGACTGCGGAGGTGCTTAATTTCTTCGAAAACCGTCGAAATATCGCGGGCAAAATTCCACGAAATACGGAAAACAAATAACGCTCATGACGTCACAATGACGTCAAATACGTATCGATTTTGTTGGAAACAAGTTTTAACATCAAAAGTATGATGTCGTTTATAATATAAAACACATCAGATTTTAATCAAGTTTTTTCTAAGATAATGATTCATTAAATATGGGGCCATATATGGCACTTATAGTCCCCAGTTCTTTTTATGGCATTGACGCCGAATTGCATGCACTGAGTTTTTCTCCTGGTTTCAATGTACACAAACTGTATTTAAAATAAATACAATTATTTACAGAAACATATGTTATTTACTGATGAATTTCATTACTTGTAATGAATCATGAAATGTACAGATTGTGTATATAATGGTCTCATATATACAATCAGAAGAGTGAAAATATTGATTTTAAGGGTCTGGCTGAGGTTATAAATAAATTAATATTTAACAACCTCCACAATCCTCCACCAACAAAATATTTTGATATAATCATTAACCCTCTATACTCAAAACAACTGCTCAATTTGGTGTTGGTGGAAGACTGTGGAGGTATATAAAATAGATAAAATGTACATTAAATATGTCGTTCATAGTCCATTTTTAGCATTATCCGTCTAATTATGATGTCATTATGACGTCATAGCGCACCCAATTTCACGGAAAGATATATTTTTTGAAAACTTGTTTATGTAACAATTAAATTAGTAAATTGTTTTTATTCTATGTCAAACATTATTTTTTAATATAATGTGGGGCCAATTTTGCACCTTAACGCCTCTCCTTCTTTAAAAACTGATTGTATTTGGATGAAGCTATAAGATAGGAATATTATATGTGAAGCTTAGTTAGATAAACAAGGTATTTAGTAATATCAGTATATAGACTCCATGATTAAACGTAAGTTACACTGTATTCTTTTAAAAACCAAACCATGGATTTATTTTGCTACTGTCATAAAAAAAAGAAGTGCATATTTTCCCCACCATAATTTTGTGACTTCCTGTTGTATTTGTTTGTTTGTCTCTGCATCTTTTCTGTTGCCTTTATTTCGGGTTGTTTGTTTGGTATACATGTATCTTGTTATGGTGTTCTGCATTGTTGACTCTTCCTTATTATATCTACTAGTACTTTATGAGTGCATACTGCAGTGAAATTAAGTCGACCATATGCTGTTAATGTTATATGTACAATGGAACTGTCTTTTTAACCTTTTCATCTATATTATTTAAGAAATAATTCATGGAAGCCATATGTATATATTGTTTTTACCATGGGTAAGTCTTTATGTCACGAAGTTTTACCTAGAGCGTTTGGACTCAAAGCGTTTGAAGGACGTCATATTAGAATAATAGATAATTTTCTTTTCACATAGTTATTTTCAAATGTATATATATGAAAAAATGTGTGAAACAATGTTTACCTGTCGTATATCACTGGCACAAAAGAACTGTATTTGATGCTGAATTAAGCCAAATGGCATGCGGTCGACTGGCATAAGAGGTTCCTGGGAATCTGGCCTGGTCAGTCCTAAACACTTTACAAAGTCTTTTATGACATTTGGTGTTCCTTTCTTTTTTAGTGTTTTCATTGCTTGAATGGAAAGGCTCACAAATTTATCAGTACCTGCTTTCAATCCTTCGTTGTAAGCTGACATCTCAAACAACTTGTCTAGACTCTGTTTTTGGTGTTCTGGATGAAGACTTGTAAAATTTGATATCAATATTTGTTCACGGCAGTTACTTGATGCTGTGTGAATTATGTTAATAAGCTCATGTTCAGACAAAACTGATCTTAAAGTCTGTACTTTTTCATTGATAGCAACCCCTTTCCCTAGTTTCTTCCAAATAGTTGTTACTTGTTCTTTACTGAATTTTGACAAATAATAATCCACAAAGTTTTCCACACTATAGGGTGTTGCAGGTGTTGATGGAGTTGACACTTCAATAAAGCCGGAATCATCTGATATATTTGTAGTACATATATCTTCATAATCTATTGAAAATTCTTCTTCAGCATCAGACACTGTTTTAAAAGTTTTTCTGAAGTAATTCACTACCTTGGCTCTGCATGATGTAGCTGGAAAATTAAAAAGAAAAACAATTATTATTGTACAAAAAAGTAACTGAATTGTTCAAGACCATGATTGAATTCAGTTGGCATGAGTTACTTGCAGCAAGTGTTCATTAAAACTCTGTTTCAGACTTTCAGTAAAGTTCCAGTGGTTTTTTGGCTAAAAGCAACACTAATTTTTTCATCTGTTTGTAAACAGGAAATCACAATCTAATTCTAGTACCTGAAGTGTATATCAGTAAAGTAAGCAATAGTTTTCCAAATGTTACCACTAATACCGTTAATAACAAAATTCTACTAAAATATTGCACATAAATTATAGAATCTTGTTATTTTTTTTGGTATAATAAAACAATTAATTACTTTTCATGAGGTCACTATGAACATGGTAAAATGAGGTTCCTTGACCTGACCCACTCAGTGATCTGATCTGACCTCCACCTATGGCCTTGATCAGGTCAGGTCACCATGTGTGCCAGGTCTTGGGTCCTCATTTCACCATGCTAACCTCTTAAAAATTGTGCTCTCTGTGTATGCAAACAAAAATGTACAAATACTTACTTCCTCGTACAGTTCCACAAGTCTGCTTGATAAATTCACTTGCTTTAAACCAGTAATTGTTGTCATCATTCATAGCAGGCCATTCGTTTTCTGAGTTCTGAGCATCTTTGTGCAAAGCAACATATTCTACCAGGGAGCGCAATTCCTGCTGTGACAAAGTTCTATTTCTACTTCTCTTCTTTGGAGGGCTTTTTTGTGGTGTGCATTTTCGAGGCGACCAACTAATATTCCTGTTGTGCTTATGTGAAAATCCCTGAAATACACAATGGCAACATGAAACAATCTTGATACATGTAACTGCACATGTACATATACATATATTAAATGCCTCTTATAGACAACAAAGTAGAGTAGGTAGATATACAGATTTGGACAAACTTTTTTATGATATGTTCTGATGAGTACAGGTAGGTAAGGGCAGTGAATTTTAACCTTTGGCAGCCATCTTTTGTGTCAAGCAAATTACTGTGTCTAGCTAAAAACTGTGTCCACATTCACTTTAAAGTACACTTGTTCACATTTCCTTGGTCGACATGATGTGGTTGTATCATGCTGAGCTCGGCATAGCCCTATATTTGTTCAAATCAAAGGGCTGAACTTGATTTACATTAGATTTTACATTTAAATAAAATACATCAAGTGTTTACTAAAGAATAGTAGTGTAGTTTTTTTTTGGTGAATGAAACATGTATTGAAAAAAGAACGGATATGAAGTAAATGTGCATGAGAGAAAACCTGAGCAAGTATAAACAAAAGGAACCCGTGCACTTTTATTGCTGTATTATGGATGTCTAACTAGTTTCTGGAAGAATTGTTTTTGCTCGCCATAATTCAAACTTCATGATAAAATACTACTATCAGTTCCTCTTTTAATTTTCTCTGATCTAAGTACTTACAAGTGGTGTAACATATCCATGTAGGTCACATTCTTGCATTGCATCTACAGGACTCTTAAACAAGCACTTTCTTGTATTACTTGAACTGCTTGCTTTCCTGGATCAGACACGGGGAGAATCGAAATGCGATTCTTAAGCACCGTCCCCTGGTGTCTCCTCCAGCTAAGTAATCACAGTCCTTTCATCAAACACATGATGTTTTACTACTTGAACCGCTTACTTTGCTGGATCAGACACGGGGAGAATCAAAACACAATTCTTAAGCATCGTCCCCTGGTGTCTCCTCCAGCTAAGTAATCGCATACATGTAGTCCATTCTTCAACCATATGATACACTGCAACTATGCATTACTCATTGCCTCTCCTCGGGTCGTGCTGCCGAACACGGCCTATTTATTTATTTATATATTTTTTTGTAACATATATCATTTAAATAGTTAGAATTGTCTTGTTTAAAAACAAATATCTCCATTCTGTATTGTTGTAACTGTTGATATAATTATGAATGTATATTTGTTATTGCCCCTTGAGGGACCCTAATTGGAATAAAAATATTGTATTGTATTGTATTGTATTGTATCTTGTGTGTGTGTATGTGACACTGGAGTATCCATCTAAAAATGATACATGTATATAGATTTAAACAATTACTATAAGTAAAATGCAAAGAATTTCTTGAAAGACTAAAAACTACCATTTTTGACCCAATATGCATTCCCTACTCAAATTCTACATGGTACGTGCTGACCGTACCTTTCGACTATTATTGCTCGGGGTGACTTTTTACATGTTTTGTCATAAAAATCATTTTTGTACATCATGTTCAATTTTCAAGCAAAAGTCTTCCGTAATTTTGATGTAATTTGTATGAAATTGAGGTCACCAGTTTCAGGAAATGGCGATCGAAACGACGTCCAAATAATACCCTTTCAGGTTTTTTTTTAGTTTGCACATTTTTACGTTACCACCATGAATCAATAAAATCAATATGTACTCGCTGTTTATACTTTCCTTTTGTGTATTAACATAAATTACTCACCTGTGACAAATATTTTGAAATAGTAAACATTGTTATTGGCTTATCAAAACATCAACAAATCCTGGGTTACACTAATGTCCTGAAAATTGACCTGAAATGTCCTGAAAATGTCCTGAAAAGTACATAAAGGCTTATATCTTTTTTATTATCCAATGGATTGAGTTCAAATTTGAAAATTTTAAAAACATTAGCATATATGTAACAATTATTTAAAAAAAAGAAAAAAAAAGATAATTTTAGGTGGAAATAATTTGACCTGAAAATTGTCATGAAATGTCCTGAAAATGTCCTGAAAAGTACATAAAGGCTTATATCTTTTTTTATTATCCAATGGATTGAGTTCACATTTGCAAATCTTAAATACATTAGGATATATGTAACGAATATTAAAACAAAAATAAAAAAATGATAATTTTAGGTGGAAATAATTTGACCTGAAAATTGTCATGAAATGTCCTGAAAAGTACATAATGGCCTATATCTTTTTTATTATCCAATGGATTGAGTTCAAATTTGAAAATGTTAAATACACTAGCATATATTCAACGAATATTTAAAAAAAATAAACAAAAATATTTTTAGGTGGAAATAATTTGACCTGAAAATTGTCATGAAATGTCCTGAAAAGTACATTAAGGCCTATATCATTTTTTTTATTAACCAACGTTTGAGTTCATATTTGAAAATGTTAAATACATTAGCATATGTTTAACAAATATTTAAAAAAAAATAAAAAAAGTAATTTTAGGTGGAAATAATTTGACCTGAAAATTGTCATGAAATGTCCTGAAAACGTCCTGAAAAGTACATTAAGGCCTACATCATTTTTTTTTTATTAACCAATGGATTGAGTTCAAATTTGAAAATGTTAAATACCTCAGCATATATTTAAAGAATATTAAAAACAAAATATATAAAAAAAAATTATTTGACCTGAAAATTTCATGACCTAAAATTCTTTTTTTCGATTCTTTTTTTAAATATTCGTTAAATATATGCTAATGTATTTAACATTTTCAAATTTGAACTCAATCCATTGGATAATAACAAAAAAAGATATAGGCCTTTATGTACTTTTCAGGACATTTCATGACGATTTTCAGGTCAAATTATTTCCACCTAAAAAATTTTTTTTTTTTTTTTTTTTTAAATATTCGTTAAATATATACAACACCAAAAACAGGGAAAAAACTGTGATTCACTGATGATGAAGATAAAGTACATATTATATCACCAGTGCCTCGTGAAAGTCCTTTTCCGACTTCCAGTGAAAAAACGTAAGGTACGTATGGTACGTACAGACACACACAAAAAACAACAGTACACCTTGGGTTGCAGGCTTAAACTGTGAATACAAGCTCATGTTGGAGAACAATTCATGGTTATGTTCTGAAATCATCAATACATGTATGAAAATATATGCAAATGTATTTAAGATTTTCAAATTTGAACTCAATCCATTGGATAATAAAAAAGATATAGGCCTTTATGTACTTTTCAGGACATTTTCAGGACATTTCATGACAATTTTCAGGTCAAGTTATTTCCACTTAAAAAATGTTTTTTTAGTTTTATTTTTCAATATTCGTTAAATATATGCTAATGTATTTAAGATTTTCAAATTTGAACTCAATCCATTGGAAAATAAAAAAGATATAAGCCTTTATGTACTTTCAGGACATTTTCAGGACATTCCAGGTCAATTTTCAGGACATTAGTGTAACCCACAAATCCTCAGGAACGTGATCAATCGATTTACGTACACGACACCTAACATGCCTCATCCCCCAACCTATATGAATTATTTCTTACATAACTTGTTCAACTATTTCAAATATTCCATAAATAAGTTGTTCCTTGTACTATTTTTAGACAACACACAAAGCGGCGTATTTATAAAGTAAACCTCGTAAAACTGTTTCCGCAAGTTTGACTGGTTAGAATCTAGTGCACTTGTTGACAATGGAAAAGTCGGTCACATTCGCCGTCGCATGTACTAATGAGATTATGTTAGAATTAAAATTAGTAGAGGAGAAAACAGCTGAATAGTGTGGAAGAAAATATGTTTCTTAATCCAATTTTTTGTTTTATCATTATAATGTCAGGCTTTCAATCATCAGCAGGTCCAGGTATGTTATAGAGATAAAAGTTTACGGCTGTAATTTAGAAATAGAATAAATACGAAATACGAAATACGAAATATTTTATTAAAGAAAGCTCAATAATGAACATTTGTCAATGACAGCATAGTCATAGACACAACAAAGAATAAATGTTCACAACAATCGATACAATTACAATTTATAATGTGTTCCAAGGGGAGTAACTCTAATATATTTAAGTACAAATTGTATATGCCAATAAGATCAGAAAATATCCTGACATGAAAATAGGAGGAAGCAACTATACTCCATACAGCGGGACGCAAAGAGGAAAGGAAAGAGAGTGACTCTTGTACGGGATCGTTTGTATATAAATAACGAACTATATATCGTACCGGAGGAAAATTATATTAATGAGATGGAAGAAGACGCGTTCGAGATTGGTCAGGAGAATTTGGAAGATGACTTTATACCATATCGATACACTAATCGTGCCAATCGTAGACCACCAAAACGACAGAGGCGAAGTTCATCGACACCGACGACATACTAAGGGTGCCGTGGTGTGCATGACAATGACAATTCACTTTCTGATTTAACTGTTCGTTTTCCTGTAAATAGTAACAGTAATTTTGTTAACACTTCTCGTGAACATACGTGCAACGCGGGTATTAATGAAATATTTATTTGTGATGATACTTTTAATGATTCTTGTTTATTTGAAAATGATACTTCATTCGACTTTCAAAACTTTGGTAGAAATAATTTCATAAGCCTAGAAATTGATGAAATTGCAGATTTCGATATTAACCTAGATTTCTTAAATGATATCAGTTTTAGTGAACATGATGCAAATTGCACAAAGTTAACTCAACCTTCATCAAAATTATTGATCAATTTTCTGAAACAAACGTAGAGGCTATTGTCAACGGTACCGATGTCGACAATAGTAACGAATATGAGCCAAATCAAAATGTATCTAATTCAAATGGTGAAGAAAATTTGTTATATTATAATGACACGTCTGTAAATAGTAATCATGTTGTTGTTGATGTAAATAAATCTATTGTTTGTAATGAAATTGAAACTAGTGTCGGAAATGTAAACTTTAAATATGACTTTAACATCTCACAGGTACTTGTGGACAGGTCCCTCCCCCTTTTTCTTGAACATCGATTTTTTTTCATGTAAACAACATTTTGCAACTCTCTATGTATCACTGGATGACATATATACAATAAATACAATCAAACGGTAGTTTCTATCCATACCGGGTTTCTGACATGTATATAAGAGAGAAGGTAAGTCACTCTTCTTTGTTTACATTGGGGTACCTGTTGTGCATTCATCTTAAATTTAGTGAATAAAAAGGCCTACCTGTCTGGAAATTGGCTTATTCCTTCTCTGTATATATTATTCTCCCTGAAAACACACATCGATATTTATTTACAGCAGCTGACAACTCTCCATGGAACATTTTCCACTCGCGATTTCCGATTTTCAGACGACATTTTTGAAAACTCGAATTAAAGCTACTTTTTGCCGCTTTAGGCTAAATAATCATAAACTACCTATTGAATACGGACGATGGAACAACATACCTAGGGAACTCAGAATTTGCAATTTATGCAACACAGCAGATCTTGGAGATGAGTTCCATTATCTATTAAAATGTGACTATTTCAGTGAAAAAAGAAAGACTTATATAGATAACAAAATACTTTAAAAATTGTAATATCCTGAAATTTGGTACCTTGATGAATCAGACAAAAAAATAAAAAATAAAAACAATTTTGCCTTCATGGCTGAAAAATGTAACTCTCTCTCTCATTTTGTAGATATTGTATATAGCTGTTTTCTTATTATGTATTGTATTGTATCTTATTGTGTATTATGTTTGTATTTAATTTGTTATCTGTATACCAATGTATCAACAAAGGTTACCAGAAATAAAGATATATATATATATATATATATAAGATGGCACCTTCATACGCCAACATCTTCATGGGGAAGCTTGAAAAACTTATCATACAATCTGCACCTCACAAGCCACTTTCCTGGTTTCGTTTCATAGACGACGTTGACATGAAGTGGACCGAGTCGGAAGAAAACCTCAATCGTTTCTTTGACCACGCCAATAATGTTCACCCCACTATAAAATTCACCCATGAAACATCTAGAAATAACATCTCCTTTCTGGATACTTACACCACCTGTGAAAATGGTATTATGTCAACTGACATATACAACAAACCGACAGATAAACATCAGTACCTGTCCCCACAGAGTTGTCATCCTAAACATTGCACCAAAAGTATTCCGTACAGCCAAGCTCTCCGAATCAAACGCATCTGCTCCAACGAACAAACCACCAAAAAACGGCTTGGGGAACTGAAATGTCATCTAAAAAAGAGGGGTTACAACAATGCGAGCATTAACCATTGTTTTAACAAAGCAAGTGGTATTGACAGAAAAGACCTCATCCAATATAAAGAAAAGAACGCGAACAACAGAGTGCAATTTGTCATTACATACCATCCTGCGCTCAGTAATTTATCCAGCATCGTTCGTGAGCACTGGACAACCATACAAAAACACCCAGAACTGTGTAAAATCTTCAAAGAACCACCCGTCTTGGCCTTCAGGAAACCCAAAAGTTTGAAAGACATCTTGGTGAGAGCTGACATCTCCCCTCGATCTGCCTACAATGGTCAGTGTCAAAAATGTGATTCGAGACGATGTATGACGTGCAAAAACATCCAATGCACACAAAAATTCAGCAGCACACATACAGGAGAAAAATTCATCATATACTGCAATGCCAACTGCAAGACAGAAAATATTATCTACCTCCTGGAATGTGCAATTTGTGGTCTTCAATACATCGGAGAAACTAAACAACAACTTAGTAAACGCTTGAATGGCCACAGAAGCGATGCAAATTGCAAACCTGACCTTCCACTCAGCAGACATCTCAGATCGACGGGCCACCATGATTCTTTCGGCAAACTGAAGGTCACCATAATTGACCATAACCCCAAGTGGGATGATAAAAGCAGACAGGAAAGGGAAAGCTTCTGGATTAGAAAACTTAAGACCTTATCACCGAATGGAATCAATGAGAAAAAGTAATATCCTCTCTTGACTCCTATTCGTGTTGATCTCCTCCAGTCGTATTAGGACATACAGTTTGCTCTATTGGCCCAAAGTATATATTCCACACTGTGGCGGGCCGTTTTTTTTTAATGAGTTTGGGTATCATACCGTTTTCAACAATATTTTGACAGTGCTATTTGATACATTTACCAATAATGTCTCATTTTTATATTTATTTTTATTTCTAATTTAACATTTATTTAAATGTGTAGCCCTATTGTATATTTATATTATTGTTATTCTACTTTTATTAATTTATATGTAGGATTTCCATTCTTTTATGCATGTAGTTTCATATGTGCATCTTCTGGTTCTTTTGTGCCGTACATGGACCGTCAAAAACTTTTTTGAAATTTGAAAAGTCGCCATATTGTTTCGAGATTTTATTTAATTAGACATTGATAAAGTCCCTCGGTGGGACGAAAATTTTGTCATTCTACGAAGTGTTTAATTCTTTATCACTTTGTTTTGTGTACTTGGTGTTGTTTTACAAACCATTTTAGACGTTTATAATTGTTTTACTTGTATAGTATCGTTATACCGTAACGATCCAACACCCCGTAAGATTGATCGTTGACTGGTTTTTCAGACGTTGTATATATATATATATATATATATATATATAGAAAAAAAACATGTAAAATAACAAAAAAATTCACACTTTTGTTCTTAGCAAAAAACACAAGTTAAGGTACTTAGCTATACTTCTACACACATCAGTTCAGTGTCTTCGTTACTGAGCAACCATATAAACTGAGAGTCAATAATGAGAGTATTCGTCATGTTTTTATTCAAACAACTTGACACTAACTCCCTCCTCAAATGAGAATATTTTGGACAGTTTAAAAGACAATGTAACTCATCTTCTACTGAGTTTAAATTACAGTTCTTACAAGTCCTGTCATTTATGGGAGTTTTTGGTATAGTATATCTACCAATTTCAATTTGAAGTTTATGGTTGCTAGTTCTGAACCTTGTCATACTTACTCTATCATTATCACTGTTAACTACAGATAAATATTTTTCAAATTTAAAAACATTATTAAATAATCTATATGTTCTCATTTTGTCACTAACTTGTAGTAGCTTAGACCACTGTTTTTTCAAATTTACACTGAAAACACTTTCGTAACCTTAACAAAAAACTATTCTTAAGAGATTTTGGATTGCTATAAAAGTGTGATAGGCCACATTCATTCAGAATACTGTTGATACAGCTAAGCCAACATTGTTGGTTATTATCTACCATAGTAATATTTTCAGATAAGGCTTCGAATAATAAAATATCCTTAGGTTTTTCATCATACAACCTAATCCAGTACTTAACCATAGACATAATAATATCAATATATAGTGGAAAACGACCTAACTCACCATACAATGCCAGTTTACAAGTTTTTCTGTTTACCTTTAGCAAATATCTACACATACTAAGGTTTATCTTTTCAATTGGCACTGAACTAAAAAGCTGTTCAAAAATATTTTCACTGCTGTATTTGTTGCATTTTTTGGAATTTCAGAAGCTTACAGTATAACTGGTTTCACAGTATGATCAAATATATATGTAAAGTTTTCGATATCACAAGATGTGTTTTTAAATATGTTAATCCATTGAAAGAATTCCTTCTAACCTCTAGCATTAAGGTCAACGAGGGCACGTTTAAAACTCCCATTCAAGCTAAATAGAACACCTAAATATTTATACTGATAAACAGACTCAATACTTTTGTCGTTTATATTATCTTTCTAGATATCATCTGTCCGCTTTTATCAAATATCATCACTTTCGATTTATTATAATTTATTGCAAGCCCCCAATTTAAACAGTAGTTATATACCTTGTTCATACAATTCTGTAAACCTTCAGCTGATTCTGATAAAAGGAGTAAATCATCTGCATACAGTAAACTATTTAACAAACGTGATCCGGGTGATTCTGGACAACATGAAGAATCAAATAACTTAGTCATATCATTGATAAATATATTAAAAAGATTCGGGATAAGATTGTCCCCCTGGAACACACCAACACCAGAGGAAAACACACCAGAGAGTGAAATATTATCTAGCCTGACTCTCAACTCAATATTACCATACTTGGATTTCAGTACAGATAGATATTTGCCACCCACCCCAGCTTCTACCAATTTGAATAAAAGAGCAGGGTGCAAGACGGAATCAAACGCCTTTCTAAGATCAATGAAACGGGCATATACCATTTTTGACTTGTCTTAAATATTTATCCAAAATTGTCTTTAATTTAAAAATATGATCTGATGTTCTACAACCTGATCTAAAACCAATTTGTTCGTCTGATATGATACAATTCAATTGTAAAAACCTTTCAAGCCTGGAATTTAAAATTGAATTAAAAAGTTTCGACAGGCAACTAATAATAGTAATACCCCTATAGTTATTAGGCCTAGTGGGTTCAACACTTTTTAAAATAGGAAAAATATAACCAGTGAACCAATTTCTTGGGTAAATACCTGAATCAAGGACTAGAATAAAATATACCAGTTTTTGTTACCAAGCTTCTCCCTGCAATCAAGAATGGGAAATAAATAACTCAACTTTGAAAAATACCCATAATGTATTAAAGTGTTTCCAGTTAAATATAAATGAAGCTTTACAGAAAATGACAGACCCATACATTGTTTTTATTTGTTGTAAGTGGCCAGGTTTTACTCTTATTTCGGTTTTTTTAAAAACAAAATAAGATAAATAAATAAAATAACTCAGAGTGTTGGAAGAAATAATTTGTTGTATAAGTAACACATATCATATGAATTTTGAGTGTGTTTGGGTACATTTGTATTTGTTGTATAAGTAACACATACCATATGAATTTTGAGTGTGTTTGGGTACATTTGTATTTGTTGGAAGCGGCCTTGTTGGTGTATCGATGTTTATAATAGTTATAAAATTGATCATTTTGATTACTCTTGTGACAAATTTATTAAATTTGAATTTTTTAATGAAAAATAATTCATATAGAACCTTTAACTAATACAATAAATACGATTTTATGGTGTATTTGGGTATATTTGGGTAAACAGTCGCAACCTGTTTGTAATCGTGATAATGGGAATATCATAATTCAATTCTTATTGACTTAATTTATTATGTCTCCCCCCCCCCACTTTTGTGGGGAGACATATTGTTTTTGTCCTGTCCGTCTGTCCGTCCGTCCGTCCGTCCGTCCGTCCTTCTGTCTGTCTGTCTGTCTGTCTGTCTGTCCGTCACACAGTTTGTCAGCGCAACTCCTCTGAAACTACTGAACAGAATTTTATGAAACTTGGTAGATAGTAAGGACACCATATGTAGTTGTGCATATTACCAGGAAATTTTGATCTCCTGAATTTTATGGGAGTTATGCCCCTTTGAACTTAGAAATTTCCCGAAATTTACTACTGAAGCAGCTTGTCAGCGCAACTCCTCTGAAACTACTGAACAGAATTTCATGAAACTTGGTAGGTAGTAAGGACACTATATGTAGTTGTGCATATTACCAGGAAATGTTCATCCCCTAAATTTTGTAGGAGTTATTTGCAAACACGCTAGTGTAATATCCCTTACTGAAACTTGTATGTATATATATATATATATATATACGTCTGAAAATTAAACCAAACAGTGTTAGAATTAGATTTTAGAGCTGTCAAATTTTTGTTCTTCCCTCGACGGGATTTGAACCCACACCATTGATACACTGCAGCACCATTCGCTTAGCCTTACGTCCAGCGCCCTAGACCACTCGACTACATCCACTCCCTAAAAAAGGAGCTTCAATAGTCGTAGTGTTACCTTGTCTCGTAAGGAAAATCTAGGGATAGACCTAAGACATGTGTATAAGCGTGTGTAGATGGTACATATATACTTTTAATATTATAATTTGACAGCAATCTAACTCAGCAATTTTTAATATATTGTATAGGATAATGAAGAATTCATTATACAGTCACAGGAAATAAAGTATATTATACAAACGTCTAGAAGCAAGTGACAACCATACAATATATCTGTCCCACTGGATCTCAAAGTTACTTTAAATGATACTAGGTTAATACTAAATATTATATACGTCTGAAAATTAAACCAAACAGTGTTAGAATTAGATTTTAGAGCTGTCAAATTTTTGTTCTTCCCTCGACGGGATTTGAACCCACACCATTGATACACTGCAGCACCATTCGCTTAGCCTTACGTCCAGCGCCCTAGACCACTCGACTACATCCACTCCCTAAAAAAGGAGCTTCAATAGTCGTAGTGTTACCTTTTCTCGTAAGGAAAATCTAGGGATAGACGTAAGACATGTGTATAAGCGTGTGTAGATGGTACATATATACTTTTAATATTATAATTTGACAGCAATCTAACTCAGCAATTTTTAATATATTGTATAGGATAATGAAGAATTCATTATACAGTCACAGGAAATAAAGTATATTATACAAACGTCTAGAAGCAAGTGACAACCATACAATATATCTGTCCCACTGGATCTCAAAGTTATATATATATATATATGTACAAGAGTCTATCATAAGGTCACTATTTCCCTGAAAATTCTTATTGACTTAATTTATTATGTCTCCCCCCACTTTTGTGGGGAGACATATTGTTTTTGTCCTGCCCGTCTGTCCGTCCGTCCGTCCGTCCGTCCGTCCTTCTGTCTGTCTCTGTCTGTCTGTCTGTCTGTCCGTCACACAGTTTGTCAGCGCAACTCCTCTGAAACTACTGAACAGAATTTTATGAAACTTGGTAGATAGTAAGGACACCATATGTAGTTGTGCAGGAAATGTTGATCCCCTAAATTTTGTAGGAGTTATTTGCAAACACTCTAGTGTAATATCCCTTACAGGTATGATTTTAATAATTTGAAGTAGAGGCAAGCTGAATATTTCTTTTTCATTGAAATTTTGACTTCAGTTCTAACCATTCAATCATCCATTTCTCAGTTTGAATTTCTTTTTGAACAGTTATTTACCATCAAATTATTTCAATGTTTCCATATTCATATGATCGTTGTGCCATTTTTACGAAATAATCCGTCTGCTGTTATGTTTTTTCAGCGTTTATATTTCCCGCCAAAACATTATGAGAAAAATATTCGAGCGCATCTGGGTTTTTCATTGCAGTTAATCCATTCGTAAAAATCCCAGGGTTCCCGTTCTTGCACTTCCGTCTCATATGATGTAGTTTGACCTAGAAACGAAGCTGCCTCGCTATTCTCGGCGAGATTTCGTGGAAAAGATCGACGTACAGACTGAAATTCGAACATGGGCAATTAATTAAGTGTCTTAGAAACAGTTTGATAAGACAGTGCCATATGTAGACAAGGTAAAAAGTGTAAAAAACACGGGGGTTTCCCAACCGAGGTGAGCGATATGGCGCGAAATATGAAAATGGGGTTGCTTTACCTACTCTCCTATACTGTATCAGTCGAAAAACTGTGAACACAGAATACACGTATTATTCATGATGTATGACGTCTACTGATATTGTCAAATGAAGAAAAAACGAATGATTATGAAAATTTTGAAAAAGGAATGATTTATATGAAAATTTTGAAAAAAGGGGGAGGGGTAGTAGAGAAAAGGGGGGAGGAGGAAACGAAATCCATGCCCCATGCGCCTGTGACAGGTACTATAATAAAAAGTGACGGGGTTAGCCTAGTTTTATGATCCCAAACCCTCCCCTCTTAGTGGAATGATGGGGTCATGCAATTGTTTGCAGTTGTGAGTAAAATGCCAACCCTCACATATAACAGGGCTAACAACTTTATTATAAAGAACGCTATAATCTTGAACATTATACATAATATATTTAAAAACTGTAATAATTCTTTATTGTGCTCTACTTGTAGTTTCTTTGATTGTACAAGATGACATAATTGTATTTGGTTCAACGATTCACCTACTTTGTACACTTGACGATTCACTAGACCTCACCAATAATACAGTTCGGCAATGGTGTGGTGGCAGTGAGAACAAAGTTTTATGCTTGAATGGCTACTGTTCAGATCGAAATAAATATGTAGAAAATGCCATCTCTACAAGGCAATTTCGTCTAAAGATATTCAACACCAATAAAGCAGATGTAAATTGTTATTACAAATGTGTGTGTGATTTCAAATTCGATGAGAAAATGTTAGATTTAAATACCACGAAATATCAGTGTAAGTACAAATTAAATTCATTTAATCGAATTTAAGTGATTCCTCATTGTATAAACTTATAAATAAATATATCCAACATGATCATCGTGTCCACACAAAACTTCTGTTTTCCCCCTTTTCACTGTTTTTCATCCATCAATCGTTAGCTTTTATTGTTCTGTCCAGAAAGTAGTGGTTTTTTGTTTTTATTGAAAAACATACTGTGTTATCGAGTAAACAATCATTTATGAATATTACGTTTCTCCTAAACTTCCTGATAAATTCTAAACAATTAATGATTATTACGATAAATGCATATGTGTTGTCGAGTAAAAACAAATATTTTATGAATATAAGATTTTTTCAAAATTCCCTAATTAATATTGATATTTTCAAATGTAATTTTTTTTTCTCTCACAGATATACCTGCCGCTGACGAAATCAACACGGAAATTAACTATAACCAAGAAGACAAACATATAACTGCCAACCTTACGTTTCAAAATATATATCCTTTACCGCAATGTATGTTGTCAGTCGGGGTATGTTTAATCATAATTAATTTGACTTATC
Source organism: Bathymodiolus brooksi (assembly GCA_963680875.1). Lineage (NCBI taxonomy): Eukaryota > Metazoa > Mollusca > Bivalvia > Mytilida > Modiolidae > Bathymodiolus > Bathymodiolus brooksi. The sequence goes on from OY804589.1 coordinate 27,757,181, forward strand.
AACAGGTTTATAACTAGATTAACACGACGGGTGTCACTAGTGGGGCTCGTGTTGCTCATTCTTTCGATTTATATGTATGTTTTGTAGATCGTTGTTTGTCCTATACTTTTTCGTTTGACCATTGTGTTGTCTGTTCTTCTTCGATATACTGATTCTGATTACCCCTTTGGTATTTTCAAACTCTTCTTATAGCAAAATCTATTAATATATTGTAATGTTTTTGAAATTTTTGGATGATAAAAGAAAAAGCTGTATAGCTAATTTTAAGATGATGATGATGATGATAACTGGTGACAAGATCAGAAATTCGATGATAATAATAATAAAAAAAATGTTGCTGTTTCACTAATTGCTCTAAAGACATTCAACGAGAACCAAAATATATAACATTAGGGGGTTTTATGGTCGGTGTCCTAGTTGTAATATTTTCAAAAAATATATTTAAGGAGTGTAATAGGTAGACATGTTAGCAGAGACTAGGTTGTTTCCATTGAGTTTGGAATAAAAAATATATCACAGATATAGCTAGGTCTGCTTCACTGTGAACTTACCATTTATATGTAGCAATATTCTTGTAAAACATGCATATGGAGTACTAGTATATATCTCTCAGCTGATCAGCTATTCCATCACCCGGTTTGCAAAGATTAACAGGAACTGCTTACCATTCCGGAGCACCTGAGGTCAGCCCCATTTTTTTTATTAGGGGTTCTTGTTGATCAATATTTAATTTATGAGTAGTTTCTGAGTATACGTTGGTATTTAATATCACATGAACTTTTATGTTAATTAATTGCAGGGGTCAAAGTTCAATATGTCTGTTTCACGTAAATCACAACCTGGACTTTTCTACCAATTATCCATGACCATCGATTACACATGGGAAGATAACTCTTGTAGAACAGGAACTAAAATTGAGTGTTTTATTGGCGAAAAAAGATTACCAATTTGGAAAACACAACCGGATCAGTGTCTGGGTATGTACAGAGTTTATTTTCTGTTAATTATCAATACATATCTCCTGAGTAATAAGTAATATGGTTACGTTACAATTTTCCGGATATTTTTAATTGAACTTCATATTCCGTTTTGAATGAGTTTGGTGAATTCATCTATTCTTAAAATTATATTATGTTTTTATTCTTTCAAAGTATGACTTGTCACAGGTTTATATTGTAATATAACAACACACAATCGGTAGTGTAATGTTTTAGCTTTATTTTGTTGTTATTGTTTTCGTGGGTACGATCTCGGTCGGGTCAAACCAAAGACTATGAAATTGGTATTTCATTCTTCTCCACTGAGCTAAGCAAGCATCATTAAGAAGAAAGGGCAAAGACAGATCGGTTGGTTCAGAGTTGGTATAATGTGTCAGAGTGGAGAAACATTTCTAACCTTAAGCTCAATGGTCTTGAAAAAAGCATACATTATTATTATTTGAGCAAGTGTTAGTTGTTCTCTTCATGACATAGCTGAAGAAATGCTCACTAGACTTGGATAATCATCACTCACTCATTTACAATTACAAAGCACAGTACGTCATAGGCAGTAAAATATAATATGATTTCAGAAATGACAACAGAAACCACCCGGGGTGTTGATAAAGCCATTGTAATAGCTGTATCAGTTGTATCAGGATTAGTACTATGTGGTGCTGTACTCCTCTCTCTGGTCGTGTTGTGGTTGAGAAAGCACCGAGCAGGCAATGGTAAGTAGTAATGTGATTCCACATTTATTTACCACACACATTCACCACAGCATGAAACTATTTTATTTCATATAAAAGTCTTTTAATATTGTAATGCTCATTATATAATTATCGCCATTACGTGCTATCATTTTTTGTTCATATTTTTGTAAAAATGAAAGGACTTCACTAATGTTGTAATAACTTATGTTCAATCTCATTGGATGTTCATCATGGAAATAAAATATGTTTAAACTTAACCAAAATTACAGCATAACTGCTAAACAAATCCTTTTAAAAATGCAAATGTTATTATGTAACTATTACCGTTTCTGACCCAAAAAATGGAGAATATCAAATTTTTACTTTTTTATTTGTTATACAATTATATTGCAGTCTTTTGCAAAATGATTATTTTGATTGGTCGTTTAAGAGGTAGCTATTTTATTTCAAAAGGGGTCTAATAGGGGCCCACATTAGGACATTTGACATATTTGGAAGGCATATAGATTTTTTTTTTAATTTTCATCCAATCCGATGTGGGGTTTTTCTTCGAATTGATTGTGCCGAAAGCTTCGGATTTCCTCTATCTTATATGGTTTCTGAGATCAACTCGACCGAAAGGACTAAGAAATCCAACTTCCAGACTTTGAGCTTTTTGATCTTTATTCCAGTTATAATGCATTATTGGTTATTGTTGTTGTTGTTTTTGTAATCATCTTTATCATATTTATGGGTTATTTATGGGCCATAAACAAATTAAGTTATTTATTTACTATAACTATTAATATACATAATCAATGTCAAAAAGTATTCACTTTCAATAATGAAACGAGAGAACAATTCTAGTTAACATTTTCATTTAAAAAATTCAATGTTGATTCCTTTTATTACTTAAGATTATCCATGCTAAATTTGAATTTTGAATTTCATATTTTCTTTAGCTATTTTTCTTTGCTTTGATTAAATATTTTTATGATTATGTAAAATGGCAAACCAAAGACATTTCAAGACATTATTATCTTTACAGGTGAAGCACAAAATTCTACGGAAGCTTGTGAATTAGTTGTACACCCAATTGTGACTGTAGGAGAATTGGAAAAGAAAGAGAAACCAATGGAAAAAATAAGGCTGTGGGGTACAAAACCTCTGAAAGGAACGAATGGAATACACAATGGGCATAATAAGCGTTTGGAGAATTGACCCGTTGATGACCCTGGAAACTACAGAAGCATGTCGTTAGTCTCGCATATCGGAAAGCTATTCACATCAACGATTAATACAAGACTTATGAAATGGAGCGAAGGTAACAGTGTCCTGACTGATGCGCAATTTGGATTTAGACCGGGTTATGGCACTCATGACGCAATCTCTGCTCTTCATTCCATAATTTCAAAATCATTAAGGCAGGGTAAAACACAGGCACTTGTTTCATTCAAAACATATATGCCCCCTCCTCTTCCTTACTTCAAGGTAAACATCTGCCCTTTACCCCTTCCCCATTTCGCCTCAATATTTTTCGCTTATTTGTGATCCTTTCACTGACCCAATTATATCGTTACACTCCCGAGATATTTCTCTTTTCGACTGCCACATTTAAATATAAATACCGGGCCTCCTCAGACGAATTGGACAAGAATGTTCAGCGAAAGTCGCATTTTCTATTTTTCTGTCACTGAAACGGATAGTATCATAGTCACTTCCGGTCCGTTCTAAATTGATTTAGAAACTAAAAAAAAAGGTGTTTTAAAAATCAAATGTCAGTAATTTGGAGTTGAACATATTTTTATAATCTGCATTGGAACGATTATCTGTATTTTAAAGGCTTACTTTACATTTGTCATCATTTGTATTTGCTGATGTTACGGTCATACTTTATGCTATTTCCCTTGCTAATTAAAATTAATATCTTTTTGAGAATGTTAAAGGTTCAAGTACAGTTATCAGTAAATATTTTGATAACTCGGTAAAAGTCGTTAAATGTCTGGATGTGGCGACTTTCTCACATATATTTCATTTAGAAATGTCAGAATTAATCTCCTGTGTTGAAATTCATACATGCATGCATGCCTTTATATGTTTGATACTCTGTGTAGCTAGCAGTTCTGTAGTTAGTCGTCAAATAATAAACATGTAAAATATATACAGTCTACCTTTGTGTTGGTGCCCCTTATTCAAGGGATCCAAATTGGATTTTATGTTTGGACTTTGATAGGGTGTATTTATCTAATAGCTAGTTGCACACAACACCCCAAACTACAACAACGCAACACTTGGTGGAGAACCCGGGTATTGGAATTACATAATGTATTTGAACTCTTATGGAAACGCGATTACAAGCTAAGAAGAAAGCTCTTCAAATGGCGGATTCAGGAGATAAAGAAACTGAACTTTCCGATTTAACAACCGCGTTGCAAGGACTAGTTGACAATCTCGCACAACAAGAACAAAGGAATAGAATTAATTAAACAAGGATGTCAATCATACGAATTAAAAATGCTCAATCTGTATTTACTAATGTATGCTGATGATACTGTTTTGTTCAGTGAAAATGTTCAGGAACTTCAAAATATGATTAATGTTGTAAATGTATGTTCAAATGAATACAATCTGAATGTAAATTTGTTGAAAACAAAGGTTGTCATTTTTAGAAGTCGAGGTAATATTAAATCAGAAGAAAAATGTCATAATAAAATTTAACTCTTTCAGTATTTGTTTGTTGAAAATAGCAATTAAAGTTGAATTTCAGTATCGAGTGGTCTCTTTTTCCTAACGAGCTATAATGTTCGATATCTGTAACCATTCCATCTTCATTTGTAAGTATTAGGTCCAACACATGAGGGTCCTGATTGAAACGTCCTCTAGTTGGCTTATTTACATGTTGAAAAAGATAGCAGTCTCTTATGCACTCAATAAATTTAAAGTCAATTGAAGATTCATTTGATGATGTACTCCATGTATTCCAACATATTTTTCCATAATTGAAACCTCCCATGATTAGTAGATGTCTATAGCCTTTATTTGAAACTTCATGTAGTAATTTCCGCAGTTCTTCATCATTATCCTCGGTCCCACTACTACTTATATATATACATCCTTCTAGTAGTTTGTCACCATCAACAAGCGGTCTAATCAGAAGGCGATACAATGCGACTTCTGTGACGAATTCTCCCCTTAGAGATTCACAGTATATTATATATGAAATGTATTCCTACGGATAGGGATTAATATACATCCTTCTAGTAGTTTGTCACCATCAACAAGCGGTCTAATCAGAAGGCGATACAATGCCACTTCTGTGACGAATTCTCCCCTTAGAGATTCACAGTATATTATATATGAAATGTATTCCTACGGATAGGGATTAATATACATCCTTCTAGTAGTTTGTCACCATCAACAAGCGGTCTAATCAGAAGGCGATACAATGCCACTTCTGTGACGAATTCTCCCCTTAGAGATTCACAGTATATTATATATGAAATGTATTGCTAGGATAGGGATTAATATACATCCTTCTAGTAGTTTGTCACCATCAACAAGCGGTCTAATCAGAAGGCGATACAATGCCACTTCTGTGACGAATTCTCCCCTTAGAGATTCACAGTATATTATATATGAAATGTATTCCTACGGATAGGGATTAATATAAGTTCTTGTAACTTGTTTCCCAATCCTATTAATTACTTCTTATTATGTAATGTATATAGCTGAATATTGTAATGTTATACTGAATTAATTAATAAAATATGTTTAAACTAAATCGACTTGTACGGCTTGAATAGATTCATGAATATATAGACTCACTCCTCTACCGATATTGTTGCTAATGTTGCTACTAAACATTTCATAGTTCTCAATAGCTAGTTCACAGTTCTGTAAATTATATCTAAAATGTTTAGGCTTGACTTCAGTTATTCCTATAATTTTTGGTTTGCTATTTCTAACATGTAGTTTTAATTCTGGCATGTTATTAATTAAACAATCTGCATTTGTATATAAACAACTCATAAAATCCAATTTATGCAATGAACGAACTTGTGCATTTGAACGAACAGATGCTTTAGAACTGTCTTGTGCTTTAGAACAAACACTGTGCTTTAGAACTGTCTTGTGCTTTAGAACTGTCTTGTGCTTTAGAACTGTCTTGTGCTTTAGAACTGTCTTGTGCTTTAGAACTGTCTTGTGCTTTAGAACAAACACTGTGCTTTAGAACTGTCTTGTGCTTTAGAACAAACACTGTGCTTTAGAACTGTCTTGTGCTTTAGAACAAACACTGTGCTTTAGAACTGTCTTGTGCTTTAGAACTGTCTTGTACTTTAGAACTGTCTTGTGCTTTAGAACTGTCTTGTGCTTTAGAACTGTCTTGTGCTTTAGAACTGTCTTGTGCTTTAGAACTGTCTTGTGCTTTAGAACTGTCTTGTGCTTTAGAACTGTCTTGTGCTTTAGAACTGTCTTGTGCTTTAGAACTGTCTTGTGCTTTAGAACAAACACTGTGAACGGTTAAGACTATTTACATGTCGAGTATTGTCTCTTACTCTTGTATTTGGATTTTCTTGATGTATCTTGCCCACGGGGGGCCTCTTACTCTGTACAAAAATTTCCCCTGGGATTTTTCTTCCTTTTTTTTAGCCTCTACATTTTAAAACTTTGAACTCTTCCCTTTCCTTGGGAGGTCATATCATGATTAATTGATATGTTCTTAATACCTGATTCATTGTCACCAGTTACTTCATCTTCTGATCTGAGCCTAACAAAGTTTTTGAAATTTTATCTCTTAATATCATCATTGCTAAATGTTACCAGAAGCGGTCTATGTTTCTCTTCCCCTTCTAACTTTTTACCAATTCTTGTTAACTTTGTGATATTATCATTGGCAAGATTAATGTCTATGGTTTTATCTAATTCTTTCAAAGTGTGCATGTTCTCATTTATTTTGTCAACTTTAATGTTAGTTTTGGGTTCAGGTACATTGTAGAATATTGCATTTTTATCTTATCTTAGGGAACGACCATTTAACCTGAAGGGGGGGGGGGGGGGGGTATGGTTTTTTTTCTAGAAAAATATTCTGATTCCCAACGTTGCTGAAAAAAATATTCTGATTTTGGTGGAGGAAAAAAAAAATCTGATTCAGAGTTTTTGTCATATAACCTAATGTTAAATTCCGGAAAAAAAATTCGCGCTTTACCCGACAAAAAAATAAATATTCTAATTCTTGTGTTGTCCGAAAAAAAATTTCTGAACGAAACCAAAAACCATAACCCCCCCTTCAAGTTAAATGGTCGGTCCCATATCTTATGGTGGAATGATAGCCTAAATAACTATGGTCGATATAGTAAATGTTCGTCTGCTGAGAAATTAATCAACTCTATTGTGTATAGATATTGCAAAAAACATATTCGGATTAATAATTGATTTTACCGTACAGACAATATTTTCGGTGAGGCTATTTCCCCCCACCACATCAATTATTCGAGGCCTGGATATTTTTGCACCTTTATTCCTAGATGTCATACAATTATAGGCTACTATATGAACATCCAACAGTGTTGTCTAATCGTTTTAGTACAAGTTGGAACCTAGACCCAGGGGCGGATCCAGCGCGCGCCCCCCTAAAATTGGTAAAAATATGATTTTTTGGCGTAAAATCGTGATTTTTCACACGAAATACCCCAAAAATTTTCGCGCCTCCCTCCGCTTGGCGCAATTTTTATAAGTGCCCCCCCCCCCTAATTTGAAATCCTGGATCCGCCCCTGACCCGTCTGTAATTTTAAGATGCTTTATTTTGTGATGTGCTATTTGTGTGAGATTTACTTCAGTGTTGCAGATGATACATTTGAATTGATAAAGTAATTAAAGGTAATAACAAAATTACCGAACTCCGAACAATCTTACAAAGGGAAAGTCAAAACTCATAATTATATAAACAGACAAAATCAGTCAACAACCGGAAAACTGTGAAAACCGTAATGATTAATATATAGATATATTAATGACACAGTAGATTTGTTTGTTATTTATTGAGTAATAACTACTGAAGTTGCTGTGCAGCAAGAAATACAATCTGTGCCCACTCATCCTGTTTCATAATTTCTGGATCTGTGAGGACCGACTTCCCTACAGGTCTCAGATTTTATGAGTGTCATTTAGAAAGGGTCTGCAATAGTAGGTTAACTACATTATCTATCTCTTTATATGATTGCTTTTCATTATTGTCCAAATTTTGGATCCTTCCTGTAAAGCCATACACTCTTTTTTCTTTTCTTTTTTTGGACCGAAAAATGTGAGGCAAAGCTTTCAAAACTGACAAGCGAAAAAAGAGTCTGTTGGCTTCCAAGCATATTCTTCAACCCTGTGTTGTTGTTTTTGTGTTTGTTATTTTTTTGGCTTCCGTTCCTTTTCTACATATTTGGCAATACAAGTTGAAAGGTGGACAAAACCATAGCTTTGTCCCCTTTTTCAAAGTTTGCACATGTGCCATGTACAAAAACGCGCATGTACACACGTGAATAGCGCTACCAGGTTATAATTTTCGTGCTTTTTTCTTTAAATATTCGGTTATGTCTCGACTGTTACCGAATAACAATTGCAAGAAAAAAAAATCCTTTGAAGTTCACAATAATAAGTATTTGTTGATTTACGTGGAGCAGTTGCGTTGAAGGGTAAGAACAAAACCTAAAGTAACCATTTTAGTACCCCCAAAAAAATCTTAGGGCCCATGGGCTACTATCAGAAAATGCTCAGGATCCCAGTAGTCTTGAGCTTCTTGTTGGGTCCTTGTTAAGTTTTATCCTCTGAGGGACATGTATAAGATACAGTACTATTGAAACGAAAGAAGCGGTTAGTATTGGATAAAACGAGTTTCTTTTTTCGCATGACTACTCAGATGCCTTGCACCAATGCCTTCACCTAATGAGTTCGAATAATGCGGAAAAGGAAACCCGTTATATCCAATGTGGGCTACTTCTTTTGTTTTAATAGTAATGTATCTAACTTGTACAATAATGATGCTATAATTGATAGAATAAAATAAAAAGTCGTGAGAACAGTTTCCTATTACAACATTGGTCAAATTCTTAAGCTCGTTTTAAAAAGAACTGCAAAAACATCGGTCTGTAACATCGGCCGGTATCAGTGGTCTCTAACATCGGTCTGTAACATCGGCCGGTATCAGTGGTCTCTAACATCGGTCTATAACATCGGCCGGTATCAGTGGTCTCTAACATCGGTCTGTAACATCGGCCGGTATCAGTGGTCTCTAACAGTGGACTGTAACATCGACCGGTATCAGTGGTATCTAACATCGGCCGGTATCAGTGGTCTCTAACAATGGACTGTAACATCGACCGGTATCAGTGGTATCTAACATCGGCCGGTATCAGTGGTCTCTAACATCGGTCTGTAACATCGGCCGGTATCAGTGGTCTGTAACATCGGCCGGTATCAGTGGTCTCTAACATCGGTCTGTAACATCGACCGGTATCAGTTGTCTGTAACATCGGCCGGTATCAGTGGTCTCTAACATCGGTCTGTAACATCGGCCGGTATCAGTGGTCTCTAACATCGGTCTGTAACATCGACCGGTATCAGTGGTCTGTAACATCGGCCGGTATCAGTGGTCTCTAACATCGGTCTGTAACATCGGCCGGTATCAGTGGTCTCTAACATCGGCCGGTATCAGTGGTCTCTAACATCGGTCTGTAACATCGGCCGGTATCAGTGGTCTCTAACAGCGGACTGTAACATCGGCCGGTATCAGTGGTCTCTAACATCGGTCTGTAACATCGGCCGGTATCAGTGGTCTCTAACAGCGGACTGTAGCTGATATTAGAGGCGGTATTTACCATATAGCATTGCTGGGGGTATTATTGTACAATTGCCTTTACAGTTTTCCATATCGGCTTAATTATTGCCTGTATCTTTTGCAGGTACGGAATATCGAAAATGGTAAATGTTGTACATTATACAATAATCTACCCGTATTACAGTCTCCATCATATATTGCTTGCATGATTGTCAAGAAATATATAGGTGTCCACAGTCACTTGAAAGCCAAATAATAAATCGATTTTAACAGTAAAAATGACAAATGGATATAAGCTATTGTATATATTAAAAAGACCCTTTTATAAACAACAACTCTAATTTTTGTAATTTTTTGGTCCTTTTCATTTTATTATTTTGATGTCAGAATGACCACGGATAAAAAAACAATTAAAGTGGAACATGACCGTCTTTGAACTGTTAACTGTACCGGGCCATGTTTCTGTAACCGTGTCAAGAATCAGGATCGAGTTTGCATGAGGTTCGTGATGCTAATTTTTTTAATTTCTCTGTAGTGTATTTTTGCAGACCGTTGTTTGCCTTGTTGTCCTGTTATCTTTGTATATTTAATTGTCTGTCCTTATTCGCTTCAGTCAGATACACTCTTTGGATTTTCTTTGCTTGAGTTCGAGTTATTATTAGACTCAATGAGTTAGTTAGTTGGATTACCTAACAACTCATACAAGCCTATCACCAATACGGCATGGGTTCGAGCCCGGCTTTGTAAATTACAAAAAAGGGGGCACTCGACTCGCAGCCGCAAGTGATAAAATTTATGAATTTCTTGCCCATGGTCGGTGGTTCTCTCCGGGTACTCCGACTTCTTCCACCTTTGTCTTTGTCTTTGTACAGGTAAAATTCCTCCGGGATTCGGAGCACTCCAATTAAGGATAAAATTATAAAACCTAACTTAACGGGCACATACTTAAAAAGATACGTATTTACAGTTAAGATCAAATATACGTAGTAGTTAAAAGTTCATCATTTCCATGTTGTATAAATTTGGTTAGTGGCATAAAAACGTATTTACATCCATTACTAAAAAGTATAAAACGCGTGTTGTAAAATAGTCGTTTCAGTAGTATTATAATTGATAGCGTTGTTAAAAGTCCATTCTGTTGTTTAATTATTCATATTAGTAAAAACGTATATACACACAGCACTAAAAGATAAAAGCGCAATCGTAATATATACAATGTTCTTTCCTTCACGCACTCTCCGAATACAGCAATTCTTCCGTTGTTAAAACAAATTGACTCATAAAAGGTAAAATCATCATTTAAGTATGCGTATAGACTTTAAAAGGTAAAACGATCTCTTTAATGAACGGATCGGGTGCTGGACACAGTAAGAAAAATATTATATTAGCTTACTTATAAAAGGAAACAGTTCTATAAAAGTACTATCAGCTATTGACTATCTGCCTTTCTACATAATGTTCTTCAATATTTCAGTTCTCTTTTGGTGTAGCACAAAGCAATAGTGTTGCGTGGCTCTTTCGATTTGCACTAAATCCTGGTTTGAATATGGAATCAGTTGGTTTATTTTATATGAGGTGCAGTCCAAGATGATTTGCATAAGCAGCCCATTTTGTTCTATAGTCCGTGTACCACCCCCCACCCCCTTGCCTCTTCTAGAGCTTCACCTAGTTTCACCATTTGTGTTTTTCTGTTTTCTTCTAGAGTTTTACATTCTAGTAAAAAATGCACTCTATCTTCATCTTCCTCCCCACATAGTTTACAGATCGGAGATATTTTGTTACGGCTGAACTTAGCGTGGTGGTATTGTAGCATATAAGTATCAGTAATTAATCGTAATTTGATTTCTGCTTTTTGTATGTCGTACTTTCGATTTTTCACACTTCGTAATATGTTATGTGGTGTTCCTATTGGATTTTGTTGAATTTCTAGATATTCTAATGTAGATTTTATTTGCTTTTCGTTTGTCCATTTATCGTACCAAAAGCTGTTAATGGCCTTTTTCATTGCATTTTTCCACTGCTGTTTCTTTGGAGGATTTTTTAGTATTTCTTCTGGAGATGGCAGATTATATTTCTGGAGCGTTTCCTAATTCTACAGATAAAAAATCTGTCTTCTTCTTTTGAGTTTTCCATATGAGTATGTCTTTTTCGATGGATGAGTCAAGCCTGGCTAAGGTGGTAAATAAGATCATTGCATTTTTGTCCAGCGTTGTCTCTATTGGTTCTGCACCTATTAGTGTGTAGATGGCTACTGCTGCGGTTCGCTCTGGAAGGCATTGAAATTGCCTGCAGGTTGCCCTTTGAAGCTGTTCTAATTTCTTCGTGTCTAATGGTGTATATGCTTGGATTTCCAGCCCATATAGATAACGTGGGACAGCGTATGTATTCCAGATTTTCAGTAGAACCACTGGGGACATTCCTGATCTTGCATGCAGTCCAGGTCCTAGTAAGGCATATATTGTTCGTCTGCCTATACTCAATCTCTCTTCAATATTTATTTTCCCGTTTTCTTGGTAAGTTATTCCAAGGTGCTTAATTGATTGTACCCTGTTTATTTCCTGGTCTCCTAATACATATTTTTTCGGATGTGTTTGTAGAGCTTTTGATACATTTATTACTTCAGTTTTTTCCGGGTTTAGTTTCACTAAATCTCTTTTGGTGTTATATTCTAGGAGATTTAACATGGCTTAAATGTCCTTACTCTCTCCCAGCAGAGCAATGTCATCTGCACAGGCTGGCGCTGATACAGTAATATTTCCAATAGTAGCTCCTAGCGTGCTTTTTGTAATACTATCCAAAATTGTGTTATTATACCTCTTGTAGAGTAAGGTTGACAGTTTTGCAGCTTGACGTATCCCTTGTTTAATATCTATACTTTCTGTGGTTTGGTCTCCCCATTTAACTTTCAGGATTAGCCCATCATAAATGTTCCTTAGTAATAGCCACATATCACCAGTAATTCCATCGTGGTATAGCTTATTTAACATTATGTCATGGTTGACGGTATCAAATGCTTTTTCTGCGTCTACAGTCAGAAGTTCTAAATCCCGATTAAATTTTTTGTATATTAATATAGTTTCTGATGCTATAAATGCTGTAAATTTACTAGAAGCGTGTTCAGTAAAACCTCTCTGTAAAGGATTTTGCGTTGGAGATAGCTGTTTTTCTAATCGCTCTTTGATGACCGACTCAATAATTTTTGAGAACGTGTTTGTAACGACTATGCCTCTATAATTTCCTGGTAAAGTTTTGTCCTTTTTCTTTTTCAATACTGGTGTTAAGATTCCTCTTTTCAAAGTATCTGGAATATTAAGCTCTTCAAATATTTGGTTGGTGATACTACATATTTCTGTTGCCAATTCAGCATTTGCAAATTTAAAGTGTTCTGCTTGTATTCCATTTTCATCAGCAGCTTTCCCATTATTCAGCTTTCGGATAGCTTGTTTTATTTCTGCTTCTGTTGCTGGTGGAATTTTCACCTTATTGGCTGTTACTTCTGCTATGATGTCATTTTGTATTGTGCAGAGGCTGTTTCGTTCTAGGTCAAATTTGTTTTCGTCCAGATTAGGAGTAGCCAGATTTTCAAAATGTATTCTCCGGGCTTCCATAATATTATTTTGGTTGTATTCAACATTGTCTATGACCAGTGTGTCAGTATTTATTGCCGAGTTACTTCTCTGTATTCTTAGCAATTTGTGGAATGTTTTACTATCGTCTTGAGATGCCTCCATAATTTCGGAGATCAGTTTATCTTTCTTTGAGGCGTATGCTTGTCGCTGTACTTGACGCAATGTTCGTTTTTTCTTTATCATATCCTTTTTTTCGCTTTCAGTGCTACCGTTCGAATTTCCCTTATTTTTCCAAATCCAGTGTGCTTTTCTAGCCTCTTTAGATGCTTGGTCGATGTTATGATTCCATATTCCTCTACCTACAGATTTGAGTGTCTTTAGACGCCTGTATTTTGGTATTGACTTCCTTCCTGCCTTGTGTAATGTATTTTCTAGTGTGGCTATTCTGTCTGCAACACTTAGTTTTATAGTGTTTTTTTGCTTTCTTATTTCTGTTTGTATGATTTTCTTATATTCGTCAGAATTGCATTTGTCCCATGCTGGCTTGGTATATATTTTAGCTGATTTTGGTGCCAATTTACTTATTTGGGTGGTAATTTCTACTTTAATGAGAGTATGGTCCGAGGTGTTTATAGCATCGAACGGCATGATTGAAACACTAGGTTGTAGGTTCAAAGTTTTTCCTTTAAACAGAATATAATCTATCTGAGATTTGCCTTTTCCGTTATGATGGTGGAATGTAAAGTCAATTGGATAGTTTGTAGGCAATATCAGGTTGCTTTCTACAGTAAACTTCTTAAAGATGCGATCCCTTCGTCTGTCGTCTCTATGTAATGAAGCATTCATATCTCCACTAAAACTGTTCGCCATGATATAGCTGAAATATTGTGGAAAGTGGCGTTAAACAACAAAAATCAAATTAAATCAAATTGTGGCATGGAATTGCCCCCACCCCCTTTTTTGTAAACTTTCTGTTCAATAGAAATTTCTTTATTGTTTCATCTCTGATCCCTTTATTTATCGTGTTCGTGTCCATGTAACCGTACAATCTTGGGATAACAGCTTGTATATGTCGGCCTTGTATACTGTTAATAGTGTCCACATAGGACCGGCATATACAAGTTGTATACCCTAACATTGTACGGTTAAATATGGACACGAACACAATAGATAAAGGGAACAGAGATGAAATAATAAAGAAATTTTATTGAAAATAAATATGTAAACGGAAAGTTAAAAAGGGGTTTGATAATTTCGTGCCACGATGGCCTGTGGGCGAAGTAAGGATATTCCATTTATTTCAATGCCAAACATTTGAATAGAATAGAATAGAATATGTTTTTTGTCAATTAAAGACGCCCATGATAGGCAGTATAATTACATGAAAATCACAATATTTACATTAATTGGTATGATTAGATTGATTGGATTTAACATACAAGACATACAAATACATGTAAATATACAATTTTGTAATCAATAATTTTGACAAGCATAGTGATCCCTGTAATAGATTAAGAGACAGTGCATCATCCACAGTTGTATATCTAACACAGATATATAATTATTATTATTAATATTGTATAACATAAAATATTACTATAATTAATTTTGAATTATATCATTTCTAGATGAATGTAACTTTAGTATCATATCAGAAAGTTGATTTATGATGAAATTGTCTTCATTGGACATTAACCATATAAATTGCTCTCTAATATCTAAATGTTTAAAGTTATAATTATTATTATTTATAAGATCAATAAATGGTGTTCTCACATTTGTAACGTGCAGTCAATCACATGACAGGACGAAAGGGGAGGTCACTCTAATTTTACTTGAAGAAGGAAGAAGTTGCTTATGATCATATGATGGAGATGTTTAATGTTTTCATTCTTCTAACCGTAGCAGTCGGATGTTTTTCTTTACCATTTAGTCTAAGAGGTAAACAAACAAAATAATGCACAAATTTTATTTGCCAATTATGACACCTTGACAACCGTGAAATCTTCTCGGAGGTATGAATGACCCCCCCCCCTTTTTTTTGTAACAATTTTGTACACACATGAATTATTTTTTGTTGGGTATTTAAGGTATTACTAGGGTTAAGACAGGGCAGTCGTAACAGTAAAAGCAATGCACTGGTGCCCCTTCCTACATGTAAACTCGCATTAATAAAAAATGTAAATGGTTGATAAAATTAAACATATATTTATTGTGTTGGTACTTCTAGTGTTAAAGCACTAAAAGCATGCTGTACACACCATACATAGATTAGCATGGCCCCCAAGGAAACTGTCCAGCATGCCCATGCGTAAGACGGCACTGCTGTGAAGTCTGTAAAATGATGGTATATGACCCCCCCCCCCCTTTTTTTGTAACAATTTTGTTCACACTGTGTGACACATGAAATTGTTTTTGTTAGATATTTGATGTATTACTAGTGTTAAGGTACCACTTATATCCAATTGATAGCAATTAATAACATTTATTGAATTAAAATACAATGGACCTGTTTCATTTTAATTATTGGTGTCTTAATAAGAATTTCAGTTTGTGCAAAAACTGCATCAGTGGCATAATGGTTAGCGTGCTCACCTCGAGTGCGGTAGATCGTGAGTTTGAGCACAGGTCGGGTAAAACCAAAGACTATAAAATTGATATTTGTTGCTTCTCCGCTAACCACACATCATTAAGGAGAAAGAGCAAAGACTGGTTTGCTCGGAATCAGAATAATGTGTCCGAGTGAAGCTACATGTCTATCCTCGGACTGTTGTTTCAGTGAGCTATATTGTAGCACTATAAAAATCCAACTCAGCGTGTTGGTCTAGTTCAAAGCAGAGCTCATCATCATTTCATTGAAAATTAACTCGTTATGATATACATGTAGCTGAAAAATTGCTGAATTGGCATAAAATACCAATCACTCACTCACTCAGATTGTGCATAGTGTACATAAAGGGATTATCAGCAATATGTAAAAAATATGAATTCTCCTTTTGCTACTAGTAGACTAATACAATATGTCTCCACTCTACTTTTAATGTTTAAAGCTTGAGAACTGGTTGCAGAAGGAGAATCTGTTTCTCTTGTGACCAAATTGTTGAAAGTATTATATGATTTGGTTTGGTTTGGTTTACGGTCTCCTCCACCAGTAAAACTTACCTCCACGATATAACTGAAGTAATGTTGAAAGTGGCATTAAACACCATAATCCAAAACAAATACAGGTGTAGGTTCACTTATTGAATTACAGAGTTTAATTGTTTTTGTAGAATTGGAGACCATATTACAGAACAGGAGAGAACTAGAGAGAAGAAATGGAGAATGTCATGTCGTAGGCTACAATGCTAGTTGTTGTCAACATCTAGAGGTTAATGAGGTCAAATTGAACAGTACAGGTAATTATATAGAATAACAGCATTTTTGAAGGTCGAGACAGACATTATCACTAATATCTCAGTGAGTCTGATAGAACGAGCTGGAATATTTGTGATAATGTCTGTCAAGGCCTTCAGAACTAACGTTGTTGTTTTTATCGGTGATGTCATAATGTATTTTAAGTCAGATTGACAGATAAACTTGTGCATGCGAGTTATGAGCTGACCTAATATTTTTGTGGATCAAGGTCAGTTTAGTTATCCAGACTTTTTCACCACACACATCAAAGGAAAAATGTCCAATTTGCCAATAAAGGAAAAGGTTGGTTTTTATTGTCAGCAACCGTAGCATTTTTACATATATTTCTGGGGCCATCACGATCATATGATAGGTTGATTTACAACCACCTGTGCAATCGGTGCATGTTGCCTCTAAAGTTCAAATCCCGCTCTGACATGGTGAGGTGTACTCGATGCAACATTATGTGATCAAGTTTGTTAGTGACTTGCGACAGGTCGGTGGTTTTCTCCAAGTACTCTGGTTTCCTACACCAATAAAACTGACCGGCACAATATAGCTGAAATATTGTTGAAAGTGGCATTAAAACCATAACTCAAACCCTATCCCTGACATCACTGTTATAAGTACCTAATAAACGGTAAACCACCATTAATTATTTCATATCTAAGAATTACAACTTTAGAGGTGATAGCACTGATTGCACCTGTAGTTGTAAATCCAACTACCATACGACCATGACGTCCCCTCATCAAGGAGTGAAGGGAATTGTAATCACAGTATTAATTAGAAGACAAGACTTAGAGACTAATAGGTTCTTACACGACTCCCTATTGAAGATCTGGGATTTCTTTCACGAGTGGAGCGTAGTGGAACGAGTGGAAAGACGCTGAATTTCTCTCACGAGTGGAAGAAATCCCAGATCTTCAATAAGGATGAGTGCAAGTACCTGTTTCTTCCGTTTCAACTTAAAAACAAAGCATGTCGATTTCATTCATTCATTCGCATGTCAATGTCATGTTTACTAAACAAAATATTACAACGCCACGTGCAATGCAGTAAATACACACTTATTTAAAACTGCATTAAATCTATTAGGGGAAATCAGTTAAAATTCGGGTAAAATTGATATTTGAAGCTTTTTTAGATCTACTAAGACGACAATTTATATTACTACAGCAGTCGTAGAAGCGGACTCCATTGATTATACTCGGCCGATTTGATTGGCTGACAATGCCATGTAAGACAAGGTCACGCACAGCTGTCTTTATGGCTTGTCTTGCATAGAAAACGCATCAAAACGGAAGAAATATTATATTGTCATTTAAATTTAACCCAAAAAAAAGATAAGTAATAAGGGTACATGTTTGTTTTATATTTTCTATTTCAGTTTGTGTTAATTTGTCTTATCTACCATCAGATTATGGCCTCTCATTAACAGTTACACTGGATGGGAAGGTTTACATTAATGAGACAGTGTCAGGTGGGTATCCATATTTTTAGCCAAATTGTATATCAAATTTTTTAGCTATCGAGCGTCAGAAGAATTTTTTTATAGCAGATACAAAATTTACTAGTCGCTATAACAATAATAATTTGGACAAATTATTGAAAAAATCCAGGACGTATATATGTCCTTGAAAAAATGAATGTTATTTTCATTGAACTGTGCATAAAATGAGACCCTTTTGTCTGCTTTAAAGGGCAATGATTCCTGTAAAACACACATTTTTAGAATCAGATGGTCTTTGAATAATAACGCTCAGTTGGGAGGAGGAGTATGGTGTTTAACACCACTTTCAACAATATTTCTGTTATATCATGGCTGTCAGTATTATTGGTGAAGGAAACCGGAGTGCACGGAGATAACCATCGACTTATGACTGAATACCAAGTTATATATAGACAAAAACAACCAAAGGGCTTTTTTATATCTTTGAAAGAGTTATTGTCCTTTTTGACTAATATTTCATCCTACATCTTAATGAGAGTTTACCAAGATTTGAATATCGTTACGGTAGTTTGTGGTACTGTTTTTGAAGGAGTTATTGCCCTTTATGAATTAGAATGTTTCTTTAAACAGCATTTTGTGGAGAGACATTTGTTTTTGTTTCAAATATAACGGTAAATTTTGATTTCATACTCTCCTTATAATTAATATAATGACCTTGAATAACATCTGGCCATGACCTTAGACAGCACACATTTGTATTCAGAAATTATTCGGGTACATGAGTAACATTATGTTAAAGAAATGTCTGAACTAGATTTAGTTACAAAATGTTGATGTATGATTGCTAATATGAATCCTAATTTCTTCTATCGTCCTTTAACCGCATGGTGGCGTAATGGTTAGTGTGCTCGCCTTGAGTGTGGTTGATAGTGGGTTTGAGCCTGGTAGGGTCAAACCAAAGACTATATATAACATTTGTATTTGTTGCTTCTCCGCTAAGCACACAGCATTAAGGAGAAAGAGCAAAGACGGGTTGGCTCGGAATCAGAATAATGTGTCCCGAGTGGAGCGACATGTCTACCCATGGACTGTTGTTCTAGTACAAAGCGGACATCATCATCTCATTGAAAATTAACTTGTTCTTGCCACGATATAGCTGAAAAATTGCTGAATTGGCAATAAGCAACAATCACTCAATCACTCTATCAGTGCTTCCCAGCAGATTGCCCTGTTACAGGGCAATGTGCCGTGAAGGACTGATAGAAGAATATGGCAATGTGCCGTGAAGGACTGATAGAAGAATATGGCAATGTGCCGTGAAGTACTGATAGAAGAATATGGCAATGTGCCGTGAAGGACTGATAGAAGAATATGGCAATGTGCCGTGAAGGACTGATAGAAGAATATGGCAATGTGCCGTGAAGGACTGATAGAAGAATATGGCAATGTGCCGTGAAGGACTGATAGAAGAATATGGCAATGTGCCGTGAAGGACTGATAGAAGAATATGGCAATGTGCCGTGAAGGACTGATAGAAGAATATGGCAATGTGCCATGAAGGACTGATAGAAGAATATGGCAATGTGCCGTGAAGGACTGATAGAAGAATAACCTAAAGGCTTTCCATTCAGTAATTAAGATTCTTTAACCAATGTCGTTTTTCATTCATTTTTCTCAAAATAAAATGTCAAAAATATTTGGGCAACAAAAATGTACATCATTTGGGCCAACAACCAAAAATTTTACTCGCCCAAAATAATCATTTGAGGCACTGATTATTATCTGGGGGGGTTTTTTATCACATTTTCATTATCTGTTAAATATTTAATGATTTTCATTTTCCAGCCCGAAATCCACCAGCGCTGTGTGCACAATTACCATATTTAAAGAAGTTGGCTAGTATCTGTCTCAAATTATACAACCTTGATTTCTCACACTCGACCTTCAGTGGATGTGCTAAGATAATAATACGCTTAGTAGATATAACTATTGCAGATGAAGACATTGGGTGTTTCAAGTTTCCTAGCAGAGGTCATAGTTCAATGAAGACCAATCAAAAAGAAGTTTATGTACTAATTTAGAATCTATTACATAATGTATTGTGATTTTTGTTTTACCATCTTTAGGTGTTAATAGTACACATTTTTGTATTGTATGCTCCCCTTTTCTGCTTGTGCAAACTTGAGGAAAGAGTAGTTTGTACTGCCTAATAAATACACAAACCTTTTTTTTTTTAAACTGGTAATGTTGCTTGTAAAATATTTACTCAAAATATCATTTTATCACTGGTAAAACAGTTAATATTGTATATAATATAGTATTTATCTAAATATGGGCCAACTGAAAGCATGATTTGCTCTTTAGAACAGTTCTCATTGTCATATTATGTGTATTATACACACTCAAAAACGGTATTTTTCAAAAGATTTTTATTGCTTGATCTTAATATTAACATGTTTACTAATACATCTTTTGTACCTTAATTATAGATTATTACATGACATTTTCCATATTGGCCCTGGTATCATACCAAGACTTCCATATCGGCCCAGAACTGTCATCCCCAGACTTTCATTTCAGCCCTGGTATCATCCTGAGACTTCAATATCAGCCCTAGTATCAGTTAGAGGGGTGATATGGAAGGGGCCAATTTACAATATTACCTATTAAAACACTGTTTTAGTGTTTTATCACTGTAAAATGTTTGATAATGTAGATTATTTTGAAAATTGTAAATATCATGATTTGGCCAGAAAAAAAAATATAGATAAGTATTTTACGTTTTGTATGTTCAAAATCTGTTATCATGAAAGGAGAATATGGAATTAGAGTGGTTAGGATTAATGAAATCAAGATATTTAGTGTACCAAAGACGAAGTTCATATTTAATATAGGAAGTAAGGAGCAAAGCATCAAAAATCTGAAACAATTCATGCCTATCACCACTAATGTTGTGAGGTCGAATCCTGTGCAGGCAAGGTGTACTTGATACAACATTATGTGATAAAGTTTGTTAGTGACTTGTTGAAAGTGGAGTTAAACACCATAACCTATAACCCCCTCAAAAACCACCAAGTCAGATGTCAGAAAACTTATTTCTTTGTTTACGATATCTACTGTTAGTGTATGTGGACTATTAAGTGTAATTGACAAATTCTTATAGGGTTAGGGTTATGGTGTTTAATGCCATTTTCAACAGTTTATTGGTGGTGGAAATCAGAGTACCCGGAGAAAACCACCAATCACTCAAAATCTTAATCGCATAATGTTGTATTGAGTACACCTTACCAAGAGCGGAATGCGTGAGTTCACACCAACCTCAATTTGTTGAATCTGTCTGGGCTCTCCTCCCCTTCATGATATATCTGAAAGTGACGATAAACAACAATACTTCTCATTATGATAGTTTGCAGTTGCGTCGACGGCCAAAAAAAATGACAGTAAAACCTGCCTAAGCAGAATAAACGGAATTCTTTATACACCGAATTTTAAATAAAATCCCAATGTAGGAAATCTTGTTAATTTAACCTGTATAAATTGAATGCCTGTCTACTCCAAGCACAAATATTAGTACCAAGAACGTTCGGTTTAGACAGGTTTCACTGTATTTATAAACTCTCAGATACTAGGTCACATGTCATCTTGACACGTCCAATGCCTTTTTATGTTTCGTTTTATGATACACAATCAAAGCTCAGTTTGATCATTGCAATTATAAGCTAAATTTTCTCAGATCAACTTAAATACTTGAGAGTAACCGGTCATGTATATATGTGTGTTAGGGGCGTAAATGTTGCTTCCGTTTCTAATCAAATGAAAAACGGAAAATACCACGCTATCGGAACAGTTCCAAAATCAAATATCAAAATCGTTGAAAGAGGCAAAATCGATATGCCAAACACACAAATACATGAGCGCTCACCTACCTGGCTTGGTACTTACACTTCAATAAACCAACTAGTTTTATGGGGCCAAACCTCCCCCTTTTCATTAGATTTTTAGATCTGATCTGATGATGTATTTTTTGTTTAAAATATTTTTTGCTACTAATGTGAAACATTGTTATTCGGTAGACTTCATTTTGTTTATGTTATTTTGAAGATTTATTTATATACATGTACATGTACACAGAGAATTAAGACAATTGTATTATTGTTACGTTTACAGCTGGTCCAAAGGATCATGAGATCTATTGACATCATGTTGCGTCCATCATCATCGTCGTGGTTTTGCACGTCTACATTTTCTGTGAAAATACGGTACTTGGCCAAATGGAAACAAACTTTGCAATCTTTTTCCTTTAGTTGTGCCTATCAGAATTTTTAATTTTTGTGCAAATGCAAAATGCAACATGATAAATTAAAATGCAGTTTTTTTTATTTCATATTGTATGAATTTTATGCTGATCAGAAATTCAAGATGGCTGCCATTACTGCAGGATTTATTTTAGCATAGGACCCTATGCAAAACTCAACATGGCCATCAGAACTAATTGTGCAATTTGATTGGATTATCCTCATAAGTTCTATTTTTTCATAAAACTATTCAGTGGTTGTAGGCTTACCAGTAAAGTGTTGTGATTGATATTGGGTTAGTTCTTTACGAAGTGGGTGATTTTTATGCCGTTCTGAAATTCAAGATGGATGCCAATGCAAAACTTATTTTAACATAGGATCTTATGGGAAAATGAAGAAAAGTTTCTTTCTTCAAATCTTCAAACACAATTGAACCCAACTTGTAAATTGATGGCCATGTAATGGTCTCCTACTAAGTTATTATTTGTTATGTGTGTATTGGAAATCCAAGATGTCCACCCTATGAGAAAACATTTAGATTTTTTATATGGAGCAGCAAGATGGCCACCATTGCAGGACAAAAATTTTAAATGAGGACTCCTATGGGAAAATTCTTTTAAAACCTATGTCTATGAATCAACTGAACCACTTAAAAGGACATTTTTATATTCTTGTATGTTGATCAGAAGTCAAGTAATAACCAACACTGCAGGAAAAGTTTAAAATTACCTAATGGAGAAATGTTAAGGAATAAATCTGTCTTTGCCTTAATTTTTTTTACCTACTTGCCGGAAAGCCAAATTTAGAAAAAAATTATTCAAACAAATTCTTTCATAATTTTAGCGCGATTACTGAAATCACAGAAGACACAAGCCTGATTGACCCTATCCACATATAAAAAATAAATTTAGCATTTTTAACTAGGATAACAATACAGGTTTAGGTGATATTTTAACTAGGTTAGCAATACAGACTCAGGTGAGAATTCAGCCATGTTTGTTTTATCTTTATATTGATCTTAAAGCTTTAAAAGCTTTTTTTAATTTTTTTACTTTAAATAAAGATTTTTAAATTTATTGTTTCAAATTTGTGTTGTTGGACGTGTTTTTATGTGGTCCGCATTCCTATGCATGGGTACCAACTGTGCTCCTCTTCTGGTAAACTATTTTCTTTTATTTGTATGGGGCAGGCTTCATGCAGGGGCTTATCAATAGAAAAAAGACAAATCTAGCCAGTTCTTTAATTTCATATCCTGCTCTGTAGATGATGTAATTTAAGTGAATACATAATTCAGTGATATAATGGTTAACATGCTCACATCAAGTACGGTAAATGTGGGTTCGAGCACTGGTCGGGTTCAAACCAAAGACTTATAAATTGGCATTTGCTGCTTCTCTGTTAAGCAGGCGCCATTAAGGAGTAATAACAAAGACTGGTTGGCTTGTAATCAGGATAATGTGTCTAGAGTGGAGCGACATGTCTACCCACAGCGTGTTGTTTCAGTGAGCTAGCACTACAAACATCCAGCTAAGCATGTTGGTCTAGTACAAAGTGTACATCATTATCATCATCATCTCATTGAATGTAACTTGTTCTCCCCATCATATATCTGAATTGCTTATTTTTGGCTTTAAAGAACAATCACTAACTCAAAGTTTGGATGTTGATTGCATCTATCCCATTGTACTTCTTCTTTCTTCAGGTTTTCAGTATGCCATCAGCATTTGATGATTATTATACCCACACCTTGTCCGTCCGTCCGTTTGTCCGTTAGTCCGTTCGTCCGTTCACACTTTCGTAACAGATGTCTCAGCTTCTACTGGAAGAAATGATTGCACATCTACTTCCTGTTTACCGTGCGATTTACAAATGAACGAGTGGGGTATTCTTAGCACGACGTAGCGTGCAACATCTTGTTTACTGTTGCATGCCTGGACAAGAGTAAATTTATAATACAATATTTACAGCCAAATAATTAAATTAGTGCAATAATGAAACAAAGGTGATTAAAACTATTTACATTTGAAATAAAGGATACTACAGATACAACTATATCTACTTCATACCTTTAACTACACCTAGAAATTCACAGTAAGAATTGGTTAAGAACCAAACTTTTGGACCAGAGAGATTATTTCAATTTTCCCATTGCAGGGCTCTCACTAGATACGATAACGTAACCCTCATTCCGCTTGTGCTCCAGTTAGGGTTACGAATCGGTCCCATTCAACATATGGGAGCAAATTAAAATTTTCGTTAAGTGAATATTTCAACTTTCTTTTTGCATATCTGGTCATAACTTATTATTCCCTACAATTTTTAAGTAATGGTGATACGAAATAAGTGTTGCAATACCTGTTTCTACCTTCACTATCGATTTAGTATTCGAAAATTGTTTCTTGTCCGCCATGGCACTTTACGTATACTCTCGTGATGGGTGGAGCCTATCCATATATGGATCTGAATGCCAAATATGAAAAACTTTACTACGATTAATCCAAGTAAGGATATCTCCAAAACGAGGCAAGTGCACGTGAAATAGCAACTTTTAAACAAAATATCGGACAGAAAGAAGATTTCATGCATTCAAATTTTCAGATGGATATATACGTCTACCATGGATTGATGCAGCGTTTACTTAACACCTCAAGGTTTACCTAAATATATTTATCTTTCACCCCCGTTAATTTTTCCAACCACTTACAACGGAATTAGGACAAAAAACCGCCCGGTTTGAATCACTCCGAGCGCTGCTCCCATACGTTGAATGGGACCGATTCGTAACCCTCGCTGGGAGCAAAAGCGGACTGAGGGTTACGTTATCGTATCTAGGCTCTCACTACTTTCAAATTAGAGGGAGAAGTGACTTCTCTTTCAGTATTGTGATCATGAACTTTCCGTTTTTGTGTAGAAAACCACCGACCTACCGCAAGTCACTGACAAACTTTATCACATATTGTTGTATCGAGAACACCTCGACATGAGCAGGATTACAATGTTAGTAGTGATAGGCACTGATTGCATATATAGTTGTAAATCCAACAACAATGCGATCACGACCACGACGACCCCATTACGACTGGTAGAAATACTTTCCAGTAATTACATAACACTAAACAAATTAAGTAGAGATCGTCAATATAATCAAATTTATTTTACACGTTATGATACATTTTGTTGTTCGTGCAAAGGAAAACTTAATGGCATGAAGAAAGTAGCCTGAAGATTGTAAATATGATGCTGTTGAAAATAAGCCACGCTATACATAGTGAAAATAGTTAATATAAATATGATGCTGTTGAAAATAAGCCACGCTATTTATAGTGAAAATAGTTACCGTAATACAAATTAAGTGCGGATCAATGATATGTAAGAAAGGGTAAGTTCAGTACTTGATTTGGCCAATTTTCCGAAGAGACTACGTAATTGTTTCATTTAAAAACGAGGTCTAACTGTAGAACGCGTACCTCAATGAAGACATGATCATTCATTGCAGGATATATTGATTTAATGAAGGATTGATTGATCGATCGATGGTTGGTTGATTGATTGATTGATTGATTGATTGATTGATTGATTGATTGATTGATTGATTGATTGATTGATTGATTGATTGATTGATTGATTGATTGATTGATTGATTGATTGATTGATTGATTGATTGATTGATTGATTGATTGATTGATTGATTGATTGATTGATTGATTGATTGATTGATTGATTGATTGATTGATTGATTGATTGATTGATTGATTGATTGATTGATTGATTGATTGATTGATTGATTGATTGATTGATTGATTGATTGATTGATTGATTCTTAATGTCCAGCGAGGCAGTATTACAGCTATGTTCAGGACGAGAACAAGTTCAATAATATATAATATAATTGTATGCAAATTAGTCAACCGGGTCAACTACTTTTGACCGCCACTGAAAAAGTACAGAGAGTTAGATAGGGACGAAACAACTAGTCATTTGTAGCGACTACAATACGACTACTCTTTTTCAAAATCTACAAAAGAGATCTCTAGCGTGCAGGGGGCACTCTCCAAACACGCTAACCACTCAGTATGGTCCACTGTCATACTTTCCGTATATAACCTGACAGCGCCCATCGCGAGGGTATCTCCACCTATCCGCCACCCGGAGACGTGCTGAGCACGTATGTGGGTTTGAGACATGGGAACTTTAACCGTTAACCAGAACTCTATATCACATGTATGGTATGTAAAAGAACATGAACGAACGGGTACCTCAACGAAGACACCATTACAGGATATAGTCATTAAAGGAAGACAAACACTTGTGTATATGGACTGGACATTCAAGTTTAATAAGAAAACGTACGATAGTATTGCTACAAAATATGTACATGTATTTAATTCAACAAGAAATTCGTGTTTTCTTTATAAAGAAAAATTGCTAAACGTTCAGCTTAGAAAGATCTACGAAGATTATAGATCTTCGACGCAACCCGGTACACTCGAATTCCAATCGAACGATCATCCAATGCAGTTCTATCATTGAGCTTGTGACGTCTTGTATACGTAACGTCACTAATCAATGACGTTTTAGGGAAAGCCTATAAATCAGCCGTTGGCACTCAAAGACGGTGTTTGGAAATAATAGGTTCCATGGACATGTAAGGATTAATTCGGACATTGATTCGTTGTTTTTGTTTATTTATTTACTTGTTTTTTGTTTTATTTTTCTTAATTTGTATGTTTGTTTTTGCTTGATTTTATTTTGCCAATTTTTGTTTTGCACAGGTGCATTGGTGATATCTGTAGATCAATCGTGCTACTCTTAGAAAATACCGGTTTACTATATTGTAATCCCATTTACAAATTTTGAAGTATGTACAGGAAGATAGTATATTTTTTCTTTCTTTCGAGCATCTGACAATGAACACTTTAATGCAAAAATACTCGCAAAAACGTAAAAACAATCTGAAATTCCTGATATAATATTTTTAGTGGAGAGTCGTAAGACTAAGAGTGTACTGGAAAGTGGAGACAAGCTTAGCGCTAAGCTCCTACGCCCCTGTGGTAGGAAGAAAAGTTTGCAGATACATAAGGGGTAATCAGAAGCCGTAAATCGAAGAGGGATACAACGGCAAAAAGAAAATCGGACAAAAGGACAAACAATGATGTGCAAATAACTACACAGAAAACTAAAAATCGAGCAACACGAATCCCACTAAAACCGGGGGTGAACGCATGTGCTCCGGACGAGTGAGCAGTTCCTGCTCCACATATCACACTCGTCGTGTTACTCTTGTTACAAACCCGGTGATAAGTCAGTCATGAGGAAAAGACCGGATTTTGATTACGACAAACAGAACATATCCGTGGTCAATTGTGACACAGAACTTCCGTAACGGTTAATCAAGTCATGGTGGCGACTGTAAAACTTTCGAAATGATTTATGTGGTGTTACTGTCAATGGTTTTACCATAAAAATTGTGTAACACCACAGACATTTAGCATTAAAATTGTGAATAAACACATTATTCCATAAACAGTAATATACAGAACAAAATATTGCTCTTTAACCTATGCAGAAAAATTGTTCAAACATCGTCATTTACGTGTAAGATAGAGTTTAACAAGCTGATGGGAGTATACTTTTTAGACCTGGTAACACCAGGGACATATCTTCATAACACCATGGACATATCTTCATAACACCATGGACAAAACTGATATTGCTCATGCATTTAACCAATATGTTGAAAAACTGAATATTGTACTGAAAACATTAAGAAAACAACAAATATAGGTTGTTAGTTGAGTTTTTTTCTTGAATTAAATGTTTACATTCATGAAGATGTCCCTGGTGTTACCTTTGTTATCTGTGGTGTTACCTCTTGTCAATGGTGTTACCTCATGTAAATTGTTTCATAAAAAGGATAAATGACATAATTGAAGTAAATTATATTATAGTTGAATAAAGGTGACTTTGATAACTATGACTATGTATAAGTCATCTTTTCTTTATATAAAGTGAAACAAAATACAATTATGAAAACTTGTTTGTTTCATAATGCAGCTTAAATGGAATTCCACAACTACATATCCAAATATTGTGAAAAAAAACTAGTGCTCCAAAGAAAATATCCTACATTATGCATAATTTCCCTGTATATTATGTATGTAACCACTTTTTACATAAAAATTATTTTTCATTTACCTAAAAAGAATAATTTTATGTTGGTAACACCTCGGACTGAAAGGTATTAGAGGGTGCTACATATCTAGAAAAAAAAAATTCATGGTGGTTTTCCCGACTGTATATTATGTAAATATGTCATTGTAATGTAGGAAAAACTAATAGGCTAAAGCAAAACGGGAACGAAAATATTTGATGTCACCAAAATATGAACAGGAAAAAGTGCGTGTATTTTGATAATGACCCTAATACATTAATTAAAAAACAGTTCAACAACAGAATTGAATCATTGCATTAGCTAAGTATGTCACTATGTGATTAGGAATTAAAAATGTAATTAGTGCTAATCATATGATTAGCTTAATCACAAGTTCAACAACGGACCCCTGTATATTACGTTGGTATTTGAGTTTCAATCCTTTGACTATGAGAATACTAGAAACGAGTCGTGTGCAATAAATTAGGCCACATATACTCGGGGACAGGATAGCCACCCCATTTTCCAAAACTACGAAAAAAAGGCGAGTGGTTAAATTTTTTAATTTAACTCTCGAGAGTGGAGAAATATCGTAACCCACATGGGCAACTGAAGGAGAATTTGTTTCTCCCATTATTTAACACGAACTTTATTTCAAAATCCGATTCAATTACCGATTTGACAACATGCGGGGAAAGACACGAGACATTTTAATCCTCTAGAAAATACAGATTTTTCCACCACTGGTTCAGCGGGGTTAAAACGTCGTAATAATGGGAGAAACAAGTATAACCTTTTAAAAGATTTCAAATATTCCTTATGATTTAATTTTTACAACAAAATTGAATGATTCCTCGATTTTAATTACGGTTATGTCGTATGACTAGTTGAATTTGTGGTTGGCGACTGAATATGTTGATGACGTCACAATACCAACCCATGATATCAAGTATAACCAATTTTTCTCCGGGTGGATCAACCAATCAGATTGCAGTATTCACATCAAATTAAATTATTTATACGATAATCTGAAATATATATATATATATCATAACAAAATGATCCTTTCTATACCAAACGTCGTTAAAAAATCCATCTTCGGTTTTTATATTTATCGGAGTAGCTATTAATGTCCCCGAGTACATGTGAATTATATATCTAGTTTTTTCATTTTGCACAAAGGAGGAGATATGTTACATCAGGATTTTACATTAAAGCTTTAACCATCTTTCTGTTTCAGACAAATGGCGAACGGTTCTGCAAAAGATGTTATGTCAAATTATAATAAGCAAGTGGTGGGTAATTTTTTTATTATTACTTCTATCATGATCTGGGGTCAGATTTACCCATATGCACCTTCCGATCACGGCCACGACGACCCCTTAGAGAGCCACTTTAATTTATGGAATTCCAAATGTTTCGTTACTTTGTATATGCAAAATTCCACACAGAATAAAGTAAACCAATACCATAATATTACCTCATCGTCTGCAATCCACAGCTGAGCACACTCCGATTACTCCACACTCATCATAAGTAGAGAGTTATCACAGCGTGGTCAGCTGTGGGTTACTGATTATGAATATACAGATCTGTGCCTCTTTAGATAACATTGTCCCTCCGTTTCCTGCAACCATAGATAACATTGGACATCTGTTTCTTGTAATCATAGATAACATATGACCTCCGTTTCCTGCAATCATAGATAACATGTGATCTCCGTTTCTTGTAATCATGGATAACTTATGACCTCCGTTGCATGCAATCATGGATAACATGTGACCTCCGTTTCTTGTAGTCATGGATAACATATGACCGCCGTTTCTTGCAATCATGGATTACATATGACCTCCGTTTCTTGTAATCATAGATAGCATATGACCTCCGTTTCCCGCAATCATAGATAACATATGACCTCCGTTTCCTGCAATCATAGATAACATATGACCTCCGTTTGACTTCTTGTAATCATGGATAACATATGACCTTAGTTTCTTGCAATCATGGATAGCATTTGACATCCGTTTCATGCAATCATGGATAACATATGACTTTCGTTTCATGCAATCATGGGTAACATTTGGCATCCGTTTCATGCAATCATGGATAGCATTTGACATTCGTTTCATGCAATCATGGATATAATTTGACTTTCGTTTCATGCAATAATGGAGAGCATGTGACTTCCGTTTCATGCAATCGTGGATAAAATTATTTTGACATCCGTTTCATGCAATCATGGATAGCATATCATGACCTCTATTTTTTTTAAATCATTGATAATAATTTATTGACCTTGTCTGTACTTTAACACGTGGCTACCTTCTCCAGGTGTTTTTTAAAAACCTTGGCGATGTCACCGATGATTATTTGAAGAATATCCAGGTCATGAGATCATCAGTAAAAAGATTTAACAGTGCAATCTTCAACTTTTGCGAGAAGGATTGGCCGGGGATAAACAACTTTAGACAAGTTCTATTGGTATGTATCATACAATTTGAGAATTAGTTTCACTTTAGTAAATTAACCTGGAATTACGTTTGATTTGTGTACAGAGTGATCCTTTACGAACCGGTCATTTCAATAAAGGAGGGTGGGGTTTTTTGTTGCCCCAGGCCAGATTTTATTTAACACGTGACGGAAACCAGATTATTGCATTATTGGACATGAGCAATCGGTAAAATTTGTTTCAAATTCAAATTTTACCAATATTTTTCAGGTCATTTTTTCATCAAAAAAAACCCCCGTAGCCATCCCTAAAACAAGTAAAAGTTAAATGTTCGTATTTTGATTTATGGTGTTTAACGCCACTTTCAACAATATTACAGTTATATCGTAGCGGTCAGTTTTATTGGTTTAGGAAACCGGAATATCCGGACAAAACCACCGACCTGTCGCAATTCACTGACAAACTTTACTAGTATCACATAATGTTGTATCGTGTACACCTCGCCATGAACGGGATTAAATGTTCATTCCTATATAATTACATGACTTCCATTTCTCATTGAAATGTTACAATATGATTGGTTATAAAGTGGTCACATGATTATAAAAGAGATGTTTTACAACCCAATAAAACTCAAACCCGAACTTGCACGTGCCTCCATGACGACGTCCGATGTAAACAATCAATGGCGTAGTAAGTAATTTCCAACAGCAAATAATCTAACACAAATAAAATTCACAACGAAAAATTCAACTTTATTAAATTTTGGTGTGATTTAAATGTAATTATAAGAATTGAATGCATTTTTTTGTAGTTTTATTGGCATGTAAAAGCGCGGACCGAAGCACATTTTGTATGAAAGCGCGCTTCATACAAAATGTGCTTCGGTCCACTCTTTTACACGCCAATAAAACTACAAAAAGTGCACTTTCATACAAAATGTGCTTCGGTCCACGCTTTTACACGCCAATAAAACTACAAAAAATGCATTCAATTCTTAAATATTATCTATGGGACAAATATATATGATTTGTCAAGCGATAGAAAACAATGATCCAGACAATTTTGCTCTTTTATGAATTTTCAAAGATGCTCTGATTCCATATGACTTTGATTGCGATGTAGAATACCTGAATCACTTGTTTCCAAATTCAATATCTCAACGATTGGTCGAATTTTTAAATGTCCGTTGCCATGGCATCAATGGTAAATTTTGTAATGTAAACCTTAATCATAAAATGTTATATTACAACTTTGTTTTCTGAAACAAGTATTATATTTAAGACGGGTTCTTAATTAACTTATTTGAAAAACGTATCTGAAAGATGAATTTGTTTAAATAGAGTTGGGGTTAGGTTTTTGGTATTTAACGCCAATTTCAACAATATTTCAGTTATACCGTGGCGGTCAGTTTTATTGGTGGAGGAAACCGGAGCACCCGGAGAAAACCACTGACCTGCTACAAGTCACTGACAAACTTTATCACATAATGTTGTATCGAGTACACCTCATGAGTAAGACACGTGGTATACAGTAATAAAATGATTGGCACTTAGCATGGAGCAGACCATGGTTTTCTACAAACACATTGTTTTATTGTTCATTAAAAACATAAAAAGGTTAAAAGGTCATTTATGTTACAACTTTTTACAAATTGTATTAACTGCGTTTTGTCTTAACAACAATTGAACAATAGAAAAATATTTCTGTTCCAGGATAGCGAAGATTTGTATTCACTGTTAGAGTATGATATAGGTCAACTTGAGGGTGGTTTTAACGACTTTTATACCGGGTTTCACCTAGTAACGGTAAATAAATATACAATACTCCATCGTCGGTAAGCACATCTGATCACACTCTCTGTATATCTGGTCACTCTCTCTGTATATCTGATCACGCTCTCTGTATATCTGATCACGCTCCCTGTGTATCTGATCACGCCCTCTGTGTATCGGATTCCGCCCTCTGTGTATCTGACCACGCCCTCTGTGTATCTGATCGCGCTCTCTGTGTATCTGGTCACTCTTTCTGTATATCTGATCACGCTCTCTGTGTATCTGATCACACCCTCTGTGTATCTGATCCCGCCCTCTGCCGTATCTGATCATGCCCTCTGTGTATCTGATCACGTCCTCTGTGTATCTGATCACGCTCTCTGTGTATCTGATCACACTCTCTATGTATCTGATCACACCCTCTATGTATCTGATCACGCCCTCTGTATCTGATCACGTCCTCTGTGTATTCTGATCACACCCTCTACGGGGTATGTATCTGATTACGCCCTCTGTGTATCTGACCACGCCCTCTGTGTATCTGATCCCGCCCTCTGTGTATCTGATCACGCCCTATGTGTATCTGATCATGTCCTCTGTGTATCTGATCACGCTCTCTGTGTATCTGATCACACCCTCTATGTATCTGATCACACCCTCAACGTATCTGATCACACCCTCTATGTATCTGATCACGCCCTCTGTATCTGATCACGTCCTCTGTGTATTTTGATCACACCCTCTACGGGGTATGTATCTGATCACGCCCTCTGTGTATCTGACCACGCCCTCTGTGTATCTGATCCCGCCCTCTGTGTATCTGATCACGCCCTATGTGTATCTGATCACGTCCTCTGTGTATCTGATCACGCTCTCTGTGTATCTGATCACACTCTCTATGTATCTGATCACGCCCTCTGTATCTGATCACGCCCTCTGTGTATTCTGATCACATCCTCTATGTATCTGATCACGCCCTCTGTGTATCTGTTCACGCTCTCTGTGTGATGAGTGTAGAGCAATTGAAGCGTGATCAGCTGTGGGTTACCGACAATAGTAATACTCGACGTTTCTGAAACAAAAAAAAGTTAATTGCAAGAAAACCTTGTTCACTTATAAAAATGGAACCACGATACGACATTTATTATAGTGAATAATTGTTGTTTAGCACCACATGAGCATTTTTAACCATATAGAGAACAAGCAGCGTTTCAAAAACGATGTCTACTTTGTACTAGACCAACATGATTAGATTGATTCTATAGTGCTTGCTCACTGAAACATCAGTCCGCGGGTAGACATGTCGATTCACTCGGACACATTATCCTGATTCCGAACCAACCAGTCTTTGATCTTACCCCTTCCTGCTGTGTGCTTAGCAGAAAAGCAGCACATACCAATTTTATACTTCTGTGGTTTGACCCGACCGAGGCTCGAACCAACGATCTACCGTACCCGATGCGAGCTCGCTAACCATTTTACCACCGATTTGGTATATTATATTGATTGACACAAAATAAAAGTGTTATAGGATTATGGTGTTTAACGCCACTTTCAACAATATCTCAGTTATATCGTGGCGGTCAGTTTTATTGGTGGAGGAAACCGGAGTACCTGAAAAAACCACCGACCTGCTGTAAGACACTGACAAACTTTATCACATAATGTTGTATCGGGTACACCTCGCCATGAGTTGGATTCGAACTCACAACTATAGTGGTGATAGACACTGATTGTACATGTAGGTGTGGTTGAATGATTTTTTTGCGCTTCATTGACTGCTGAAGTTTTAATTTCGATGTCACCCGTCAACCTTTTGACCAATCGCATCCATGGGGCTTTCTGAATGAAATGAACACATAATATAATTATATAGAAATGGACCAATTGGATATCGAAATGGATTTAAGTGTAAAATTTAGGTCGCTACTGGGTTACATTATTTTTTTAAGAGTAGAGAACCGGTACATGTAAGGTGCTGTTACTATAATATTTTATCCTGCAATGACAGCATTTACCGACCAATATAGCCTGCCTAATATATTTTTTGATATTGGTCAGTTATAAATAGAACATTTTTTGATATTGGTCAGTTATAAATAGAACATACAAATGTAAAACGGGGCACATCGGGGGATATTGTTTTCAAATACATACATAAAATTATTTCAAATACTTTTATCATCGTCCAGTAAACGTTCATTTACGATTTAAAATTGCAGGATAAATACAATACATGTGCACTGTCGAAGCATATAGGTAAATATGTGTATTCGGCGCGAAACGCGGGAAAAAGCTCGGCGAAGCCTCGCCTTTTCCCGCGTTTCTAAGCCTCATACACATATTACCCATATGCTTCGACAGTGCACAAGTATTGTATATGTATGGATATTGAAAAAACATATCAAATATCGCTGTGAGTTCGAACCCCGCTCAGGCGAGGTGTACTCGATACAACAGTATGTGATAAATTTGTCAGTGACTTGCGATAGGTCGGTGGTTTTCTCCTGGTACTCTGGTTTCCTCCACCAAGAGCTGACCGCCACCGATATAGCTGAAATATTGTTGAGAGTAGCATTAAACACCATAAGCATAACCTCCTAACCCCCATTGGGGGGGAGAGGGAATGTGACATAATAAAGAAATTTGATTGAAAATTAATATGTATACTGAGAATAAAAAAGGGGGCGGTTATTCCATGCAACAAAGGCGTGTACATACGATATAACTGAAATAATGCTGAAAGTGAGGTTAAACACAAAGAGCCAAACAAATAATAACCTCTTCTTTTGTATCACTAGGAAGCACGTGAAGCAAGAACAAATATGCAGGATGAATTGAAACGAATGAAAGAATATGTACAGGTGCGTATTAATTTCATTTACTTGTAAGCAATCGATATAAACTCGAACACGGAATGAGTGAATGAGTGATTGTTGTTTAACGCCAACTCAGCAATTTTTTCAGCTATAGCATGGCGAAAACAAGTTAATTTTCAATGAGATGATGATGAGGTCCGCTTTGTACTAGACCAACACGCTTAGTTGGATTTTTAAAAATAGTGCCGGCTCAATGAAACAACAGTCCGTGGTTAGACATGTCGCCCCACTTGGCCACATTATCCTGATTCCAAGACGACCTGTCCTTTGCTTTATCTCCTTAATGGTGCGTGTTTAGCGGAGAAGCAACACAAACCAATTTTATAGTCTTTGGAATGACCCGATCGGGACTCGAACCCACGATCTACCACACTCGAAGCGAGCACGCTAACCATTACTCCACCCACCGATGCGCTTAACACGGAAAGATAAAAAGAGATTATTTCATGCCTTTTCAGCTATGGAGACAACATTTTGGTCACCGAGAGATTGCGTTGCGACACCGGATTTTTGGGATGTTATATTTAGCTCACCTGGTCATAAGGACCATGTGAGCTGTTGTAATCACGTTGCGTCCGTCGTCATCGTCTGTCTACATTAGCGTTCTCGTTCACGGAAACTACTGGGCCATATGAAAGCAAATTTTGTAGGAATATTTCATTGGTAGACTTCGCTAAAACAATTGATTTTTATATTAATCCACATTTTAAGATGGAAGCCAAAATGATAAAGTTACTTGGTTGGCTGAGCCGCCACATAGCTCAATTGTTAAAAAAAGTACTCAGTGGTTTAAAGTTAAGTATGCTGTTGTTTATAAAATCTATTTCTCTGGGTGTGTGATCGAGTGAGTGTGTGTTGTTTCACGCCAAATGAGCAATTTTTTTTTCCAACTGTATCGTGGCGAGAACAAGATACATTTTGGTGAGATGATGATGATGTCTGTTTTGTACTAGACCTACACGGTTAGTTGGAATTTTTTAGTGTTCGCACACGAAACGAACACGTCAACCATAACACCACCGATGCGGTTTCTACTTCTCTGAATCAGCTAAACTATTTAAAATGTAAATTATTTATATCGCTAAGAAAAGACATGAACACTCATCATTACGCCTGTTTATATTTTATTGAAGTCCAGGGGCGGATCCAGGGGGGGGCGCACCCCCCCCCCCCCCCCCCCTAAAATTGGAAAAAAAATTGTTTTTTTGGCGTAAAATCGTGATTTTTCACACGAAATACCCCAAAATGTTTCGCGCCTCCCTCCGTAATTGTAAAAACTATGATTTTTTTGGCGTAAAATAGTGATTTTTCACACGAAATACCCCTAAAATTTTCGCACCTTCCTCTGCTCGGCGCAATTTTTTTAAGTGCGCCCCCCCTAACTTGAAATCCTGGATCCGCCCCTGAAGTCGACATGTATAGTCGACTACTGCGGTATTATCGGGACAATTTACATTGTCTAAGAATACATATTACAGCTGGTTTTGTTTATTTGATGTTGTTTAACGCCACTTTCAACAATATTTCAATTACATCGTGGCGGTTAGTTTTATTGATGGAGGAAACCGGAGGACCCGGAGAAAACCACCGAACTGTCGCAAGTCACTGACAAACTTCATCACATAATGTTGTACACCTCGCCCTGATCGAGATTCGAACTCACAACATCAGTGGTGATAGGCACTGATTGAAGTCGACATGTATCACCGACTACTGCGGTGTTATTGGGACAATTTACATTGTCTAAGAATACAAATTACAGTTGGATATTTAACTTTATTTGTTGTTTAATTTGATTTAAATGGTAAGTTAAGATACTTTCTTCTTGATTGGTTCCTGTATAAAAGGTACCAATGTTTGTTTCGATAGGAAATATAAAATGGCCGTCAGCAAGTTTGTGATTGGTCCTTTATAAAGCAAACCAATTTTTGTGTCGATGAGAAATCTATGATGGCCGCCAACAAAGTTATGTGATTAGCATACCAATTTTTTGTGACGGTGGGAAATCCAAGATGGCCGCCAACAAAGTTTATGTGATTGGTCCTTTGTAAAACATGCTTTCTTTTGTGCCGGTGCGAAATTCAAGATGGCCGCTAGCAAATTTTATGTGATTGGTCCTTTGTAAAACATACCAATTTTTGTGTCGATGAGAAATCTAAGATGGCCGCCAACAAAGTTTATGTGATTGGTCCTTTGTAAAACATACCAGTTTTTTGTGCAAATGGGAAATCCAAGATGGCCGCCAACAAAGTTGATGTCTTCTGTTAATTGATCAGATATCTAAGAATAGCCATCTGAATTTTTAACATTGTGTGGTTTTATTTTATCTGTAGATAGTAAACGATCATAAAAGAGTCCACAAAGAAGAAAAGCTAAAGGTATACATCGAGTTAAAAAACAAAATCTTGTGAATTTCAATTACGCAAACAAGATAGGTATAAATGCAGTGCCGAATTTACCTATAGGCTTGGCAGACTGAAGCATAGGGCCTCAAAATCTAGAGGACCTTTGGTCAATGTGTATAATATTTTTGACATTGTTATAGACCTTTCTTACTGACAAAATATGTCAATGTTTGGTCATGCATGTTCTAAGTCAGTGATCGGGAATACACTAGGTAGTTCATGCTAATGATCCGGATTGCATTAGATATTCGGGAATACATTAAGTTTCACATGTTAATGATCAGGAATACATTAGGTAACACATGTTAATGATCGGGTATATATTAAGTGGCACGTGTGAATGATCAGGAATACATTAAGTAGCACATGTTAATGATCAGGAATA
Organism: Bathymodiolus brooksi; assembly: GCA_963680875.1. Lineage (NCBI taxonomy): Eukaryota > Metazoa > Mollusca > Bivalvia > Mytilida > Modiolidae > Bathymodiolus > Bathymodiolus brooksi. The sequence goes on from OY804589.1 coordinate 27,795,433, forward strand.
CACTAGGTAACACATGTTAATGATCAGGAATACATTAGATAGCACACGTTAATGATCAGGAATACATTAGGTAGTACATGTTAATGATCGGGAATACATTAGGTAGTACATGCTACTGATCGGGAATATATTAGATAGCACATGTTAATGATCTGGAATACATTAGGTAGTACATGTTAATGATGGGGAATACATTAAGTAGCACATGTTAATGATCAGGAATACATTAGGTAGCGCATGTTAATGATCAGGAATACATTAGGTAGTACATGTTACTGATCGGGAATATATTAAATAGCACATGTTAATTATCAGGAATACATTAGGTAATACATGTTAATGATCAAGAATACATTAGGTAGTATATGTTAATGATCGGGAATACATTAGGTAGCACATGTTAATGATCAGGAATACATTAGGTAGTACATGTTAATGATCGAGAATACATTAGGTAGTACATGATAATGATCAAGAATACATTAGGTAGTACATATTAATTATCAGGAATACATTAGGTAGTACATGTTAATGATCGGGAATACATTAGGCAGCACATGTTAATGATCAGGAATACATTAGGTAGTACATGTTAACGATCAGGAATACATTAGGTAGCACATGTTAATGAACGGGAATACATTAGGCAGCACATGTTAATGATCGGTAATACATTAGGCAGCACATGTTAATGATCGGGAATACATTATGTAGTACATGTTAATGATCAGGAATACATTATGTAGTATATGTTAATGATCGGGTATAAATTAAGTGGCACGTGTGAATGATCAGGAATACATTAGGTAGCACATGTTAATGATCGGGAATATATTAGGTAGTACATGTTGATGATCGGGAATACATTAAATAGCACATGTTAATGGTCTGGAATACATTAGGTAATTACATGTTAATGATCGGGAATACATTAGGTAGCAAATTTTGATGATCGGTAATACATTAGGCAGCACATGTTAATGATCGGAAATCCATTAGGCAGCATATGCAAATGATCGGAAATCCATTATATAATACATTAGCTGCGGGACCGTAGCTCTTATGGTCCTTGTGCTGTTTTACTGTTAGGTGCGGACCATGTTAATGATCGGGAATACATTAGACAGCACATGTTAATGATCGGGAATGCATTAGGCAGCACATGTTAATAATCGAGAATACATTAGGCAGCACATGTTAATGATCGAAAATGCATTAGGCAGCACATGTTAATGATCGGGAATACATTAGGCAGCACATGTTAATAATCGAGAATACATTAGGCAGCACATGTTAATGATCGAAAATGCATTAGGCAGCACATGTTAATGATCGGGAATACATTAGGCAGCACATGTTAATGATCGGGAATACATTAGGCAGCACATGTTAATGATCGGGAATACATTAGACAGCACATGTTAATGATCGGGAATACATTAGGCAGCACATGTTAATGATCGGGAATACATTAGGCAGCACATGTTAATGATCGGGAATAAATTAGACAGCACATGTTAATGATCGGGAATACATTATATAGCACATGTTAATGATCGGGAATGCATTAGGCAGCACATGTTAATGATCGGGAATACATTAGGCAGCACATGTTAATGATCGAGAATACATTAGGCAGCACATGTTAATGATCGAGAATACATTAGGCAGCACATGTTAATGATCGGGAATACATTATATAGTACATGTTCATCGGGAATACTTGGTGTCCTAGTCGCTTGTGGGTCTGGCATGTTCCACCAGACCAGAGGTTTGCCAGGGGTATGCAGTGCGTCGCGGTAAGATCTGACTTGGGGGTGACATCTTAGAACTGTCCTCCTGACTATGGGTATGGTGCCAATATCTAAGCAAGAGCCTAGCGTCCTGCATCTGACCAGGGGCCTAAAGGATCCTTTGTTGACCAGGAGCTGGGTGTCCTCCTACTGGCCAGCGGGATGACACCCTGCGTTGACCAGGGGTCTAGTATTCTTACTTTGACCAGGGTCGTGATTTCCAGTGTCGGACCCTGATCCGACGTCCTCAGTTCTAATAATTCCCCATCAGACTCAATATGATTTTGACTTAGGATATGTAATAGTTTGATGAAGTTTTGATTTTTTGGTTTGGGTTTGGTTTATGGTGTTTAACGCCACTTTCAACAATATTTCAGTTATATCGTGGCAGTCTGTTTTAATGTTGGAGGAAACCGGAGGACCCGGAGAAAACCACCAACCTGTCGCAAGTCACTGGCAAATTTTATCACATAATATTGTATCGAGTACACCTCGCCACGAACGGGGTTCGAACTCACAACGGTAGTGGTGATAGGCACTGATGCATAGGTAGTTGAAAATCCAACCATCAAATTTTGGTGTTTTATAAAAAAAAAAATCATTGTACTAGTATGTTATTATTGTTTTACTAGGCTATACAGTTGTTAGAAGACAAACAAAATGAGAGTTTAGAAATAGACGACATTGTCTCAGAAAGGATTGAAGCTGTGCAGAAAAGGTTTGTTTTATAATATTACAGTGGTCATTTAACCAAATCAGCACTTTTTGTACAAGTAGTTATTTTCGCGAGGATTTTTCGATTTTCGCTATCTTCGCGATTGCACTTACAATAAATTCGTGAAAATAAAACACGCGAATATAGGAAATACCCCAGTTTTAAATGTTGTTTTCTTTTTACCTGAACACAATCGCGAAATTAAAAACTAGCGAATACTTGTGACCTTCATATTAGCGAATGTTAATTCCCGCGAATTTGACCACTTATACAGTATTAATTAGTGAATAATCGAATAAATATTATCTTAAATGGACATACTGACATTTAATAATTGAAGGAGGGGAAAAACAGCATGTTTCCACGGGTTTTACCTCTACTGAAATGCGAGATATGGTGTTTAACGCCACTTTCAGCAATATTTCAGTTACATCATGGAGGTAAGTATTATTGGTGGAGGAAACGGGAATTCAACAGTCCATAGGTAGACATGTCGCTCCACTCGGACATATTATCCTGATTCAGGCAATCACAGTCTTTGTTCTTACTCCTTAATGCTGAGTGCTTAGCGGACAACCGGCAAATATAAATTGCATAGTCTTTGGTTTGACCCGACCGGAGCTTAAAGCCACGATCTACCGCACTCCGAGTCGAGGAAGCTGCCGGGCAATTACACCACCGATGCGGTTTGTCGATAAGATATCAAATAACTGATTTGCATTGAAGTCTATGTAGAAACCCGAGGATAGTGCTTCCATTCAGCTCCAAGCATTTTCTTAAACCTGACCAGTACCCTCTTCATAATTCTCTTATCCGGCGTGACATCACATTATGTAATTTACCAATCAATGAGCATGCAGCATTTATGATATGAAGAACATGTTTTGAGTTGAAGCCAAACATTATCCAAGGCGAGAACTAATATAATAAAACACAGATACCAAATTTAGTGCGCACGACGCGTTGCTGGAACAACCTTCATCAGGTATGCTCAAAATCGAAAGATTGGAAAGCCAAATAATTTAAAGTTTTGGGAGCAATAAAATCAGAAGACCTAACCGGGATCGCCAAAATCAGCTACGGTCACCTATTCCTGAGGGAGGAGAACCTTAGTTTTATTAATATTTACATTATTCAGGAGCTGTAAATTTCATTAATAAATATATCTAATATATAGCAAGTGATTTCTATACTGTCACATGTACAGTGGACATTCGAATATATACATCTAATAAAAGAATTGTTCTATTTGCAGACAGAATGAATTCCTACGTGAGCATTATGGGAGGTTTATAACAGCTCATATGGAATTCCACAAAGATTGCTTAACTGTACGTTTATACTTAAGTTTTATTTTGTTAAACGTTAGGGGATTATGGGTTATGGTGTTTAACGTCACTTTCAACAATATTTCAGTTATATGGTTAATCTTATTGGTGAGGGAACCGGAGCATCCGGAGAAAACTACCGACCTGTCGCAAGTCACTGACAAACTTTATCACATAATGTTGTGTCGAGTATATGCACTGATTGCACAGGTAGTTGTAAATCCAACTACCATACGGTCTATAGGAGTGTTCGCCGATCTCATTAGTGATGTCATATTCACTAATTTGCATGACAATAAACAAATACTTGGTTGGCAATAAAACAATAAAGTAATTGACAGGAAAATAACAAATTTTTAAACTTTTATAACTTTTTTATTTCCAAACCAATTTTGGTTCTGTTAATTGTTTTAGAGACTTAAGAAAATTCATATTTTTTCTGTCAGTTTACATTTTTTAATTTTGATATGATAAATTCATAATTCTAATATGAAATAATGCATTTTTACACTTCAAAACTAAATAAAACAAGATTGAATTTCCAATCCTTTTATTCTGGATATTTTTATCAAACCTTCATTGTGAATTAGTTATTTCTATATAATTTTCACTTCTGAAAGAATTATTGAATTATCTTAAATAACAAAAAAATAATGACAATTTAAAGTTGAGTCTTCAATGAAAGACAATGGAAATTTTCCATTTCTTGCCAACCAGACAGGTAAATTCTCAAGCCTACGACATCACGGCAAACACTCCTATAGCGACCACGACGGCCCCCATATTTATAAGAGAGCAAGGATACTGTGTTGAAATACGGCCGGCGGGGAGGAACAGCTTTTAAATGATGTCTTGTATATTAAAGTAAACAAAAAATATGGTTCTGAATGACAACACAATTTTTATGCATTTTTTTACAGTAAGAATATAAAAAAGTTTACCCCTAAAATATGGTATTCAATGAGGATGATGACCCCTAAAATTTGATATCCCATGAAGTTGATGACCCACAAATTTGATATCCCATGAAGTTGATGGAAGCAGGTCAAATCGGCCCCAAACCAAATCTGCCCAAAGTCAAATCGGCCCCTAGTCAAATCGGCCCCAAATCAAATCGGCCCCAAGTCAAATCGACCCCAGTCAAATCGGCCCCCATTTTTGTTATTTACTATTGTCAACATGCAAAGTTAAATAGTTTGAACACTATTCAGCAAAATATTTAAATATATCCAATACGTTTTAATTATTGAAGAATTAAAACTGTCTAGTAAGTACAGTTGTGTTTTGTACCAGTAAATGTTTACCATTGATACGAAAATAAACTAAATATAAAGTTGGTCAGTTACTTGGTTGTTGGTTTTCTATTACCGGTATAACCGAAATATTGTTGCGAGTGGCGTATACGGTAAACCATTAAAAAATAAGATTAAAACGATATGAAATATTTTGCCAGCTTTGACAGGAGTCACATTCTAAGGCATGCTCTCTTGGTCTAACATCATTATAACATATTACACAAGGAAAAGACATAATGAAGTATTCAAAAAGAATGATCGCGATTGAAGTTGACTCTCTTTTATAAACTAAAGAATTTCTCAATCCAATTTATAGACAATAGAAAAAATCATCAAAGAATGCTCCTAATCAACATAAAGATCATTATATAATTGCCGCCAATCACGTTTTATGTAAATTGCTAATCACTTAATTATGCCATAAATTAATCATTAATTAATTTCTTTGATCCTTACAAAAGAATCCGCTCACCAATAAGATTTAAATTTTACATCTTTTAACTAAAAATATTAATTTATATTAATATATAATTTTTATTTATTTATTCTTTTTTTTTTGGGGCCGATATGACTTTCATTTTGAGGCCGATTTGACTTGGGGATGATTTGACTTGAGGCCGATTTGAATTGGGGCCGATTTGACTGAAGCCGATTTGACTTGGGGCCGATTTGACTGGAAATCAAGTTGATGACCCACAAATTTGATATCCCATGAAGTTGATGACCTACAAATTTGATATCTTATGAAGTTGATGACTACAAATTTGATATCCCATGAAGTAATGACTACAAATTTGATATCCTATGAAGTTGATGACCAACAAATTTGATATCTTATGAAGTTGATGACTACAAATTTGATACCCGATGAAGTTGGTGACCCACAAATTTGATATCCTATGAAGTAATGACTACAAATTTGATACCCGATGAAGTTGGTGACCCACAAATTTGATATCCTATGAAGTTGATGATCCACAAATTTGATATCCCATGAAGTTGGTGACCCACAAATTTGATATCCCATGAAGTTTATGACACTTTTATTTTAGGAAGTAAAACGTCTGAAAATAACACAAAGCAAAAGTTTTAATATTTTGTTCTTTTTTCTCATCAGGTTCAAGAAATCCTTTTTGAAAACATCCAGAATTTCTTACCAGTAAAATGATAGATGAAACATCAGAGTATAAAACTGAATAAACATGGCTGCTTTATATTGTGTTTTAATTTTCGTTTAAAAAGTACACTCTGGAAATAAATTGGATTGGAAACTTGTCCTAAAAAAAAGAAGACTTTAAAGATACCAAAGGAGTAATCAGAATCAGTAAATCGAAGGACAGACAACACAATGGTCAAAAGAAAAAGGACAAACAACAATCTACAAAACACTACACTGAAAACTAATAATCGAGCAACACGAACCACACTAAAAATCAGGGGTGAACTCAGGTTCTCTGGAAGGGTAGGCAGTTCCTGCTCCAATGGTGGCACCCATCGTGTTACTGTAGTAGTACAGAAGTTTACAGCAATCTATAATCTAAACAAACTACTATTCTAGTGAGTGAGTGATTGCTGTTTAACACCGAGTGAGCAATATGTCAGCTATGTCATGACAAGAACAAGTTACATTTCTGTTTTGCACTAGACCAACAGTTTAAATAGTTGGATATTTATAGTGTTAATTCATTGAAACAACAGTCTATATTATTCTGATTCTGAGCCAACCAGTCTTTCAATGCTTTTACTCCTTAATACTGCTTGCTCAGCAGAGAAGCAGCAAAGACCAATTTCATAGTCTTTGGTTTCTCCCGACTGGGGCCTCGAACCTACGATTTATTACATTCAAGGCGAACGTGCAACACCATTACACCACCAATGTTTTTACTCCTTTTAATACTGCTTACTCAGCAGAAAAGCAGCAAAGACCAATTTCATAGTCTTTGGTTTCTCCCGACTGGGGCCTTGAACCTACGATTTATTACATTCAAGGCGAACATGCAACACCATTACACCACCAATGTTTTTACTCCTTTTAATACTGCTTACTCAGCAGAAAAGCAGCAAAGACCAATTTCATAGTCTTTGGTTCGAACCCATGATCTATCACATTCAAGGCGAGTATGCAAAACCATTACACCACCAATGTGGTTTGTCTGAGGTGAGGTGCACTCTATACAACATCATGTTATAAAGTTTGTCAGTGACAGGTTTTAACCAGCAAAATATTTCATGTTCAAAATCTGCCAATTTTTCCTCCGTTTGAAAATTTAATTAAATACAAAAAAAAACAACAATGTTCTTTTATTCTAAAAAATAATTGTACATCTCATACACTCATACAAATAGAAATAAATAAAAACCAACCTGGATTTATTTACTACTCACATATAAAATGAATAAGAAGATTGATCATGTGACTATACAGATGCATGATGGGTAAAAAAAAAGTATGGGAAATTGAAGTTATTATCGTAATATTGTGTGTATAACACATCTTTTTAATTCAAAAATGCTTTTGTGTGTGAATTATACACAAAAATTAAATAAGTATATCTGTACTTTCATTCATTTTGAAGGTAAAAAAATTCGTTATTTGTGAAAAAAAACCAATCAAGTATTATGTATCAAAAACTACAAACTTATAACATTCAGTCTGATTTATCAATGAAGATATGGTTTCTATAGAAACATTAAAAAAAAATTACATTCTAGACAATCTTGAACATGACATTTACATCTTTTGATTTGTTAATGATGTGTATGAAATTTCTGGAAAATTCTTGACCCCGTGTAATCTAAATAATGACGAAAACTGGAATTTTCTTTTTGATGAAATCACAACATTTTACAAACTTACGGAAGTCATGCAAGTATATTATATATGAAATTTGTAATGATGAACACGATTTTAAGATTTCATTTTCACTCTTAACCTAATATAAAAAAAAATGATAGAAAATTCCCACGTGTCTATAAAATCACAAAAAAATTAACCACTGACAACATTGAAAGTTTCACCAAACTTTGATTGGTTAGTTGAATAACTTTTGAGCTAAAAATAGAATCTTCCAATATCTGTGTCAGGTCAAGCATAAATCCTGCAACATAATACCCATTTTTCTTTCTGATAATTGAGGGCCCGGGTGACTCAATGAGTTAGGTAGTTGTATTATCAAACAACTCATACAAGCCTATCACCAATACGGCGTGGGTTCGCACCCGGCTTTGTAAATTACAACAAAGGGTGCACTCGACTTACAAGTGATAAAGTTAACCAGTTGCTTGCCCATGGTCGGTGGTTCTCTCCGGCTTCATCCACCACTAAAACTGGTCGCCATGATATTGCTGAAAGTGGCATTAAACACCAACAAATCAAATCAAATCTTTCTGATAATTAATATATGTATGGGTACATACTTTATTTTTAAATAATTTAAATTGATTTGAATACTGCAATCTGATTGGCTGATCCACGTGGAGAAAATTTTTGGTTATACTTGATAACCTGGGTTGGTATTGTGACATCACCAACATATTCATTCGCCAACGACAAATTCAAATAGTCACATGAAATAATCGTAATTAAAATCGAGGAATCATTAAATTCTCAATATAATTTCCTTAAGACAAAAATGTTTTAAAATGACAAGTTTATGGTGTAGGGTGTTTTAACGCCACTTTCAACAATATTTCAATTATATCGTGGCGGTCAGTTTTATTGGTGGAGGAAACCACTGATCTGCCGCAAGTCACTGACAAACTTTATCACATAATGTTGTATCGCCTGAGCGGGATTCGAACCCACAACTTTAGTGGTGATAGGCACTGATTGCATATGTAGTTATAAATCCAACTACCATACAATCATGACCACGATGGACCCTAATTTCCTGAAGACAAAAATGTTTTATAATGACATGTTGATAAATGACAACTTTTACACTAAAAACCCTCAACTCTTAAATCTAAAGGATAAATCAACAAACCTTAACAATCTTCTATTAAATGATCATTTCTCATTTATTCGTAAATTTATAAATAATAATTTTTAACAATAATCATTTCTCATTTATTCGTAAATTTATAAATAATAATTTTTAACAATATTATTATCAATTTGTATGTCGAAATGTGTTTATATTAAGGACACGCCATACTCAAAACAAGGTGACACGACTTCTCTCTCAGTTGCCTTCATGGCGAAGAGGAGAAAAATCTAGGAGACTTCCAAATAGTTTGCAGATATTTAAATGTTTCTTTCCCCTCTACGGCATGTCCCCCTACCTTTCACAAAACAAAACGATGATCTTAAAAAAGATGCCATCAACAAAGTTTGAAATAAAAATTGAATACCAAACCATGGATAGGTCAAATTTCAGGAACAGGGGAACTCCTTATACATGTATATTGAAGAAAATGTATGATTAAATGAGGAAAAAATACTGACTTCCATAGGGCAACTAAAACTTTGAATGGGAATAAGACGATTTTACTGGAATCGGGGCGAAAAAGTCACCCACTTTGTCGGGTATGGTGAGCCCTGATATTTAAATTTTCAAGAAATCCAAAAGAACGGAAATGCATTTCTGTTTACTTTTGAGCAATAAAAAACATACGATTATTAACATAAATACCTTCCACAAGGAAGGATTGTTTTAAAACAAACAAAAACATGTTCCTCTAAGGTCAATCAATATAGTTAAACCTGTATTAAGAGGTCACCTTTGGGACAGAGAAAAAGTGACCTTATAAGACAGGTGACCTCTTAAAAGAGGTTCAATTCATATGAAATTTTATATGACAGAATAAGAAAAGGGTGTCCTTTTAATACAGGTGACTGCTTAATAGAGGTGGCCACTTGGGCAGGTTTGACTGTATTTGTTTGTTTGAATGATACTGGTTCTATGACAATGTTCTAATGAAATATCACATCCTAAAAAATCTGGTAACTGAATATAGATCACATAGTATATTCAAATTCTTTTTCTAACAAAAAACAAACAAAAACAACAACAAAAAAACTCACTGGTTTGGCTGACAAACATTTAACAATACAAATAATAATATGCAGAGAACATTACCTATGGGGGAAATTTCATTAATTTGGTGGTTGGCAGATACAGGTAAAATTTTCCCCGAGACAAATACTAGTACTTAAAGCAATATTTTCAATACTGGAAATCAAGAAATACTCATTTAAAATTACATTCATATTTGTACTCCAAAAATCATTCAATCAGACCACTGTATATCTTGAATACAATGAACTGATTGGCTGTTCTTGGAGGATTTAAATTAGGAGATAACTGTATTGTATTTTCAGCTTTGCCAACATCAATCACTGGTTTCACCGTCACAATATTAATTTACCTAGCGAGCTGGGTAAAACCGATATTTACGACTGTAAAAGCATGATTGATGTCTGCAAAGCTGAAAATATAACATAACTATCTTCATTCTAATACAATACATACTGAGCAATTAAATTGGTTTAAACTTGACAAACTTCAATTCTGCAAAGTGTATTTGATGTCTTTATCACATAAATGTCACAAGTTTGCTTCCAATTTAAAACGTAAACATTGGGCAATTTTTTTTCACTGCATTTACATGTCTAAAGTGAGTAAAATCTCATTAATAAAAATGTCGAATTGAATAGTGTGCATGATGCGTTTCGTGAATAATCTTCATCAGCTATTCTCATAATCAACAGATAGGAAAGCAAAATAACTTAAAAGTCTTTGGGAAAAAGAAAACCAAAGGAACTAAACAGGATAACCAAAGTCTTGTAATGGTCCCTGAGGCAATAGAACCTTAGTTTTAACAATAATTATATTAACAATGCCACATGTCAATCTTGTTTATAAAGAAATATGAAAACCAATAATGCACAAATATGTCTTATAAGTGAATAACACTACACATATACAGCAGAAAAATATTCCAGTGATACAGTATTAAAATAAAATCACGAATAATGTATCATGTGAACAGTTAAATTCAAATCAGGAAAAACGTAGCATGTTTACAGTTTAAGTTCAAATAACGAAAAATGTAACATGTTTACAGTTTAAGTTCAAATCACGAAAAATGCATCATGCTTACAGTTTAAGTTCAAATAAAGAAAAACATACCATGTGAATAGTTAAATTCAAATCTGGAAAAACGTAGCATGTTTACAGTTTAAGTTCAAATAATGAAAAACATACCATGTTTACAGTTTAACTTCAAATAATGAAAAACGTACCATGTTTACAGTTTAAGTTCAAATCATGAAAAATGTACCATGTTCGCAGCTTAAGTTCAAATAATCTAATTTGATTTGAATACTGCAATCTGACTGATTGATCCGCCTGGAGAATATTTTGGTTATACTTGATAACCTGGGTTGGTATTGTGACGTCACCAACATATTCATTCGCTAACGACAAATTCAAATAGTCCCTTGAAATAATCGTAATTAAAATCAAGGAAACATTAAATTTTGTTGTAAAAATTAAATTATAAGGAATATTTGAAATTTTTGAACAGGTTATACTTGTATACTGGTTTGGAACAGTTTACGCTTTTCATAAACCGCTTCACGTTTATTAAGCGTAAACTGCCCCAAACCAGGTTATATTGTATAATCTGTTCAAAAATTTCAAATATTCCTTAAATATCGAAAAATGTACCATGTTTACAGTTTAAATTCAAATAACGAAAAACGTACCATGTTTACAGTTCAACTTAAAATCATGAAAAACGCACCATGCTTACATTATGTATATAAAACTCTGATACAAACATTTTGATCATACAATATTTAAATGTACCAATGGACTGTCTTATAACAGTAAATTACAATATACTTACAAACATTAGGGGGCAGCAAGACAACTAAAGAATAGGATGGCAAACAAAAATGAGTTGTCTCCCTTTATGATCCTGCAATCTTTACATTTACTGTACAATAAAAGTACAGTCAAACCTGTATTAAGAGGTCATGACCCTTGGGACCAAGAAAAAATGGCCTTATAAGACAGGTGACCTCTTAAAAGAGGTTCAATTCATATAAAATTTTCTATGACAGGACAAGAAAGAAATGACCTTTTAATACAGGTGATTGCTTAATAGAGGTGACTGCATGGGCAGGTTAAACTGTATACTATTAATAAATATTTGCTTTATTATTTGTCTAGTATACAAAGAACAATCTCCTGGTACCTGATTCATTTAGATAACATGGATGCGACAGAGGACATCTTTGAATATGATTAGAACTACACATGTTTCTACTCTTTTCAGCACAATTTATCAGTTGTTTTGGAATTTTTAACGTTGCATGATAAACCCAATTTAGGTACATTGTTGGTGAAATAAAATTTATTTGCACTCGCATGTGAAACAGTCCAGAAAAGTTTGCCAACAGCTCTCTTTTCCACCTGTTTCTAAAGCTTGTACAAATAAATTTATAATTTTGACAATGTTCTTGTTTTATTATATATTCACCAAGTTGCATTGACCCTAGAATGATAACAGAGGTTCTATAATTAGGTATGGCAAAATGTGTTCCCACGATACCAACCAGAGATAGTAACGCTACGACTGTGAATATATGACGGCAAGATTTGCTCGCCTTAATTTAAGCACAACAATAATTGCAAAAGTTTTTTTTCTTTTTTTTTTCAAATAGATAAAGGGAGGTAATTTTTTAAAAATAATTTTGATAAAGGGAGATAACATCTACATATAGATAAAGGGAGACAACAAGAAAACAAAACATTAAAGTTTTGTTTAAAAATTGTTTAATTGTTAGAATGTTGATATTTCAACGTTATCAACAACATCTGAAACATTTGTTCTTGTATTATTTCTAATGTTATATATAAACTCTGCCAGGCTGCAAGGAGATTCTCTCCTGAGCCATGATCAGCATTTGTACTTTCCAATGAATCACTATTTGGACAAGATTTTTTTCGGTGATTCTTAAAAAGTAAGTTTTCGTCGTGATTGATAAAAAAAATTATGTGAATTAAAACTGTAGAAGAATTCCAAGTTCAACAAAATTTTGTCTTTCAAGCCAGACCTTATGAGAATATAAACACAAATTGTCCATACACGAAAAGTCAGATTGCACGATTTCTAGGATGAATCTAGAGATTGTACATTGTCTGCAAAATATATAAAAAATCTCGTCAGGAGGACAGTGTCTTTCTGTAAGGTAAGTTCACTCTCCAGAAGAAAAAAATAAAGAAATCTTCTCCAATTTTTTAAAATGCACATGACACTTTTCTTCTTCTTTTTTTTTTATCCGATTGCATTTTGTTTTTAACAAATAACAATCAAAATAAATAATAAAAATAATATATCCTAAATTTAGATTATCGTTATCCGAACTGGAAACTGAATCCTCCGGGAAAGCCTCCCCCTTGACCTCCTCCTCCTCCGAATGAAAATCCACCACCACCACCACCGAAAAACTGTTGGAATATCATGTTGGGGTCTATATGATCTGTAAAAGAAAACAAGATTATTGAATTCAATCAAAACTAGAGGTATAGTGAGCAAACCCCCCTTTGTATTAAGCTTAACATACAAACTATCAAATAAAATAAAACTAGAGATACCGTCAAACCCGTTCAAGTGGTCACCTCTATTAACAGGTCATCTTTTTCTTGTCCTGTCATAGAAAATTTCATATGAATTTGAACCTCTTTTAAGAGGTCACCTTGTCTTAAAAGATTGACTGATTTGATTAATTGGTGTTTACCACCAATATGAGCAGTATTTCAGCTATATCTTAAAAGACCACTTCCTCTTTGTCCCAAAAGTGACCTCTTAATACAGGATTGACTGCACTATTGTTTTATTGAACTTAAAACATATGACTCCCCTCCATTTTGAGAGATGAAAGGAAAAATGGCAAATTTACTGATAATTTTAAATAAAAGACAGAATGGTGACTTGTAGCATAAAATGAACTGTGGCAATTTGCTACATCGGTACACCAATATATTTTGCATTGCTACACCTGTACACCCAATATGCTTCGCATAACTTGTTATCCCTATCCCATTGGTCAATACTACATTGCTTACATCATATTTGACCAATGAGAGATCATATTGGTGTGTGAATCTCAATATAATTTCATGAAGGTGGTTTATGGTGTCTATCGCCATTTTCAACAATATTTCAGTTATATCGTGGCGGTCAGATTTATTGGTGGAGGAAACCCGAGTACCTGGAGAAAACCACAGGTACTTGTGGACAGGACCCTATGTTGCTCTCTTTTTTTTTTTTTTTTTTTTTAAGATATAAGTTAGAAGGTAAGTCACTCTTCTTTGTTTACATTGGGGTACTTGTTGTGCATTCATCTTAAATTTAGTGAATAAAAAAGTATTGACTATACGGTAAAACGCGAGAGTTCCGGGTAAAAAGTTCGGGAATTTTTGGCACAAAATTTAATTTTACCCGGAACTCTTGCGATTTACCGTATAGTCAATATTTGAAATGACCAGCAGATGTCGCTAATATCACACTTCCGTAGCTTTAATTCGAGTTTTCAAAAATGTCGTCTGAAAATCGCAAATCGCGAGTGGAAAATGTTCTATGGAGAGTTGTCAGCTGCTGCAAATAAATATTGATGTGTGTTTTCAGGGAGAATAATATATACAGAGAAGGAATAAGCCAATTTCCAGACAGGTAGGCCTTTTTTATTCACTAAATTTAAGATGAATGCACAACAAGTACCCCAATGTAAACAAAGAAGAGTGACTTACCTTCTAACTTATATCTTAAAAAAAAAAAAAAAAAAAAAAGAGAGCAACATAGGGTCCTGTCCACAAGTACCTGTGGAGAAAACCACCGACCTGTCGCAAATCACTGACAAACTTTATCACATATTGTTGTATCGTGTGCACCTCGCCATAAACAGGATTCGAACTCATAACTTTAGTGGTGATAGACACTGATTGCATAGGTAGTTGTAAATCCAACTACCATACTATCACAATGGCCTTGACATTAAAAATGAAAGATATAAAAAGAAATAACTCACCGTATCCTCCTCCTTCAAGCTCGTCAATGTCAGCACCACTGTCATATCGTTCTTTCTTTTTAGCGTCAGACAACACACTATACGCCTCTCCAATCTCTTTGAAAACTTTCTCTTCTTCTTTTTGTTTTTCTGGTGTGTCATGACTGTGTCGATCTGTAAAAACACCCAGATAAACAAAATTAACAATTAAAAGGTTGTTTTTTTATGGAAACAATTGTCTCTCCCCTCCCCAATTTTGATTTATGAAATATTCTATCGTCAAAAATGGTTTGATCTTAATACTGTAAGTGCATCTGATGCTCCCTATGGTAATAAGCAAGCATGCAAAATTTAAACTGTTTTTGATTTCTCTCCCCTCCCCCATTTTGATATATGAAATATTCTATCGTCAAAAAGGGCAAAAACTCCTTCAAAATGGTTTGATCAAAATGCTATAATGATATCTGATTCTCCTTGTGGTAATAAGCAAGCACACAGAGTTGTGAGTACAAACTTATATGACAAACGGATGGACAGACAGGATAAAAACAATACAAGATGTTTGTGTATCAGCATTACACATTAAGGACTGGTACCCTTTCTTATGTATCCAGTAGTTTTTTCTAATGCTGTGAATGTAGTAATTAATAAAGGACAAAGTCCTTATAACTGTAGGCTGTCCGATTTTTCCTTCTATATTGATAGCCAAATATCTGTTCGCCGGAAGTTTAAAAAATAGATCAATTGATAATTTAGAAACGCAAAAGAAATATATTTCAATAAAAAATTCCCAATTCTTTAATTATTTACTCTATTGTAGAATCGAAATAAACTTGAAATAAAATTCTAATAAAAAAATCTCTTTCTATGAAACTCCCGACGGAAGAGCGGCATACAGTAGGTAAAATGAACGGAACAGCCATAACAAATCGGCTACAAAATTCATTCAAAATAAAAGATAATAACTTGTACGGATCATCGTATTATTGAAATTTTAGGACTTCGTCCTTCAAACAGGTTGCCTGTCTCATATTATTTGCAGTGATTTTAGGGCGAGTGATATGGTGTTTAATGCCACTTTAAACATATTTTTTTTAGTTTTATTGGTGGAGGAAACCGGAATACCCGGAGAAATTCACCGACCTGTCGCAAGTAACTGACAAACTTTATCACATAATGTTGTATCGAGTACATATCGCCTGAGCAGGTTCCAACTCACAACGTTAGTAGTGATAGACACAGATTGCATAGGTAGTTATAAATCCAACTACCATACAATCACAATGGCCCCTGCAGTGATTTTAACCATTACCGTATTACAATAGTAGATACCAATGATTGTTATATTGATTGATTGATTTATTGGGTTTAACATCAACTTTAGCAGTATTTAAGCTATATCGTGGATGTGTCTGGTTATTGCTGTTAAATATTGAAAGTGGTCAATATCAAAATCCTCGCACAGTAAGGCTGCACCTTCTACAATGAAAAAGAGGCTTGATAAGAGGGTGGCCTCTCTTGAGGGGAACAATTTAGCAGTACAGTGGAACTTGAGCAATCCGACACCTGAGTTTTCCGACAAAAATTTATGGTCGCAAAGTATTTCTGTAAACTATTATAAAACCTAAGTATTCCGACATCCTGTACAATCCGACACATTTCCCTGGTCCCTTGGTGTGTCGGATTAGACAGGTTCTGACATCCTGTACAATCCGACACATTTCCCTGGTCCCTTGGTGTGTCGGATTAGACAGGTTCCGACATCCTGTACAATCTGACACATTTCCCTGGTTCCTTGGTGTGTCGGATTAGACAGGTTCTGACATCCTGTACAATCCGCCACATTTCCCTGGTCCCTTGGTGTGTCGGATTAAGACAGGTTCTGATATCCTGTACAATCTGACACATTTCCCTGGTCCCTTGGTGTGTCGGATTAGACAGGTTCCACTATAATTTACTATCTCGGTGCATCTGAAAAATATGGCATGATAAGGGGGGTGGCCTTTGGTGGTAGGGGCCTAATAAGTGGGGAACTACTATATCATATAAAAATCTTAAAAATATTGGTCGAAGGAAACTCTACTAACATAAAGTGAAATCGATGACAAGTTAAATCTATGACTGAAGTACGGCTATGGGTTGGGCGCTTAACACCACTTTCAACAATATTTCAGTTATATCATGGCGGTCAGGTTTATTGGTGGAGGAAACCGGAGTACTCTGAGAAAACCACCGACCTGCCTCAAGTCACTGACAAACTGTACACCTCTCCTGAGTGGGATTCGAATATGCAACGTTAGCGGTGATAGGCACCGATTGCATAGGTAGTCATAAATCCAACTACCATACGATCACTACCACGATGGTCCCTATGGCTGACGTAAGAACAATGTAATGTTTTATAGAACATCTTCCCCTTTCTATCCCCTCCCCCCAAACAAAACAAATACTCCACATATGGCATAAAGCCAGCTGTACTAACTTACCTGGATGATGTACTAAAGCTCTTTTTCTGTAATGTTTTTTAATTTCATCCTCCGTCGCTGTTTTTGACACACCTAATATTTTATAATAGTCCTTTCGTTTACTCTTTTTTAATTCTAATTTAGCTTCTTGTAATAATCTTTTATTTTCTGTTAAATAAAACATAATATTAAATTTAATTCATAAAAATTAGGAACAAGTGAGTGAGAGATTGTTGAGCAATTTTTTCAGCCATATCATGGCAAGAACAAGTTATATTTCGATGTGATGATGTCTGCTTTGTACTCGACCAACACGCTATTATTTTTATAAGGCTAGTTCACTGAAACTGCTGTCAACTGATAGACATATCGCTCCACTCAGATAAATTATCCTGATTCTCAGGCAACCAGTCTTTGCTCTTTCTCTTTAGTGCTGCATGCTTAGCATAGAAGCAACAAATACCAATTTGATTTGACCCGACCTCTAACCCACGATCTACCGCACTCGAGGCGAGCATGCTAACCATTACACCACTGATGCAGTTAAATTAGCTATGAGGTGTAGTACAACATCATAAGATAAAGTTTATCGCTGATTTCAGATAAATTACACATTACGCCATGAATACATGATACACCCATCCCCAAACAAGTGTTAATCCTGAAACAGTACCCATTTGAACAATCAAAATTGTATAGCACTGGAACAGCATATGTGATTTTGTCATAGCAAACTTAAATTATGATCCCATTACTGTGGAATGGCATAAGATGAAATCTCTAATATCAAAAGACACCAATGAGTAAGGTAGTTGGATTACCTAACAACTCATACAACCCTATCACCAATATGCCATGGGTTCGCGCCCGGCTTTGTAAATGACAAAAAATGGTGCAATCGCCTCTTAGCCGCAAGTGATCAATTTTACCAATTGCTTGCCCATGGTCACTGGTTCTCTTCGGGTACTCCGGCTTCTTCCACCATTAAATCTGGTCACCATGATATAGCTGAAATATTGCTGAAAGTGGCATTAAAAAACCAAAAATCAATAATAAAAAAAAATAATTCAAAAATCAATCAAAAGACACCATACCTTTATCACTACTAAAGCTTCATAATTTTTTTATGAAGTTTGATCAAAATCAAACCAAATTTGAGTTGTCATACATGTAAATAAATGCCTTTTTTAATGAATCAAGTCCCATAACTCTTCACAGAATTTAACATACCTCGAGATCTATCTAATTTATTAACTTTTTCATAATCTCTAACAGCTTCCTCATACTTTTCTGTATCCATATAACTGTAAATAAAACAGAAAATACTGGTATAATAGGGTTAGGGTTATGGTATTCAATGCCACTTTCAACAATATTTCAACTACATTATGGCAGTCAGTTTTATTGGTGATGGAAACCGGAGAACCCGGAAAAAACCACCGACCTGTCAAAAGTCACTCACAAACTTTATCACAAAAAGTGGTATCGAGTACACCTTGCCCGAGCAGGATTCGAACTCAAAATGTTATGCACAGGTAGCTTGAGCAGGATTCGAACTCAAAATGTTATGCACAGGTAGCTATAAATCATAACTACCATACAATCACGACGGCCCCTACTACTGGTATAATAAGTACTCTGATGTAAGAAACATCTAAAACATTAAACTAAATCTCTCTCTTAAGCACTTCACTAATGAGTATACTTGTAGTCAAACATGTATTAAGAGAGGCCACCTTTGGGAAAAAGTGGCCTTATCAGACAGGTGACCTCTTAAAAGAGGCTTGATTCATATGAAATTTTCTGACAGGGCAAGACAAGGGTGACCTTTTAATACAGGTGATTGCTTAAGAGGTGACCGCATTGGAATGTTTGACTTTAATTTGCAAAAAAATGTTTAACAAACACAACTGTAAGTAAAATCACTTGTAATTCATTTTGTCTAAATAAGTAAATTATATATATATATATAGAATATATTAAATTATGCTAATAATAAACAATACAACTGACATATTAAAACATAACATTTAAGGGATAAAAATTAACAGGAACCCAGAAGGTCAAGATCATTAAAATTTGGTCTAAGTCACTGAAAATTTGCTTTATTTAAGGTTATAAATAAAAATATATTTTGTTTCATGTAATCCCCACTGACCAATCAAAACTGCTCCTACTAAAAGAAACTTATCAGGAATTTAATATTTCCCACTAAAGTAAAGCTTTTTCAGTTACAACCAAGAACACAAAAAAAATTGGAGAGGACATCTTAACCATGGGCGAGTGAGTGAAAGATAGTTGTTTGACACCAAATGAGCATTTTTTCACGACAAGAACAATTTCATTCAATGAGATGATAATGATGTACAGTGGGTACTAGACCAACACAATTATTTGGATTTTTATAGTGCTAGCTCACTGAAACAACATTTCGCAGATAGACATGTCGCTCCACTCGGATACATTATCCAGATTCCAAGCCAACCAGTCTTTGCTCTTTCTTTTTAATGCTGTGTGCTTAGCGGAGAAGCAACAAATACCAATTTTATAGCCTTTAGTTTGACCCGACCACGACTAGAACTCACACTCTACTGCACATGATGTGAGCACGCTAACCGTTACATCACCGATGTGATGACATGATAATTGTTCTTTATCTTGACTTGTTAAAAGCTTATTACCATTTAGCCCTCCTGAGATATGCTTTAAGATAGCCATCATCTAATTCTATGGCTTTTGAACAATCATCAATACACTGCTCAGGTTTACCAAGCTGCAAAAAAAACAGTCAAAACTTTACAATATTGTAAACAATTAATTTGACATATTTAGACTAATGTATATGTCGAGAAATTTTTACTCTAAACGTTAGCTTTTCAAACTAGAGGCTCAGCCCACTGAGCCTGTATCGCTCACCTGACAATAGAATGATACTGAAGCAAATTTCAAAGGGAGATAATCATTACCTTAAAAAAACAGCAGCCATCTTGAATGGAGGGTGGGGCTGTCGGACACAATTTTAAAAGGGACACACCCAGGGACCATCTATGCCAAGTTTGGCTCCATTTGGCCAAGCTGTTTCAGAGGAGAAGATTTTTTTAACATTAGCCAATCAGAAAAAAGAATTATTCTTGGCGGCCATGTTTATAGGCCAAATGGAACGAAATGGAGAAACTTTATAGAGGACCTTACATAGATGCTTACTGCCAAGTTTGGTTCCATTTGGCCAAGTTGTTTCAGAGGAGAAGATTAAAATATGAAAAAGTTAACGGACGGACGACGGATGCCAAGTGATGGCAATACCTCACATGGCCCTTTGGGTCAGGTGAGCTAAAAAATGATGAAAAAAAGGGGAATAACTCCTAGACGGGTAATCAGATTTACTTCAAAATTGCAGGGCATGTAGATCTTGACAAGCTGAACATGTTTTCAGTTTACACTCAACATCTATCTCTTATAGTTTTTGAAATAAAGGATGAAAAGTATTAACATTTTTAAAATTTGATGAAAAAAGGGCAATAACTTCAAGATGGGTAATCAGATTTACTTTAAAATTGTAGGCTAGGTTGATCTTGACATGCTGAACATGTTTGCTGTTTAAACTTAACATCTATCTCTTATAGTTTTTGAAATAAAGGACAAAAGGTATTAACATTTTGAAAATTTGACGAAAAAAAGGGCAATAACTCCAAATTGGGTACTCAAATTAACTTCAAAATTACAGGGTAGGTAGATCTTAATATGCTGCACATGTTTGCAATTTAAACTTAACCTTTATCTCTAATAGTTTTTGAAATATCAGACAAAAATGTTTAAATTAAAAAAATAAAAAATAAAAAAGGGCAATAACTCCTAGACGGGTAATCAGATTTACTTCAAAATTGCAGGGCATGTAGATCTTGACATGCTGCACATGTTTGCTGTTTAAACTTAACGTCTATCTCTTATAGTTTTTGAAATAAAAAACGAAAAGTATTAAAATTTTGAAAATTTGACGAAAAAAGGGCAATAACTCCAAGATAGGTAATTAGATTTTCTTCAAAATTTCAGGGTAGTTAGATCTTCCTGTGCTGATCATTTTTACCCATGTCAGATTTCTGATATTATTAACGGTTTTTGAGTTGTTACCAAAAACGTGCAATTTAACCCTATGTTCTATTTTTAGTAACAGCGGCCATGTTTGTTGGCCGAATGGAATTAAATGAACAAATTTTATAGAGGATCTTACATAGATGCTTCCTTCCAAGTTTGGCTCCATTTGGCCAAGCAGTTTCAGAGGAGAAGATTTTTTTAACATTAGCCAATCAGAAACAAGAATTGCCCTTGGCGGCCATATTTGTTGGCGGAATGGGACGAAATGAAGAAACTTTATAGAGGACCTTATATAGATGCTTTCTGCCAAGTTTGGTTCCATTTGGTCCAGTTGTTTCAGAGGAGTAGATTAAAATATGAAAAGTTAACGGACGGACGACGGACGACGGACGCCAAGCGATGGCAATACCTCACATGACCCTTTGGGTCAGGTGAGCTAAAAAGTCCAAGAATAAATATGTGTTTCCCTTTCCATGATTTCAAAATTCAGGTTGCAAGGTAGGAATGTTTTATTAATCATGAGATTGTTTTCGGCTTCAAAAACCTGACATCACATTTCTAAATTGAAAAATCAGCAATAGAAGTGAAAAGCAAGAATGCTTTGAAAGTTCTGCTTTCTTGCGAATGACAATGCTTTTATTTCCAAATGGAAAGGACTAATGATGTCTCTTCTATTCTACAGATTCACGAGTCATGAAGACTTTTGCAAACATCATTTCTGTCCATAAATTAAACGAAAAAAAACCCATTAATAAAGTAAAAATATCTGCAACCAGTCCGTAAATTTGTATCAATTAAGCATTTATCTGATAGTTTCTTGTGTCTACTTGAAAAATAAACATTGAATGAGAATCAAATTTACAAATTTCCATCATTTTTTTTATCATAAAATGTTTTTATGGTCGCGTATAGCATATTAAGGATCGCATGTTTAAAACATCAAAGACAAACTTACCTAACCCTTCAGATATAGTGAGGGTTAAAATCAGCACATTCTATTATGTAAAATTTAACATGGTATTAATAATACTCTTAAATCACTTAAATGATGTTATCATGTTGTCCACATTTTTCCACAGCCGTACAAAAAGTCTCCACCAAAAACCACTAGCCTTATGGCGCTATGCCCCAGTCTAGTAAAAATTGGTTCAGGCTAGTAAATATTACATAAAATTTGCTTAATCGAATAGAAAAAAATCTTCTAAAATGCTGTTTGGGCTAGTTTGTCAAAATATTTTTGGCACAGACTGAAAACAGTAACAAATGAATGAAAAAAAAATTCCTAGATTTACTAAATACTGTAAAAAGGGGGGAGGGGTTGATAAAAAGCACAAATGACAGCTGAACCATAAAATCATAAGTATATAAGTATACATGTCATTACAGCTTACCTTAGATCCACATGTAGCACGATTGCAATATAATTTAGAATTTGTGAATTTATTATAAGGGTCTATGGCAAGTGCTTCAGAATATAGGTCATATGCTGCTTGTAAATGTCCTGCACGGAATTGCTGGTTGCCTTCTTCTTTCTTTGCATTTAATGCTTTAGCTTTCTGGAAGAAAAAAGAACAAAATTTGAAGTAACCATTTAACAAACAAATAAATCTAATGAGAAACAATTAAATTTTCTTTTAAAGAGTGATTTTTTTTTCTTGTGCTGTGAATATTAACTTTGGCCTTCCTGAAAGCACTTTTTAAGAAATTATTTATGAGTTAACTAATAGTACTGCAATTTTACTCAATTCAATGTTACATGTCCATTATATGTATCATAATTAGTCATGGATAATACAGTGGAACTTGTGCAATCTGACACCTGAGATTTTCCGACATCCTGTGACATCCGACAAATATTTATGGTCCCAAAATATTTCTGTTAACTAAAATAAAACCAGAGTATTCTGACACCCTGCACAATCAGACACATTTCCCTGGTCCCTTGGTGTGTTGGATTAGACAGGTTAAAGTGTACTCACTTTTTTTATTCAAAGATATTTTCATTAGTCAGAGATGGCCATTAGGCCACCCTTAACAAAATGTTAGTTTGCCCAAACCCGACCTAAGGGTGTTGGACATGGGTTAGATACAGTCTTTGAAATTAGACTTTCGAATTTACTGGCCAGAAAACTTCAAAATTAGAATATTTACATAGATTCTATTGAAAAAATTTGGCAAAAGTCACTGGTCCGAATCAATTTTCACTGGCCGTGGGCCACTGCTAAAGTCGATGACTGTAGATAGGGATTTTTTTCTTGTAAAATTAGGTGTTTTGGTATTGGTAAATTACCCATTCTAATTTCTTTTTATCTTTTATTTATAGTTGAGAAAACTTCAAAAAGCCAAAATGTAAAAAAAATTCCAAAGTCAATTTTTAATCAAGAATGGGTAATAAAATAGATTTACAGCATCAGAGTCATTCAGACACTGACCTTTCTTTATTTCAGTTTAAGATTTATTAATTATCATTTAACATCCTGCGAGCAGTATTTCAGGATGAGAACAATTTCAATAATATATAAAAACTATATAGATATGAAGGAAGGGTCCATGACTTTTGACTGCATCTAAAAAAGTATGGCGAGTTGGGTAGAGACTAAAAATTTAGTTTTCTGTAGAGGCTACCATGTGCCTACTCTTTTTCAAAATCTGCAAATGAGGTCTTTGGCGTGCACGGAGCGTGGCACTTTACAAACATATTACCCACCATGGTCCACAATCAGATTTTTCTGTATTATAACCTAAGATGAGAATCTGAAAAAGAAACGGCAAACACAACATACCTTGTATATTTCTTTTGCTTTTGTATGATCAGGAGCTAATCGTAAAACTTGTTGAAAATGTTGATAAGCTTTGTCTATATTATCATTATAATATAAACAAACACCTCGCACATATATAGCATCAGCATTTAAACTGTCTCTTTGTAACATATCACTGAATAATAAAAAAGAACATGTTAGAAATGATGGTGTTATATTGAGGTTGTGATTAAGTTTATGGTGTTTATTCAGTTATATCGTGGCAGTCAGATTTGTGGAGAAAACCACCGACCTGCTGCACATCACTGACAAACTTTATCACATAATGCTGTATTGAGTACACCTCGCAATACCTGGGATTCGAGCTCACAATTTGGTAGGTGGTGATAGGCATTGATTGCACAGGTAGTTGTAAATACAACTAACATATGTTCACGACCACAACAGCTCCCCACTATATTGAGGTAAAATGCTCAATTTACTGTAATGTGGATAGCATCAGAGATGCATTAAGGAATAGACATATTGCACATTCCCAGGCAATTACAGGCTTTGTACATTTTTTGTAGGAGTTATTTCCCTTGCGATGACCAAATTGGTGTCTGTTCTAGCAAAAGCAATGGAAAGGTAAAAGAATACGAGTATAATTTGTAGATATTTGAATTATGAAAAAAATAATTTTATAGCAACTGGAACACAATTTTTATCCTGCAATCAGTACATTTGCTGTACAAATATGCTATACGAATAAATTTTCGCTTTATTTGTACTAGACGAATAAACTTTTCAGCCTACGAATAAACTTTCCTGGTACCCTGTAGCTATGTACAGCGGATGGCGCAGACAAGTATGAAACTGGTACTAATGTAACACGGACCACGAAGAAGACACCCTTGACAACATTTATGAAAGGCGAGGAATGACGCTTGTTTCTGTCCTTTTTGTTTAAATCTGACAAGTTTTCCGACTTTTTGACATTGCAGGATAAACACAATATACGTACATTGTCGTTAAATATAAAATTCATTTGTACTCGCTGCAAAACAGGCCTGAAAAGCTCGCCTAAGGCTCGCTATTCTGCCTGTTTCTAAAGCTCGTACAAATAAATTTTATATTTACCGACAATGTACGTATATTGTATATGTACAATGAATGAGTGATTGTTTTCTAATGGCAATTCAGCAATTTTTCAGCCATATCATGGTGAGAACAAGTTAATTTTCAATGAGATGATGATGAGGTCCGCTTTGATCTACACCAACACTGAGTTGGATTTTTATAGTGCTAGCTCACAGAAACAACAGTCCACGGGTAGACATGTCGCTCCACTTGGACACATTATTCAGATTCCAAGCCAACCAGTCTTTGCTCGTTCTCTTTACTGCTGCCTGCTTAGCAGAGAAGTAACAAATACCAATTTTATAGTCTTTGGTTTGATCTGACCAGGACTCGAACCCACAATCTACTGCACTCGAGGCGAGCACGCTAACCATTACGCCATCGATACGGTTAAAAAAAAAATGTGTACATATTATAGGAAATATATATGATATTTTGATTTTCATTGAACTTTGCCTTAAAGGGAAATAACGCCTATAAAAATGTGTAAGTCAGAAATGTGCAAATGGTCTCTTTCAAGTAGGAGAAATGTTGCCTTATGTCAACAACAGAGGTCCCTCTAAAGGCACTTGGATTACCTCCCTTTGTCATTCTTGAATTTTAACATTAACCTGATAAAGGGAAACAATTCACTGAAGTACTATACCTCAAATCTATAACAACCTTTATTCTGTGTCAGGGATTATTGTGGTAAATTAATATTCAGAGGGATCTAAACCTATTATAGCTATTGCATGGAAACTAGTGTCTACAGACGGACAATGACAACAGAATGCAAATTTCAAGGGTGTATAAAAATGTTGATTTTCTATCCACTGAAGAATCTAATGATTAAACATCAAGTTATTTACTTAGCTAATTCCTGAGCCTCTTGGTATCTTCCTAATAAGGCTAATGCCTCAGCTTTCCTTATTTTAAATCTGTGACATGCAGGACATCGTTCTATACATCTGTCCATACAAAATACAGCCTATAAAAAAATTAAAATAATAGTATTTACAAATATTATTTACATAGACTTTCCATTACTGGTCAAAATTGTTTCTTAACTGAATGTATCATATTGTAAGGTATCATTGCTATGTGCAAATTTCGATATACTTTGAGTAATCATTAATACTGACAAAGATAAAATCATCAAAATTATATGGCAACATGAATAATAGTATAGAATTTGATCACGACTGAAAATACAATGCCAATTCTTTACAGCTGCCGACATTACCTGTTACAGTAGTACCCCTCTGATTTCAAATGCAATGAGATAGTAAAGTACAAATGTACTACATGTACTAATTTGTTACCCTCAAGAGAGGTCACAATGGTTATAAGCCTACCTTATAAGTAGGAGACAAACTACTGTATCTGGTATTTATAGAACACAGACTACTGTATATGGTATTTATAGAACACAGACTACTGTATCTGGTATTTATAGAACACAGATTACTGTATATGGTATTTATAGAACACAGACTACTGTATATGGTATTTATAGAACAGACTACTGTATATGGTATTTATAGAACAGACTACTGTATATGGTATTTATAGAACACAGACTACTGTATATGGTATTAATAGAACACAGACTACTGTATATGGTATTTATAGAATACAGACTACTGTATATGGTATTTATAGAACAGATTACTGTATATGGTATTTATAGAACAGACTACTGTATATGGTATTTATAGAACACAGACTACTGTATATGGTATTTATAGAATACAGACTGCTGTATATGGTATTTATAGAACAGACTACTGTATATGGTATTTATAGAACACAGACTACTGTATCTGGTATTTATAGAACACAGATTACTGTATATGGTATTTATAGAACACAGACTACTGTATATGGTATTTATAGAATACAGACTACTGTATATGGTATTTATAGAACAGACTACTGTATATGGTATTTATAGAACACAGACTACTGTATATGGTATTTATAGAACACAGACTACTGTATATGGTATTTATAGAATACAGACTACTGTATATGGTATTTATAGAACAGATTACTGTATATGGTATTTATAGAACACAGACTACTGTATATGGTATTTATAGAACACAGACTACTGTATATGGTATTTATAGAACAGACTACTGTATATGGTATTTATAGAACACAGACTACTGTATATGGTATTTATAGAACACAGACTACTGTATATGGTATTTATAGAACACAGACTACTGTAATATATGGTATTTATAGAACACAGAAATACTGTAAAAGCTGTACTATTAATACAATTATTTGGCATTCCAATCTTTTGACCTTGAGTGTACCTGATGAAGGTTATTCCAGAAACATGTCTTGTGCACTAAATAAGATATACCAGTATTTACATTTATTTTTGAAAATAATGTAATTATTATTAAAACTAAGCTTCTCCTTCTTCAGTCATACATGTTGTACATGTAGCTCCCAAAGACTTAAATCATTTGGCGTACTCAAGGTGGTACCATACACTACAGGGAGATAACTCTTTAAAATCAGTTGAACGTTTTGATCATATGATGTTTGTATGCAGATTTCAAGCATCTCGGTGATCAAAACCACAGAGAGAAAAGCTGCTATGTGGCTAGTGAATTTATAGCTCTGAGTCTGTTGGTTGGAATTTGTTAAAATTTTGATATTTATTACAGTGGATATATTCAAACACACTGCCAAAAAAATAAGAAAATTAAATGAGCAGATTTAATTTTACCTGAAGTGTATGGTACCACCTTAATGAAGGTTATTTTATATGTTCTAGAAACACATCCTGCCCACAAAATTAGCTTGTGATTGTAAAGATTAACATTCCTAACCCTGAGTGAGACCGAACTCTAATGGCCTAGGGTTCATAGCCACATATAAATGTCTTTGACGTTTTCACATCAACTTACCCGTCTAAAATCTCCTTTCTGAAAGTCTGTTTCTGCCATGTCTTCATATTCCAATACAGCACTAGCTGATTTCAACTATAATAACAAAATTATTGTACAGTTTTCAAATAATAAAGAGACAAAGAGAATTGTACAAATATATGACTCAAGATTTGGTTTTTATGGTGTTTTTTACGTTACTTTCAACAATATTTCAGCTATATCGTGGCGGTCAGTTTTATTGGTGGAGGCAACCGGAGTACCTGGAGAAAATCACAGACCTGTCGCAAGTCACTGACAGTGACAAACTTTATCGCATAATGTTTATCACAAGATGTGTACCGTCTGCCCCTCATCACAAAATTGACTTAAAGTCATAAAGTTTTCCTGAAAATATTTAAATCTCTCGAAAAATATGATATGCAACGTAATTCAGCTGTATTTTTCTTTTGCAAACAAATTCACAAACAAAATGCCACGTATGTACAGGGGAGGGGGTAAGGGTTATGATGTTACACACAACTTCCAACAATATTTCAGTTATTTCGTGGCAGTCAGTTTTATTGGTGGAGGAAACCGGAGTACCCATAGAAAACCACCAAACTGTTGCAAGTCAACGACAAACTTTATCACATAATGTTGCATCTACTACACCTCACCATGAGTGGGATTCGAACTCACAACTATAGAGGTAATAGGCACTGATTACACAGGTAGTAGCAAATTCAACTACCACATGATCAGGACCATGACAGCCCCTTGAGTGATGATAAGCACTGACTGCATACAACGTATGTAGACATATATATTCAACTACCATAAGAACACAGCCATGAGAACAGGGGCTGTAGTGGTCGTAATCGTATAGTAGTTGGATTTACAACTACCTGTGCATCAGTGCCTATCACCACTAAAGTTGTGAGTTTGAACCCTGTTCATGACAAGGTGTACTTGATACAACAATATGTGATAAAGTTTCTCAGTGACTTGCGACAGGTCTGTGGTTTTCTCCGGATACTCCAGGGCTCACTAAACCAGGCGAAGTGGGCGACTTCTTCGCCTTGGTTTCAATGAAATCACTCAATTTCTGTCAAAAAGCGAAGTTTTAGTCGACCTGTCAGTCTTTTCAAGTCCGTATTTTTTTCACCAATAATCATACTTTTTCTTCAATATTCACTTAAAAGGAGCTCCCATGTTCCTGAAATTTGACCCATACAGGGTTTGATGTTCAATATTTTATTCCAAACTCGTTAATTGCATCCTTTTTAAGATCACTGTGCAGCACGTTCGTTTTGTGAAAGGTAGGGGAACATGCGGTAGTAGGGAAAGAAACGCTAAAATTTGGATCGATTTTTGGAAGTCTCCCACATTTTCCCTAACTTCGCCCTTAAGTCAAGAGAGAGAGAAGTCAAGTTGCCCTGTTTTTACTATGTGTGGTGAGCCCTGGGATACTCCAGTTTCTTCCATCAATAAAAACTTACCACCACAATATAAGTGAAATATTGTTGAAAGTGGTATTAAACTTCATAACCCCCCTAACCCTAACCATAAGAACACAGTTATGGGAACAAGGAAGTAAATTAAAAATACCTTAAAAGTTGTATGACACTAAATACTTACATCATCAAGGGCTACTTTATTTCCTTTTTCTAGATCTAATACTCTTCTGTAACTTCTCTCAGCTGCCATGGCATCACCCAGGGCTAGATGACATTTGCCTTCCCTCATATAACCCTAAAATATATATACGTTACAGTACAGTTGACAGTATACACTGATAAATGCTGAGCATAATCTGTATGCTGAGTCAGGCTCAGCATTTTCGCTGATGGTCTTATAATTAACCCCAAGGTAATAAACAGGGCCATAAAATACCTGGTCAGTAGTGTCTTGTTGATTTCAAAGGTTAGTCACAGGTGATCTACAGGTAAATACATACACCTATTTGTGCTACATAACAGGAAATGGACATATTTGGATTTCAGTGATTTTGATGTGTAGAAAAAGGACTTCAATACATTTAACTGTACCTTGAAAATTTGTCTAAAAAAAAGAATATTTTCAAAATTTCATATTTTGTGATAAGCATCAGCTAACAATTAAAAAAAATAATTGAAATGAAATCATAATTTTGTGTTGGAGATATAAGGATTAATAACTGAAAATATGGGAAAGAAGAACAAGATTATTTGTGATGCTATTTTATTCAATAGATTAATTAATTAAGATTAGATTTAACATTTTAAGAATTTCCTTTCTATGTAATTTCTATGGGAAATAGCATCACAAATAATCTTGTTCTTCTTTCCCATATTTTCAGTTAAAAATCCTTATATCTCCAACACAAAATTATAATGTGCATGTATGTACATGTACAGTCTCTGGTCAAAAGTATTCGGACAAAATGATTTTTTACTATATATTTCATGTAAAACCACATTTTTTAAAAACATTATTCCAAAGTCGACTCTTGTTCGATTTTGATGATTTTTTTACCAACAAAAACAGAATTAAATGTAGTTTTACACTGTAATTTTTGCATAAATTTATAATATATAATTTTTATGAGTTCACGATTTAAACACAAAACTAAATGTTGAACGTCAAAAATACAATACAATGATAGTACATTTGAAGACAAATAATTTAAGTTTGTGTTTAAATCATGAACATTTAAAATCTGTGCTCCCAAAAAATATTTTAAAATAATCACAGAAAACTACATACGTGCTCGCTTCTGTTGGTAAAAATTTCATCAAAATCGAACAAGAATTGACTTTGGAATAATGTTTTCAAAAATTGTGATTTTATATGAAATATATAGTAAAAAATCATTTTGTCCAAATACTTTTGTATTTAAGAGGTTTTTTTGGGTTTTTTTTCAAGTTTGACAAAAATGTTATAGTTGTTCTTTTAATGATACATGCATTTAAAAAAAAAAAAATTTTAATTTTGTAATTAATTTTATCTGTTTTTGCAGAGGAATAATATATCTAATTTGCTTTATCAATTTGATCAGATAAATGTAATCCAATTTCAAAAATATACTTGTTACTATGTTTCGAAAATAAAGAAAATAAATATTTTCAAGATAAATGGAACACATCTTGAACCCCCCTTATAATTTATGCATAATAAAAGTTTCAATTCCTTTAACTGACTATCAATGAAAATATAAGTGTATTTAGAGAAAAGTTAGTATATTTTTAAGTCCTACAGGTACAAAACTTCAATCCTTAACATTTGATTAACACAGATACTTTAATCCATGTTGATTATCAGTAGTTTAAATATATTTAATATATATTGATCTTAAAATGTGATATGATTATTAAAATATGACAACATATATTCTTCTTTGTGACTCTTATGTACAGAGTAAACAAATCTAATGGACAGTAATGGTGCATCATAAGAAAATAATATGTAACTTTTACATATATTAATCATGATGTGGAGAAAAATCTCTATGCCATGTTTAACAATTTAATAAATGTAATTAAAACATATTATTCTCTGATTGTGCACCAAATTTAATTCTTTTAATATCCACAGTTTAGTTAGAGTTTACTTTCAAGATTTAAAACATTGATAAGACAAACAAATTGTAGAAAATATGAAGTTTTACAGCAAAAAAAAAAAAAAAAAAAAAAAAAAAGACAACAAACAAATGGTTAAAAAAAGAATAGTTACACATCTATTGTATAATTAAATATTTTCAAATAATTTACTTTCAAATTTTAAAATACAGATGCTAATTGAAATTTTAACAAAACAAATCAACAGAGAAACAAAGAAAATTTAATTCAATTTTAGAATTATCAAAACATTACTACATTGTAAAATAGAAAATTTATTATGTAAATATTTCCACTAAATAAAAAATCACAAGTGTAACAAATCACACATACATGCTCAGGTAAATTTGACTAACACCTATTGAATCAGGTACATCTACCTGGAAATCATTATGATCATATTGTTTATTCAATTGCTGACCACCTGTACAGGTGAGGGTAATAAAACTGATCATCAGCCCATGATTTACGACCCCCAATAAAACCTCAGCATAGCATGCTGAGCCTTTTAAATGCTCAGCATTTATCAGTGTATGCTGTCAACTAGTGGTGCACCGATCATCGGAAACATCGACTAATCAGTCGGACATCATCATACAATCCGATGATCGATTCTTAAACCTTGCGGTCGATTCTGATTCTATAGTGTCTAAAATATATATGCTTAACTTTGTTCTTTGGTTGTTTTTTTTTTTTTTTTTTGGTCTCCATACTGACAAAAATATTGCAGTTTTATCCCAGCTGGTTTTTTTTGCCCTCATACTGTCAAACATCTGGCAGTTTTGTCCAAGCCTACTTTTGACAGTCAGTCAATACACATTTTTGGACTAGTCTATTATTTACCTACTTCCCAGAATAGTCCATTTTATATCAGGTGTTACACATATGGAAAACGATCTTTTGTTTTGTTCTAAGTTAATGTTTACAAATGGAAAAATTGTAGTTTGTAAATATATTATTTTATTTTATTCAAATCTTTACTTTTGTCAAACACATATTTGAACAAGTCTATTATTTATCTATCTATATCAGGTGTTACACATATGGAAAACGATCTTTTGTATTGTTCTAAGTCAATGTTTACTAATGGAAAAATTATAGTTTATGAACTTATGATACAATTTTATTCATATTTTTACTTTTGTCAATCATACTGTACTGTATGTCAAAATATCACTCAGAGCTAGATGACATTTGCCTTCCCTCATATAACCATGAAATATATATACGTTATAATGTCAAAATATCACTCAGAGCTAGATGACATTTGCCTTCCCTCATATAACCATAAAATATATATACGTTATAATGTCAAAATATCACTCAGAGCTAGATGACATTTGCCTTCCCTCATATAACCATAAAATATATATACGTTATAATGTCAAAATATCACTCAGAGCTAGATGACATTTGCCTTCCCTCATATAACCATAAAATATATATACGTTATAATGTCAAAATATCACTCAGAGCTAGATGACATTTGCCTTCCCTCATATAACCATAAAATATATATACGTTATAATGTCAAAATATCACTCAGAGCTAGATGACATTTGCCTTCCCTCATATAACCATAAAATATATATACGTTATAATGTCAAAATATCACTCGGAGCTAGATGACATTTGCCTTCCCTCATATAACCATAAAATATATATACGTTATAATGTCAAAATATCACTCAGAGCTAGATGACATTTGCCTTCCCTCATATAACCATAAAATATATATACGTTATAATGTCAAAATATCAATCAGAGCTAGATGACATTTACCTTCCCTCATATATACCCTAAAAAATATATATTACGGTATATATGTAAAAATATCATCAAGGGGTAGGTGACACTTTCCTCTGTCTAGAGAAATAAACATATGAGATGTCAATGTCAACCACTCAAGACAAACTTTCCAAAACTGTAATATATATTTGAACATGCTTGAAGACATATTTTCCTTGCCTCTTTTAGTGACAGCCGGAACCTTTGAGCCGTAATGAAAGCGGGAGGTTTGGCGCTTTAAAATCTGATTCAACCCACCATTTCTTTAGAAATGCCTGTACCAAGTCAGGGTCATTACGGTTTTCACAGTTTTCCAGTTGTTGACTGATTTTGTCTGTTTATATACTTATGAGTTTTGACTTTCCCTTTGTAAGATTGTTCGGAGTTCGGTAATTTTGTTATTACCCTTATTTATTAATATTTGTAATGTATGCAACTCATGATAGAGACAGGCATCATCATAAAATGAAGTAAAAATTCTTGGATAGCGGTTATTACAAACATTAAATATCCTACGCCACTAGACTACTGTGACTTGTTTGTGAAGTTATTCAAGGCTCAATAAAAACATCAATATGAATGTTAGCGAAGTATAGATGTATGAAAATAAACCATGTAAAAAAATTATCAATTGAAATAATATTTTTTATATAAATTTTGTATGAATATTATTACTCATTTAATTGCACTTTCAATCAATCAGTGGTAATTAAAGTTTCCCACTCAAACGTCAGACATTGTACCTTACATTGTATATATATATATATCTAAGGCCAAAAAAAATAAATAGACGTGTTTCCGATCGACCGACTGACCCTAAAAAAAAAAGAAAAAAAATTCCCGACCTACCGACCCTAATTTTGAAGACCATGCAATCGGAAACACACATATTTTTGTTTTGGCCTAAGGAAATATATGATTCAGTTAAGAAAATAAGTAAAAAATGGTATAAAAGTAATCAGAAAGTAATCATGATTACAGGATCAAAATCAATGCAACTGATTTAAAAAAAAATCCCACTCAAACTTCAGACATTGTACCTTAACAAATGTATTGTCCAATCGGACAGATTGTCGGGCATCCTCCAAGGCATCTAGATACTTGTTCATCATCATATATGTAGCTGCTCTGTTTCCGTAATAAGCTGCAAATTTGGGGCAAAGATCTAAAAAAAAAATTGAGAACAGACTGATAACACATACAATGTACAAATTTCTCCTGAAATGTTCATTTTTTTAACTGTGGTTTTGAATTCCACATAAAAAACAATGTTCGTTTGTTATATTCCATGAATGATGCCATACATGAAGCAGGAGATTACCTCGTCCAATTTTCATTTTTGTTAGGGCAAACTAAATTTTGTTGTTGTTCAATTGAGTGAATGATTGTTGTTTTAATGAACAATTTTTCAGCTATATCATGGCAAGAACAAGTTACATTTGTAGAGATTATGATCTCCGCTTTATTCTAGACCAACATACTTGGTTAGATTTTCATAGTGCTACTAGCTCTCTGAAACAACAATCATCAGGTAGACATGGAAGAAGACTGTCTAAGTTGTTTAACTTGTGTCTTATCCTTTTGTCTTTTTGAACAATAAAATATGTTTAAGTAGGTAGACATGTTACTTCACTGTGCTTAGGCCAAAAAAAAAAATATGTGTGTTTACGGTCACCCGATCTACCCTAATTTTTGCTAGCGACCCTATGAATTTTTACACAGAATTCAGATAACCATTTTTGTTGTTTAACCAGCAGCAATGTTTTATTTTTTCAACTGCTAGCTTTTTGTCGAAATTGAGAGCAAAGAAGGTAGAAAAACTGCATAATTCGTCATTTTACCGGAAATTTCGAAAAAGAAATACCGGAATCGGATTCCGGAAACGACTATTTCCGGTTTTGCCGATAATAAAAAAAAATAATCCCGACTGACCGACCGACCCTAGATTTTTTTTGACATGTGACAGTAAACACACACATTTATTTTTTTTTGGCCTTACATATATAAGAATCTGAATGAGACATTGGTGTGGTATGCCCATTTATGTAGAAGTTTTATGTGAGAAAAAATAAACAATCAACATGACAAAAAAAACATAATATACTCCTTTTAGCACCTTGGACCTCCTGTTTTTGCGATGGCTTTCTTATTGGGGAAAAAAAAACATTAAAAAAAAACTTAATTTGTCGAGGACCATTCAATGAACATTCCTACCAAATTCTGTCTCAATTGGTAGAGTGATTTCGAGAAGAAGATAAAAATGAGAAAGTTTACAGACGGCGGACGTAAAGTGATGACAATCGGCTCACATGGCCCTTTGGGTCATCAGGTGATCTAATAACATGTACTTACCTATGGCATCTGAATAACATAATAAGGCTTGAGTATATAGTTTCTGTTTATAGTATGTGTTCCCTTCTTCCTTCTTGTTTTCTGCTAAAATATCAGGACTGGAAAAAAATATTAACATTAAAATTACACAAGAAAATACTATAAAATTATCGAGACTGGAAAAAATATTTATAAAATTCCACAAATATCAGTAGCCCTTTTCACAAAAATTCTTACGATAAAAAATTGTCGTAAGTGTAAAACTAAGATTAAAAAGAGTTTCACAAAAATACTTACGGTAATCTTAAGTGTAAAAATAGTCCTAACTTTACGTGTAAAACTACCCTGTCCTAAGTGTAAAATTTTGATCGTAAGAGAAATTTTGGTCTTATCTTTTATCGTAAGTGAAAAAAATAGAAAAAAAGATGGACGATGTATTGGCGCTTCGACTTGAAAATAAGAGAGCAATTCATCGTTAGCGCATTTTCTCTGACCATATGACAAACCTATTTACACATATTGATAAATGTTTATTAAAATGAATATGGTTTAATACAAACAGATGCTACAAATGGCATTGTTGTTTACTCCTTTTTGGCGTGACTAATAACAGAGTCTGTCTATAACGATGCATTCCGTACATTTACCTCTTCAATGCAGCAGTGTATCGTTTACATGACAAAAAAATCAGGATAATTCTCATTAATTTTAGATTTCAAATTGGGAACGATCGACAATCGAAAAGACTACATGTACTTGAAAACTTGGGGAGAATTCTTTTTTTAATTTTTTTTATTTTTGGATAAAAACAGGAATACGGGATTTTCTTCTAGACATCTACTTCGCTTATAAAAGTTTTGTATGAACAGCCGCTTTAGGACTGGAATTTTCTGGATCCAATGATATCGTTTTGATTTTGCCTTTATATTAGTAATATAATTTATTAATTTCTGGCAACTTCGATGATCATCGAATACTCTGGCAATACATAAACTTGTGTACATTCTTCTGTTATATTAATATTAATATATAACAGGGATATTTATTCATCTTCATGATTGATAGATGATAAACACATCTTTATTTGGGTTATCTCAGAAAAATCGGGATAAATTTTCATCAGTAAAAGAACAAGCATTTAATTTTATGTGGGATGAGATTAATTGGAAAAAAGGGGTAAATATTTTGCTGACAAATAACCGATAAAATGAATTATATGAATAGGTTTTTTTTCACACTCCAGATGCACTCCCTTAAAAAATACTTCTACCAAAAGTAACCACGCGTGGATGATGACACACAACTCCAAGTAATGATAATTATTATAGATCATTTTAATTTATATGCATTAGAAATGTTCCTCTATACGAAAATCATACCCGTTCATATTTTGTGCAGTTATTGGTGACCGATTCATATACATTTTTTTGTATTAGATAAAAATTCAATATAAACATACAAACACATCATAGCATAAAAATTGCTTATAAATTAGTGCCGGGGATATTTTTTAGAATAATTTTATTAAAAAAAAATGCTTTGTTGTGCTATGGAAATGAAACTAGGTTGCTAAGGAAGATGGTTTATGGTGTTTAACGTCCCTTTCAACAATATATCGGTCAGTTTTATTGGTGGAGAAAACTGGAGTACTCGGAGAAAACCATTGACCTGTCGCAAATCACTGACAAACTTTATCACATAATGTTGTATCGAGTACACCTAAGGAAGAATTTTTTATCGTAAGTGTAGTTTTAGTCGTAAGATTAAAATTTGTCGTAAGATAATCTTTGTGAAAAGGACTTAGGAATTGTCGTAAGATAATCTTAAGTGAAAAAGTTAGGACTATAGTTACGAATTTTTGTGAAAAGGGCTACAGGACTGGAAAAAAATATTAATATTAAAATTACAATGTCATACATATATTGTGGTCTGTTTAGAGTTTAATGGTTTGATGTTGTTGTTTGATTTGTTGATATTTGTGAAATTGTTGACCAGCACTGTTTACCGTAATTTTTTTTTTCATAAATGATTATCAACAACATCAAATGTTAAAAATAAATGTATGGTTTGTTTTTATCTGATATGTGACAAACAACAAAATAAACAATAAAAAAATTTCACTTTATGTTCACACCATGTTGTTATCACGGGGTCAAGTCATTATTCCGACAGCCCATTTCTCCGACAGCCCATTATTCCGACAGCCCATTTCTCCGACAGCCCATTACTCCGACAGCCCATTTCTCCGACAACCCATTATTCCGACATCCCATTACTCCGACAATGACAAATATCTACATTAATTTTGTGATATTTTTAAAACCTGGCCCTGGCGCCATAAAACATGAGAATTTGCTTAAATATGAGAAAATTCTCAACTGCTATGGTGACGTAGAAATGCTAACATATAATTGGCTGAGAATGAAAATTTCCATTAATCCAACACTGCACATTGTCAAATAGAAATAAAACGAGTGCCACATACCCTCGGGTAAACGTTTTGGGTACTGTGCAATGGCGACAATCTGAATACAAAATGAGGATATGACATACTAAGGGCTCATTTATACTT
Source organism: Bathymodiolus brooksi (assembly GCA_963680875.1). NCBI lineage: Eukaryota > Metazoa > Mollusca > Bivalvia > Mytilida > Modiolidae > Bathymodiolus > Bathymodiolus brooksi. The sequence goes on from OY804589.1 coordinate 27,834,183, forward strand.
CCCTAACGACGGTCGCCGGACGATCAGCCGATGGACGCGCAACAGTCGCATGAATAAATTCAAATATTTAAATGACCATTACACAATGTGTTTTCTACGGCATTTCTACACAAATTCCTATACATTTTAATAATAAATTAATAAATAATAAATTCATATTTTCTATTTAAAATAAATTTCATTTACAAAACCACTGATATTTGTTCAATTTTTAACGCTGATTTAAGCTTTAGGTGCAACAAATTTTTATTTTTATTTTTAAAACTGTCGAAACATAACATTTATTTAAACTGTAAAATTCACAAATAAAATTCCCCCCCCCCCCTTTTTCCCTTTTTTCTTGTTTAAATCAATGATCAACAATATTCCAGAATCAAACAAATGAATAAATATAACAGATTTCTTATACATGCATCTTTTTACCATGCAGAGTCAGTGTGTTTTAAATCGGTCATCCAATCAGGACGCTCATTATTCTTGTCCAAGATAAAAATACATCGCTAAAGTAAATTTACCTGTGGTTTCAGAGTAGAAGATTTTTAGAAATCTAACATAAAATTTCCCCACTTCAACTCGCAAATTTACATAGAAATCGGAGATATTTCGTCATAAAACTTCACACATGGTTTTGTCTATCATATTTCTTGAAGACAAACATAAAATTTTATTGCATTTATCAATATTGTATGAGTATCAACAGTTTTTTCTTTCAACACCGTATCTGTTTCTCGATACAGCCGCCCGATTACAGTGACCCGTGACCCAGATTAGCAGATCTCAGCAGTTTTTTTCTGAATAAGGTTGTTTAATAACAACAGAAGGTGCAAATCGCGAGACAATCGTGTGATGTTCATACGACGGTTGCACGTTTTAAATGAACATTATACAATTGCGTTTTCCTATATACCCTTTTATAACAAACATTAGAAGGCGAAAATCCTGCGATGGTCGTGTGATAGTCGCCGATGAAATTTAAATTAGCCCTTATAATATGTGCTGTACAAGCAAGTACATTTACAAAGGTTCACTCCAGATTGATTACTTTTTCTCCGGACTCGCTCGCACCAAAGCATATTGATTGAAAATTTGGAAACAAGAAAATGTGTCTCTACGACACTTATGTCCCGCTCGACACTTTTCGGTCAAAACCATAATCTTGCCTGAAGATCTAGAATTTTATATCATGATGTACATGTGTACCAAGTTTCACGGTAATATGACCACATCTTCATAGAACTATAGCTTCAACACAAGGGTAAATCTGAGGCAGAGCGTCAAAAGTTTCCAAGTTCATCCAACCGTGAAATATAGGTCACAGCCATCTTATTCTTCCACAGTTTACATTTCACATCATGATGTACATGTGTACCAAATTTCATGGTGATATGACCACATCTTCATAAAAGTATAGCTTCAACGCAAGGGTAAGAAGAAATTGTGATAAGTTAAAGGCGGAAGACAGACGACGGACGCCAAGTGTGCTCATATGAGCCTTCGGTTCAGGTGAGCTAAAAATTGAAAAAAGTGGTAGATATAGGAATCTGCAGATATTTTTTTTTCATTTCCCAAGATTGTCAATGTCAAAATGTCATAAAAATTGTTACATGCAGATACATTGACACGTGTCAGCTTCTGTATCTTCCGAGAGAATTTCTGTCGTGATTGACAGATGCCATTCCCAGTTTGGGCATAAAAAGGCGAATCAAACGTCCACCCTCGTATATAAAATTGGTAATCATGCCAGCAAGGTTGACATCAGGTAGCCGTGGAGGGAAAGTTTTGATACACCAAGGTTTTAAATACCAGAATAATAGAATACGAGGAGACATTATCTACTGGAGATGTTGGAAAGAAGAGTGCAGGGCCTCACTGAAGACCAATCTTTTTGACTTAGAAGACCAGAACGCAAATATCAATGTCCTAAGCGAACCAGAACACACACATGTACATGAAGATGTTCAAATTACTAGGTCCGAAATTAAAAACCGACTCGTTCAAAAAGTCAAACAAGATCCAAGCTTGCCCATCAAGAGAATTTATGACTCCGTTGTAAGAGAGCACGGACAGGGGGTAGGGTCTGTTGAGTCTATTCCGCCTTTCTCATATGTAAGAAGTGCAATGACTCGAGCAACACAGGATTTGGTACCAAATATTCCATGGGAAGTAGATGATGTGGAAATTGAGGGCACATGGGCAGAGACATGGTCAGGGGATTATTTTCTTCTACATCAAGATAACGATTGGGGAATTTTGCTTTTCGCCACCCCAGAAAACCTTGAAGGCTTGAGCAGATGCACAGACGTCTATGTGGACGGTACCTTTCGCACATGTCCCCGTCCATACAGCCAATTCTTTACCGTCCATGGTAAATATAGAAATCGGGTGATATTATTCGTAAGCTACTTAGTTACTGGAAAAAATACCGGACAATACCGACAAATTTTGCAAACTTTGAAATTGAAGATTCGACAGCTTACAGGTCATAGGTGGCGTCCAGTAAGAGTTATTTGTGATTTTGAGCAATCTCTTATAACTGCTATTCAAACAGATCTTCCCCGAGTTCATCTTAGTGGCTGCTACTTTCATTTTACAAAAGCTCTTTGGAGAAATGTACAGACCCTTGGATTGGCAAGGCCTTACAGACAGAATGAAAGCCTCAGGAAATGCATCAGAAAAGTTATGGCTATTGGATATTTGCCCTTGCTTTTAGTCAGGCAAAACTTTAACATTCATCGAAATGCTAACAGCACAAGGCGTTTGGAACGCCGTTTCCCTGCCATAAATGACTTTTTCAATTATGTACAGCGCAATTATTTGAATGGTAATTTCTCACCTGCCATGTGGAATGTTTTCGAGAGGGACATGGACAATAGAAGCAACAACTTTGTGGAAAGTAAGTATCTCAATATTAGTGGAAAATAAAATTATTCTGTCCCAATTGTTTCTCATCTCCGTATAATCATCGCTTAGGCCACACCAAATTATTTACATGTACTGTATTTTCATACAAAAAAAGAATGAATGAATGATTTTAAAATCCATTATCCTCTAGACTTAGGGAGCACCCACTTGATAATTCTTTTTTTTTGGGGGGGGGGGGATCCTGACTGAAATTTTTTTCGGCAAATAGTGGTCCTGCTTATTATTTAAGCGCGCAACGTTTGTTTTCCATAATATTTAACCTGATATTTTACGGTCGGTGTCATGATCCTTCCTTTTTATTTACGCAGGATTTCAGTCCTAACTTTTTTTTCAGACAATTCTGAAGTCCTGATTTTTTATTTCAAATTTGATTAAAAGCCCCCTCCCCCCTTAAAAATAAAATGGTTATCGGATTTATGGTTTTCTGTTTCTTTATTTTCGGCTACGACTAGCACAATTTGTTGTCTTGAAATATTTTGATACTAATACTGATGAGATGAGATGCGATTCATCGAAAAGTGCGTTTATCTGCCATATTCAAATTAAATTAACAGTGGTATCTTTAATATTGTACATTTTTCATGGCATCAATTGAGGATTTGATGGTCGCAAATTTAGTTTACTGGAGACGCTTCAGAAATAAAATTATGTTACCTCCATTCTAATGCGAATTAAGGCTTTAACGTTTTTGTAATCCGGAAGTTTTACCCGAGCATGCGTTAAGCATTTCACGAATTCAATCGTGCATTTCATACCCTCAAATTTCCGACTTGAATAGTAACTTTATTTGCAAAATAACACCCATACAGCAAATTACAACAACGAAGAACAAACACAATACAATGTACATGTAACGCAACAAAAGACATTTCTAAAACGGGTTTAAACAACTGGTCTGCAACATGTGCAATGTACTATGACCAATGTGGACCACAATCTAGCGATTCTTTGATAAAGTCACAAACATAGATCACTAGTTCATATTTAGAATTTAGTATATATTTTAGCTTAATTTAATTATGCAGCCAACATTGACGTTACATTGACAGTTTTCATTAGAATGAAATTTGAGATAATAGTTTTCTCATTTTTTTTCTTCAGGTTTCCATAGGGCATGGAACCAGTCTGTTGTAGTCAGGCATCCTTCGATATGGAAGTTCATAAGATGCCTTAAATATGAACAGGCAAATTCAGAAATTTGGACGATTTCTGGTCCGCTGTCAGCCACTTAATAGCATCCTTTGTATAGAGACACCATTTTCATTCGAAGCTAAATTTTGTTGTATGCTTAAATCTGTTCAAGAATAAAATTTTATTGTTATTCGGTCTTTACTATTTAAAAAGATAGCATCTATATAAATGCGTCTATTCCCATATAGTCTGTATTTCAATAATGATTTTGTTCATTCTTTAATTTCCGTTCAGTTTTTAGTTGACATATTTGCAAAGGTCCACAACTTCTACAGTGCAAAGTAATATGTAGAATAAAATAAGATAAGAAAAGAAGAATTACATTTGAAATATACCAAACAAAGTTACTCGGAGGTCACCCCTTGATCTGTAGTGTCAGTGGTCTTCAGATGACACCGGTTTTAGCTCTCTTGCCAGCCATTTTTATTGTCTGTTCTTCGACCATTTGTCAGTCTGTTTACCATTCATTGACAGGACTATGTGAGATTATTTCATTGTCATCCCTTGGCGTCTGTCATCTATTAACTTTTCACATTTTCATCTTCTTTTTGAGAACCACTGAACAGAATTTAGTCAAACTTTAAATAGATGTTCCCTATGAGGTCCAACACAAGAGGTTTCACGTGTACTTGTCGTATTAAAAGTCGTAAAAAATATTTCCGCCATGGGGCTTAAAAGATTCTAATTGGCATTCTCAAGGACAAGAAATTTGGTATATGATTGGTTGATTGATTTTTGGTGTTTTAACGCCACTTTCAACAATATTTCAGCTATATCATGGCGACCAGTTTTAGTGGTAGAGGAAGCCGGAGTACCCGGAGAGAACCACCGACCGTGGGCAAGCAACTGGTAAACTTTATCACTTGCGGCTGCGAGTCGAGTGAACCCTTTTTGTCATTTACAAAGCCGGGCACGAACCCACGTCGCATTGGTGATAGGCTTGTATGAGTTGTTAGATCCAACGACCTAACTCATTGAGCCACCCGGGCCCCTAATTTGGTATATGTGTTGTTTGTTTTCCTGACCCCGATGTCATAAAGAAAATTCTTTGCTGAGCAAGATTATTAGCTGTCGGAAATATGGGCTGTCGGAATAATGGGTTGTCGGAGTAATGGGCTGTCGGAGTAATGGGCTGTCGGAGTTATGGGCTGTCGGAATAATGCTACGCTTCCGTTATCACAACAGTCCATCATGTACACCTACATTGTTTCCTAGGCAACCAGCTGGTTTCAAGAAATAGATATTCTCCTTCTACTACCTGTGGATTATGATATTTCTCCACTCGAAATTTTCAAATTTTAAAGTGGAGAAATATCCTAATCCACCACCAGCAAAAGGAGAATCTATTTTTGAAATGACCAAAAACCTGAAAAATATTTCAAAGCTGTTAATTTCAGTCATTATTATACTCGTTAATGACTGTATAAAGGAAATTGGTGGGAATTCTCATGCAGAAATTTAACTACCATGGTTAATAAAAACATGAAATTTAACCAACCTGATAAACACATTAAGAATAGGAGAAATGACAACAGACTGGATACAACATTATGTGATAAAGTTTGTCAGTGACATACATGTATGACAGGTCGGTGGTTTTCTTCTGCTACTCGGAGTTCCTCCATCAATAAAACTGACCACCACAATATAACTGAAATATTATTGATAGTGGCATTAAACACCATAACACTAAGCCCATTTTTTTTTTTAAATGTCTTTCCATGACAAAATCAATTTGTCAAAATGGATAATAAAGGGTGAAGCTCTTTTAACAATAGGCTATACAAATTTTAGTCACATGACTTGTATTCATAGTCAAATATCTTTTCACCGGAAATGTAAAAATATTGAACAAAATAGTATTTAAAATCGCAATAAAATTTATTTCAATGAGAAATCCTGAAATCTTTTATTGTTCATATTCTGAAAAATTCAAATAAACTCAAATGAAAATTCTAAAAGAAAACTTATAATATCCACACAAAGCTTTATGCCAACGATGTAATTTTACTGTCATCTACATCAAAGGACTCCAGAATAAATTAAATAAACTGAATGTATACTGTAACGATTGGTGTCTAATATAAATGTCACTAAAACAAAAGTTCTGGTGTTAAACAGGGCAGGCAGACACTTTAAACAGAAGTTCTTATTTAATGGTAATGAAATTGAATGTGTTTCTCAGTATAAATACCTAGGAATTCAATTTTGTGCATCAGGATCATTCTCTCCTGCTCAAAAGGAACTATATAGTAAAGCCCTTAAAGGGTATTATAAGCTACGCAGAGACTTTATTTCATTTGGAACAAACGTTAAAAACTAAGAAAAATTACATATTAAATTCAGTAAATATATCTTGGGGGTTAATAAACAAGCAACAAATTTTGCAACACTTTCAGAGTTAGGTCGATTCCCACTTCATTTTGATATTATCAAATCAATGATTCGTTATTGGAATAGACTAGAAAACTTAGATTCTAACTTTACCTTGTTAAAAGATGCATATGAAGAATCAAAAAAAATATTTGAAATCAAAATCCCCTCTTGGTATGGTTCAATAACATTACTTATTAAAAATATTAGAGGACTAAAAGAATTATCTAATGTGTCCAAACATAATTTCAAATCTTCTTATAAAGATGTCATATATCAAGTCTATAAAGAGAATTGGGGAAAACAAATGTTAAAACATTCAGAAGGTAAACTGTAACTACAGCAAATTCAAAACAAACTTTGGACTTGAAAAATATTTATGTATATTGAAATCCTTTTAGCAGAGGAGAAATTTTACTAGGTTTCGTATTTCATCACACAGATTACAAATTGAGAGGGGGCGATATCAGGGTGCTCTCTGACAAGACAGACTTTGCCTCTGTTGCACATCTGGTGAGATAGATGATGAGAAACATTTTCTAACATCATCTTCTACATGTTCTGAAATAAGAACAGAAATGTTCAGCAGGATCAATAATATCTGTTAAAACTTTCATGTCCTCAATCCAGAACAGAAATTATATTGGCTTCTTAATAATGAAAATGAGGAAATTCTAGCCAGTATTTGTAATTTGATAAAACAAGCACAATATAATTAAATAATTGCTCTTTTACACTGTGCACAGGCTGGCATGTTTAGAAAGGAGAAATATAATATAAATTGATAATATTTCTAAATAAATAGAATAAATTTAAAGAAAAACACATATTACTGGGTTTGATCTGAATTTCTTCTTAATTCATTTTAACACTGTCGCTTGGTGCACTCTGTAATTGAGCAATAACATGATGACATATTTCCTCCAACTAGTTCTCCTGCTCTAAACACGAGGTGACAAATCCGAATGAATAATAATAGATATAATAATTAACTAATCTTTTTTTTAATTTATATATAGTATATAATAAGTATTTAATATTACCGGTATATATAATTATTTACTATATAATTGTGAGAAAATGCAATTAATAGACGGGGTGTGTCAGAAACACCGTCCCTTGGTGTTTTTAGCAGGTTTACTGCTTGTTAAGGAATATGCAACATATGTAAAGTTTCACACTGGATGTGAGATATAGGGGACAAACCAGAACATGATCCACTAAATAATAATAATTATATTTATATTTTTAGAAATATAAAAACCTCAAACTATGTCCTTTTTCTTTTGTGTGTATGTCTCATTTATCAATCATGAATGTTTGTATTGTTAATGATGCCTCATGTGGGCCCTATGATTAGGCAATACAATGTATTCTATTCAAAGCGTTATGTGTAGTACGTCATTTGTTAGTGTGTACTGATCATGAAATACACACATGTGCCAGGTCGCATGCAACCTGGGATGAATTTCATGAAAGTCCATGCATTTATACTTTGTGTGAGCTGGTGTCAAATAGAAAGAGCAGCTCGCCTTCGTCTTCAGCTAGGGAATCTGTTACATCTACATGCGATCCGCGATTCAAAAACATGAAATGATTCTGACAAAACAAGCATGACAGCAGGGAATTATAAAACAAGCTTTATAATTCCCCGATGACAGGTAAGTTTTTTCTTTTTATGGCAAGCAGCTTTGCTTGAAAAACATTGATTGCATTTTCATTTGACCCTCATTCCGCTTTTGATAAGCTCAAAACCCGTAATTATATAGAATATAAAAAAAAATTGACATTAGGTCGATTCTAGGTCCTGCAAAAATACATTCAGTGGACCTACTTGATATCTGCTGGACCTGTTCTTACCCTTTATCTTGCACACTCACATTGTGACAAAAAATATGTAAATCTGAGCAAATGACTTTGATATCAGAATTTTTATTTTCGACAAAAGAGTCAACTAATTCTGGGTCAAAATAGTTCAAGCCCCCTCTCAAAAAAAAGTGTTTTGACACTTCATGCTATAAGAAACTCGAAAAAGTCTAAATGGTAAAAACCTCAGAAAACGATTTTCAGACATTGCAACATACATGCATAGGCACATTCAATAACCTCCTAAGGCCCCTTCAGAAACCTTTCCTCCCACATCCTTTAATATCCCCCCTTTAGGCATCAACTTCCTCTTAGGTGGGGGCATACATGTTCTATGGAAACATTTCTTCTAGTTATTCGTCTCTCATGCCTCTCTTTTAAGACAGCCAAATGTTGGATATAGACTTCGCCCTTAAACAGGTTGTGCCTGTCTCATATTAGTTGTAACCCCATTTCCTGGCCCAGAATTATAAAATCTCTGTCTTTCAATAAACAAATTAATGTTATCTATCTTCGTTATATTTTTTGTTGTGTCATTCTCAATCATTGTAATCACTGTATTTGATTGGTTGTCATTTATGCACCCACTAATTTGCCAATACAATATAGATTCTATTCTGTATACATGTCATTTGAAGATTTGGAGTTCCCTCCCCCTTTTTCATCACTTGAGAAATGCTACAAAACAGATGCATATAATGGTGGAGAGTGTGTTTCATTTGACATATTAACATGTGCTAATAAAAAATAAATTAAACCAATTTAATAATATCCCGACCTTTTATTTGTGGTCTAAAAATAAACACAAGTTTCCAGAAAGTTCTTTTTAAAGGAATTTCTAGGTTTCCTCTGACGTCATATATCATCTTTCTTTAGAATACATTGGAATCCGGTTTGAAATCCTTATACATTTCAATGAACATTCATCATTCGTATAGACAACGTGAACATAATTATCCTCATTACAAATTTGCTACACGAAATTTAAAAGACGGCGGATTTTCGGAAAACACATGATTTATTGGGGGAATACCATGCGTATTTCAACATATTGTCATTCCCATTAAATAAAAATTATTTTGCTTGACATAAAAATCATTGAAGAATTGTTTAATGGTCACTTTTCAAAATACCTGTCTTCTGTTAAATCAATAATTTCATTTTCCTCCGGCTTAGGGTCAACATCCATCGTTTCCACGTCCGACATGGTTGTTTTCGATCTCGTGAGATTTCACCTGTTTCTCTTTTGTGTGTGTGGCAAGGCAAAAATATGACAGGGAACCATTCTTATTCTTTATCACTTATCACTTAAACGTTTTATATTAACGTACGGCGTGTAACAAGTTAAGAATTCTATTTGACATTGTTGAAAAAAAATGTTTAGAAAACGAAAATATTGTGATGAAGAAAAACAGAATGATGAGAATAAACTGAAGAAAGCTGTTAGAAATGGAGATGAAATAATGGTCCGAAGGCTGGTTAAAGGAGGCGTTATTCTTAATTCCAAATCACGACGTGATTGGGTATGGAAAATAGACGTTTATGGTTTAGAAACTTTCTTTGACTTTAAGTTTAACTGTTAACCCTCCCCCTTTTCGCGGGAGTCTCCCGCGTAAGAGTCTTATCTCCCGCATGGACTGGGTCTTATGCGCGGGAGACATTAATCTCCCGCACACACCTTTTCCTCCCGCACGATATTCCCCCAACAAAAAAATCAAGTACAATAAAATCTTGACCTACATTTTGCGATCAATATTTCTGGAAATTCCCCATTTGGAACTCCCGCGCTGATGAAAAACGCCGAGAAATACGAATGTAAATGATATCCGGTTATTGATCTGTTTGACACCTTTACAGGTAAATTGGGTCATGGAGATTAATTAAGGTATTGATGATTATACAACAATTATCCACTGATTGACAGTTAATTGGGGATAAGGAAGTGGGTTTGTGGCACACGCTTAGATGATTAGAAGTGTGATAGCGGCAACCTTAGATGCCGAGGAAAACTTCTTATTTCGATCAAACGTGCAATGAATTCATCTCGGATTGAATTGTTATGGCTTGTTTGGGACCAAAGCCGATCAAAGTATTATTTAAGGACTAAGTTCCAGGATGGAATTGATAAACCACAAAAATGCCAAAACGTATGCTATCACCCAACGCACCAGCAGCAAAGTGACTTTTTAATATTAGTGCTCTATGACTTTATTGTTCAGAGCATTCTGTCTTCATTGTTATTGCTTTGTTATAACCTTATGATTATGAATAAATTATAAATGCAGTTTTTATCCTTCATTCATCATATGAAACACTACTAATAAGACAGAAATGTAAACAATATATATTGAAATGGGATGCAGTTGGTTCAATACTGAAACAAACAAAAAGAAAACATCAATTAACAATAAAAACATGCACCAAATATGTCGATAAAAAATGTCCAGTTATTAGACCAAATCTCCAGCCAAAAATTTACAAATCTCCAGTTGTAGCATAGCAACTCTATCACATGTATGCAACTACAAGGTACAATTTTGTGCATTTAAAGGCGACGCACAAAATCTCCCCCTTAGAAGAGTTGGTAGGGGTGAGATCTCCCCCTAGCAGTTCCCAGAGGTTAACAGGTATGGTTTAATATTCTCTCATTCCGACCATTCTACTACTGGTCGAGGACCAATTATCGCCAACTTGCACGTTACTCGCGAGCACATGCGAATTTTGCTAAATCCTACATTTGTATCTTGGCTAATTCAAAAGAAATCAGCCTAAAACCCCATTACTGGCATTAGAAACCATACGGCATACCTCTTAAAATAAACGTCACGTAAATGGACACTTAACGGATACGATAGATTTCAATAACCAAGATATTGAGATTTTGATAAATGACATGTGGATGAAATACTAAAAAGATATGATTTGAAGTCTCGATTTCAACTTGAGATAAGAAAGTAACCGAAGTTGCAGAATAGGCGTGGTAAATACATCTCGACGGATTATGTTCCTTCATTGAAATAGTGAAGCGGGTTCGACCGATGGTTGCCGATTTAATTACACATGTAAATGCACCAGTCATGGGTCAAAGGCCGTAAACAGGCACATAGATTATACATATGGTCGTTTTTATAAATTTTATTGATCTGAAATGATTTTCACAAGTTTTAACAACAAACATGTCTCAAAAATTTTACTAGACCGATCGGGCTACTGATGTTTCACGATCACTAGCCCAAAGTAATTTTTACTAGACTCGGGATAGCGGCTAACGTCGAGGACTGCCCTTGGTTGTATTATGCTTCACTCTGCATAGCCCTTTATTTTTGTACTTGAATAATAAAAAATTTGGTTGTCCTTTATCAGAAAAATTCTGAAAGTAACATTAATACAGTCTTCTATCACTATGGTAACAATTGTTTTACAACATTTCTAGACGACTTTATATCAATTTTTATTTGTTGACAAAATGTCTAGTTGTTAACTTGTGCATTTATTTATTTTTTAATTTTTAGTTTGGATCCACAATTCTACATGAAGCAATTTCAGTTGGTAATCTTGCTATTGTGAAATTATTACTCCAAGCAAATGCAGATGTCAATGCTAAAACTCAAGATAATCGGACATGTCTTCACGTTGCCTCACGTACAGGATGTTCTGGGAACACAGAGATGGTCAAGCAATTACTACAGGCTGGGGCTGATGTTAACATTCAAACAAAGGTATAGTGCAAATAGGGGGTGGGGGTTATGGTGTTACCAATTCTTAGTTTTTTGCGTTTTTTTTCCCCATAGCAGGGGTATTTGTCCTTGGAAATTCCGTATAGTGTGGTATTTGCTTAAGCAATTAGCATGGTACTAGGCAAATACCCTGCTCAAGGGCAAATCCCTTCTTAAAATAGTTTATTCAGAATTACTTCAGTTTCTTCTTTCAACCAGCTATAGAGTAAAGAAAAATGAGTCACACAGAGAAGTAAATACAAATTCAATGCATACATTCTACGTTGTGGTCCTGTGATCAAATAGTAATTGGATTTACTACTACCTGTGTAATCAGTGCCTATCGCCACTAAAGTTGTGATTTCGAACCCCGTTCATGGCGAGGTGTACTCGATATAACATTATGTGATAAAAGTTTGTCAGTGACTTGCGATAGGTCTATGGTTTTCTCTAGGTACTATGGTTTCTTCCACCAATAAAAATGACCGCCAGATATAGCTGAAATATTGTTGAAAGTGGCATTAAACACCATAACCCTAACCCCCTAGCCCAAATACTGACCACCTTCAACAAGTTGAAGAATAAATCACGGGTTGTAGATGACAATTGAAAAAGGTTAAAACTATTTACAGGTTTCATCAATTAGAATTTGATAGTGGAGATGTTAGCCTTAAATGTTTCAACCGAGGAATTTGATAGTGGAGATGTTAGCCTTAAATGTTTCAACCGAGGAATTTGATAGTGGAGATATTAGCCTTAAATGTTTCAACCGAGGAATTTGATAGTGGAGATATTAGCCTTAAATGTTTCAACCGAGGAATTTGATAGTGGAGATATTAGCCTTAAATGTTTCAACCGAGGAATTTGATAGTGGAGATATTAGCCTTAAATGTTTCAACCGAGGAATTTGACAGTGGAGATATTAGCCTTAAATGTTTCAACCGAGGAATTTGATAGTGGAGATATTAGCCTTTAATGTTTCAACCGAGGAATTTGATAGTGGAGATATTAGCCTTAAATGTTTCAACTGAGGAATTTGATAGTGTTGATATTAGCCTTTAATGTTTCAACCGAGGAATTTGATAGTGGAGATATTAGCCTTAAAGGTTTCAACCGAGGAATTTGATAGTGGAGATATTAGCCTTAAATGTTTCAACTGAGGAATTTGATAGTGGAGATATTAACCTTAAATGTTTCAACTGAGCAACTGATAACTATAGTCAGATATCGTATGATGGGAAAATTACTCTTGTTTTTGTTAAGTTCCACAGGGAGGGATAATAAAAGATGAGGAGTACATGCTCTGATTTGTCTCGAGGATGGTTTATTAAAGTCTGTCTTTTTCAGTAATAGCTACATTTTGCTTGTTATTCTTATGTACATCAAGACAAGTCTGTCTGTTACTTGCGACAGGTCGATGGTTTACTCTGATTACTCCTGTTTCCTGTTTCCACGATATAACTGAAATATTGTTGAAAGTGGCATTAAACACCATAAACCAAACCAAATCAAGACAAGTTGAGCATCTTTACGCCTGTCTTCAAAACTGCACCAGTTCAAGCGTTGTAACATAACGCAGACACTAGATCATTACTAATATTAATTAACTTTATACAGGACAAGAGAACAGCTCTACATTTTGCTACTTGGAGAGGAAATCAAGATATTGTACAAGAATTAGTCAGCCATGGAGCTAATGTAAATTTACAAGATGAGGTAACGTCAGTGATTTATAACAGTCTGTACCAAAAACCACTAACCCTAAGCCCCAGTCTAGTAAATATTGAAAAAAAATGGCTTAATCAAATAGAAAACATGCTGTTCAGGCTAGTTTGTTATAAAGGAATGATCATTTAAAGGAGGAGGATTATTTTCTTTGTACCAGATTTTATAGAAAAAACATCTTGACATGAAAGATGTAAAAAAATAATTACTCTAACTCAGCAATTTTCTACAAGAAATTTTGGTGAAAATTACAAATTTACTTATTTGTGTTTTATGTGAAAAAAAGATATCTGTCTTGGAGGTAAATAACAGTCCTCTAAAAATTAAATGGTCTGTCCCTAAGCTAAATTATTTTTTATTGTGGATGAATGGTTCTAGTTTCCTTATATTTCATGAGTTATACATGTACATTTGCATGTATCTTATAGTAAACTGGTGTGTTCAAATTCCACTCATGGCGAGGTGTACTCGATACAACATTATGTATTAAAGTGTGTCTGGATTTGTGGCAGGTCGGTGGTTTTCTCCGGGTACTCCTGTTTTCTCCACCAATAAAACTGACTGCACCAATATAAATGAAATATTATTGAAAATAAAGATTTTTTTTTCTAACATTACAGTTTCTTTCACAATTCAAAAGGAAATAAAATTCATCATCAATATTGTTATAATTACATTACTTCCATTTTTCATTGAAATGTTACAATATGATTGGTTATGAAGTGGTCACATGATTATAAAAGAGATGTTTTACATCCCAATAAAACTCAAACCCGAACTTGCACATGCCTCCATGACGACGTCAGATGTAAACAATCAATGGCGTAGTAATTTCCAACAGCAAATAATCTAACACAAATAAAATTCACAACGAAAAATTCAACTATATTAAATTTTGGTGTGATTTAAATGTAATTATAAGAATTGAATGCATTTTTTTTGTAGTTTTATAGGCATGTAAAAGTGTGGACTGAGGCACATTTTTTGTATGAAGCGCACTTATGCATTCAATTCTTAAATATTTGAACCTTCTGAAAATCTGTTTAGAATTAATTTACTTTATACATGATATAACAGATTTAGAAATATTTATACCACGGTTTTCCGAGTTAAACGGTTAAACAATTGAATGCAAAGCGTGAGATTGTTTAACCGTTTAACTCGGAAAACCGTGGTATGAGCGATTTGTAACATGAAGTAATGCAATCACATCTTAGATCTAGGTCGTTGATTATTGCACAGCTCTCTGATAGTAATAAAACTACAACCCAGATTGAAAAGTGTGCAATATCTCGTATCTGCATGTATTATTTCATAGTTCTGGTATATAAACCATAAAAAGATCGAAGGAAAAGAATGCATTCATGTTACAATTACATTTTTTGTACAGTGAACTCCACCTATTCGAATATCGTATAATAGAATATTGTTGATAATCAGATATTTTTGCAAAATACCAAATAATTTCTTGAGTTTTAAAGGAAAAAACCTGTTTATTTGCATATTTGATAAGCGAATATATCAGGTATGTGGATGAAAAAATCCAGGTAAAAAGTTGGCAAACTTCGTAATAATCGAATATTCTTTTGCATTTTGGACAGGAAGTGTAGCTTTGGAAGTTTACATGTCATAATTTGAAGTGCTCACATACTCCATTGTTGTGTATTTTTATTCGAAAAAGTTTTTTTTTTATAGCATCACATGTTTTTTATTTATATTAAAGGATTTATGGTCACCGTTACATTGGGCAGCTAAATTAAACTATATGCAGAGTGCAAAGGTACTGGTAGAAAATGGAGCATGTCTCAACTGTGTTAATGCTGTAAGTAATTATTTGTTTAACGGGTAATGGTAGTCGGGTTTTTTTTGGTTTTTTTAAATACATATAGTTTATTGTACAAACTCCTGATTTATAATAACCTAAGTAGCCCAGGGTAGCTCACTTAGTGCCCTTGATTGCTTACAAACTCATTTGTACAGGGAAAAAACAAATGAGCATATTATATTTAAGAGAAAAAAAAATCCTTTATTTTTTGCAACATACACACATGTTTTGAAAAATGAACTATTTAACGATGTAAACATTATTTACATAAGATGACGTCCATACAATCACAAAAACAGACAAAAAACAAAGTAATATAAATAAAATAAATTTTCATAATTTTTTTCTAAATGCCCTCTATCTATATAATTATAATTATAATACATATATTTTTATAATGGTAGTCTTAATCCAAACATGTATTATATAAAATTGCATCAGAATGAGTGTTCATAAATTATTTTAAATTATCTTCAGTGGTTGTAATAATGTCAAGAGGGATAGGGCTTGCCACTATGGTGTTTAACACAACTTTCAACAATATTTCAATTATATTGTAGCGGCCAGTTTTATTGGTGGAGGAAACTGGAGAAAACCACTGACCTGTTGCAAGTCACTGACAAACTTTATCACATAATGTTGTATGGAGTACACTGTGCCATGAACAGTGTTCGATCTCACAACTTTAGTGGTGATAGGCACTGATTGCACAGGTAGTTGTAAATCCAACTAACATGCGATCACGACCATGACAGCCCATCTGAAATTATATTAAGTGGTTGTAATAATGACAAGAAGGTTAGAAGCAAAGATAGTGATTTAGCAGGAAAATGAGTGTGTGGTTTGTCTTGTACAACCGAAGACTAAAAAAGTGGTATTTCTGCTTTTCCGCTAAGCATGCCGTATTAACGAGAAAGTTCAAATACTGGTTGGTTCAATATCAGAATAATCTGTCCCGAGTGGTGCAATATGTCTATCCACAGACTGTTGTTTCAGTGAGCTAGTGCTATCAAAAATCCAACTCAGCGTGTTGGTCTTACTATCCACAGACTGTTGTTTCAGTGAGCTAGTGCTATCAAAAATCCAACTCAGCGTGTTGGTCTTACTCTAGTACAAATTGGAAAGTTGTGAGGTCGAACCCCTTTCATGGCGAGGTGTACTCAATACAGCATTATGTGATAAAGTTTGTCAGGGACTTGCGACAGGTCGGTGATTTTCTCCCGGTATTCCGGTTTATTTAACCAATAAAACTGACCGCCACAATATAACTGAAATATTATTGAAAGTGGTGTTAAATACCATAAACCATAAACCTAACGAATGTATATGAAAAACAAACACAGTGCAACCTGTTTAAACCGAACTTTGAATAAAATCCCAGTGTAGGAAATCTTCATTTATTTAAATTGTATAAACTGTACACATGTCTACCGGTATTATGAACACAAAAGCTGTTACCAAAAGGAGGTTTGGCTTAGACTGTTTTTCTGTTCTCTTTTACATGTGTAATTGTTACAGGTACATTGTATACTTTCATTAATGTGCATGCTCTGTTCCATATGTATACCTATCACCACTAATGTTATGAGTTCGAATCCCACTCAGACGATACAGCATTATGTGATCAAGTTTGTCAGTGACTTACCACAGGTCAGTGGTTTTCTCCGAGTACTTTGGTTTCCTCCAAACAATAAAACTGACTGCCACGATATAACTGAAATATTGTTGAAAGTGGCGATAAACACCTTAAACCTAAGCCAACCATATGTGTTATAATTGTTATGTAATTCCAAGGAGAAGACTTCATAAGTTGGTAAAAATTGTGTCTGATCCTTTTTGTCTTTATGAGCAAATAAAATTGTTTATAAACTAACCTGTATAAACAAAAAGAAGTACAATTTTCGCACATCTATTTTTGAATAATTTAATATAATGTGAAGACTGCAATCTGAAGGCTGATTCTCCTGGAGCAACATTAGTTATTCATGATAACCTGGGTTGTTATTGTGACGTTGCCAACATATTCAGTCACCAACGATAAATTCAAATAGTCCTTTGAAATAATCATAATAAAAATCGAGGAATCATTAAGTTTTATTGTAAAAATAAAATTTAGGAATATTTGAAATTTTTTAACAGGTTATACTTATGTAACCCGTTTGGAACAGTTTACGCTTTTCATTAATCGCTTCACAGTTTATTAACTGCCCCAAACCAGGTTATATCGTATGACCTGTTCAAAAATTAAAAATATTCCTTAATTAAATTCCTTGTTATTTAACAGATTGAGAGCAGTCCACTCCATGAAGTTATAACAAATGGCCATGTTGAATTAGCTAAATACTTAATATCAGAAGGTTCAGTTGTTACAGGTAAAACAAAGGTAGGTTTACATCAATCTAATTAAATAAAAAATTGTTTGTGACATACATAATGTATATAGAATATCGTCAGTTTTGAAGGTCGAGACAGACATTATCGCTACATGTAGTATCGCAGCGAGTTCGATAGGATGAGCTGTGATAATATATGTTGAGACCTTCAAAACTGATGTTATTGTTTTTATCAGTGACATCATTATGTGCTTTGACTTCACATTTCCCTATAATTTGTAGAATCACGATCAGTCTGTTGATACTGAAAATATCACTCGGAGAGTAATTATTGGCTGTCTCCCACAAAAAGCTCAAACAGCTATTGGCTGTCTCCCACAAAAAGCTCAAACAGCTATTGGCTGTCTCTCACAAAAATCTCAAACAGCTATTGGCTGTCTCCCACAAAAATCTCAAACAGCTATTGGCTGTCTCCAATGAAAAGCTCAAACAGCTATTGGCTGTCTCCCACAAAAATCTCAAACAGCTATTGGCTGTCTCCAATGAAAAGCTCAAACAGCTATTGGCTGTCTCCCACAAAAAGCTCAAACAGCTATTGACTGTCTCCAATGAAAAGCTCAAACAGCTATTGGCTGTCTCCCACAAAAAGCTCAAACAGCTATTGACTGTCTCCAATGAAAAGCTCAAACAGCTATTGACTGTCTCCAATGAAAAGCTCAAACAGCTATTGGCTATCTCCCACAAAAAGCTCAAACAGCTATTGGCTGTCTCCCACAAAAAGCTCAAACAGCTATTGGCTGTCTCCCACAAAAAGCTCAAACAGCTATTGGCTGTCTCCAATGAAAAGCTCCATTTATGGATCAATAAACAGTTAAACCTTGTTATCTTAAACTCTGTTGTTTTCTTGATGCCAGGAGGGTGCTAGTTCTTATGTTAACTAAAGGAAAATAATTCATTCATTTAGGTGCTATTTTTATTTTAGTTCATCAAGTCCAACAGAATTTCGCTGGTAAATGTACCCAAAATATTTCATTATAGCATCCCCCCTAAGAGAGGTGGTCTTATATGAGAGAGACTAATGTAACAATAAATCTATTTGTTTGTTACTTTTATTACAGGGTGTGTTTCAGTTGTTGGTTGATAGCAAAGGTTTAAAGACGGAAGATAGGATTTCTTTGTGTGAAACTTTTATACATGCTGGTTATCCAATTAAAGAAAATATTCAACTACCACAAATTTTATCTAGAAAGCCACACATGGACCCAGAATTTGTGAAATATGTTCAAAATCAGCAATCGGAAGTTTTGACGTTAAAATCAATATGTCGGATATGTGTCAGAAATAACTTGATCAAAATGACGAGAGGGTATTCTATTAAAAGAAAAATATTTGAACTTCCGTTACCGAAATTATTGCAAAAGTATGTTGATTTTGATAGGTAGTATATATTACGGTAAAGTTTTACAAAATGGCAGCGATTTTATTTTTGTTATATGATTATGTTATTGTTAATAAATATTTCATATTAATTTTGTTTTTAACTGAAAAATAATCTAAGAGAAATTGGTTTGGTTTGGTTTATGGTGTTTTAATGCCACTTTCAACAATATTTCAGTTATATCGTGGCGGTCAGTTTTATTGGTGGAGGAAACCGGAGAAAACCACTGACCTGCCGCAAGTCACTGACAAACTTTATCACATAATGTTGTATCGAGTACACCTCGTCTAAGCGGGATTCGAACTCACAATGTTAGTGGTGATAGGCACTGATTGCATAGGTAGTTTTAAATCCATCTACCATATCGAAGTACATGTATATATTGACAAGTTCAGACTTGGAAAAATGACGAAAAATGATATATAAAGAATGACGTATTTTCAAAATATTAGAATTGTTATGTTGTTATGGAAACTGTTTAATACTCATCAGTTACATAACAAATCCAAAACAACAGTTTTCATTTGAATTGACCCATAAGTGATAGAAGATTGGTTGATTTATTGATCGATTGATGCTAAACATTTGAAAAAAATCTTGAGTCAGGGGAAACATATCCCCCCTCCCTAGAATTATTGATTGATTGATTATTGCTTAAAGTCCAGTGAGCATTTTTTCAGCTATATTCATGATGAGAACAAGTTCATCAATATTTAAAAATGATGTAGGAATGCGAGAGGAATTGGACAACAAGGGCAACAACTCTTGACTGCTACTAGAGTCGAGTAGGAATTGAACAACAAGGGCAACAACTTTTGACTGCTACTAGAGTCGAGTAGGAATTGAAAATTTAGTCTTTTTACTGTAGTGGCTACAATGAACTTACTCTTTTTGAAAATCTACAAAAGAGATCTAAAGTGGATGGAGTATGGTGCTCTCTAGTCTCCAAACATGTTGTTACCCACTAGTCCATAGTCAGTCTACAAAAGAGATCTAAAGTGGTTGGAGTATGGTACTCTCCAGTCTCCAAACATGTTGTTACCCACTAGTCCACAGTCAGGCTTTTTGTATTATAACCTGCTGACAGCCCCCTATCAAGAGGGTATCCTCTGTCTGTCACATAATTGGAAGGTGCTGGGCAACTCTGTGGGTAGAGGCCTGTGAACCTTCACCAGTACCCAAGTACTTCATAAGTTTACAACTTGTGTCTTATCCATTTGTCTTGTTTTGTATGACAATAAAATATGTTTAAAGTAAAGTACCCAAGGGGGATAAAGGAGGACCAACTGTAATCAAGGTTACTGGTTAGGGGTTAGCGTCATGGTATTTAACACCACTTTCAACAAGATTTCAGTTGTATTGTGGCGGTCACAGTTTTATTGGTGGATGAAGCCTGATTGCCCAGAGAAAACCACTGACCTGTCGTAAGTCACTGACAAACTTTATCACACAATGTTGTATGGAGTATACCTCACCATGAGCGGGATTTGACCTCATAACTTTAGTGGTGATAGGCACCGATTGCATAAGTAGTTGTAAATCCTACTACCATACTGTCATGACCATGACGGCCCCTTTGGGTTTGGTTTGGTTTATTGTGTTTAACGCCACTTTCAACATTATTTCAGTTATATCGTGGCGGTTGGCCCCTTTGGGAGTAAACCAAAGGGCCTAAACAATATATCATACGGTATGGAGAGAATTTTCTTCTTTTTTTTTAAATTTATTCACAGCTTACAAAATGTGAAAGAACTTATTGAAATGACTGGCAAATTAAGTCAATATTCCAGTTATAGGAATAAACCGAGATTTGGAAGATGTGTTGACATTCCCAACAGAGTGAAAAAAAAGGTAGCACTTGTGAACTTGCTGCAGTCTTATCATACATGTAATTAATGTATATATGTAAGACATAATAGTGTCCCCCCGGACAATATTTTATAGAGATTGCGATATGAAATAGTGTCCGGTGCTATGAAATTGTGTCCTAGTGTTAGGGTAAGACATTCTATGAAATGGTGTCCTAGTATTAGGGTTAGGGTAAGACATAATAGTGTCCTATGTTAAAGTGTCCCCCCGGACAATATTTTATAGAGATTGCGATATGAAATAGTGTCTGCTGGACACCATAACATGTGTAAAAGTGTCCGGCGGCCATTTTGAACTAGAGGACATAATTAAATGCTACATATACTCCTCCCCTCTTCCTTAAATGGAAAATGGTCGAAACCTTAGTAGCCCAGATGAGGATTTCTGTATTTGAATTTAATACCAAATATTAAAAGAAATAAAAAAAACTTAAAACTACAGCCAGACCTATCTGTATTATCTGAGGAAAAACAATACATTTGTATCATAAATTTTGTGTCTACAGAGGTCAACTACTCTTGGGACTAAAAAAATGATTAATCTGATGCAGGGGGGGGGGCGCACCCAGCGCTTGCCCCCCCCCCCCCCCCTAAAATTGAAAAAAATGGTGGTTTTTCACACGAAATACCCCAAAAATGTTCGCGCCTCCCTCCACTCGGCGCTATTATTTTAAGTGCGCCCCCCCTCTCTAACTTGAAATCCTGGATCCGCCCCTGTGGTGTACTTAATTTGAACATAGACTCTTGAGGAAAGGACCTTCCCCTTCTTGTATTTAATTTTTGGTAGCTAATAGTCTTTAATTCTTAGACTTCCAGACTAACAGAATAATTTGAACTGTAAACTAAGAATAGGCGAAGATTTATATTTAGACAGGAGTTTTGGACACAATTTGTAAAAAGGATATTAGGATTGCTGTATTATAAGCCGTGACCACAAAACAAAATATTTGAAGTGAAAATTCAAGACTATTGGTTACTAAAAATAAACTAAAACAAATAGAGCAAAATTAGGAAAAGGTGGGGGGGGGGGGGGGGGTGTCCTTTCCTCAAGTGCCTGTGATTATGAATCTAATTTTGTCTATTTGGCATGAAATGTCATTGTTGTATGTGAATAGAAGTCCCAGTATCCTGTATGCTCAAAATTTAACCACAGCTAAAATTGGCGATACAGATTTATATGAGACTCAGGATTGTTATTACAAAGATTTGCAAGTTTACTTAGTTTGGGCAGTGTTCAAAGAGAGTTAACTCTAGTGTTTCAGAGTTCAACTTTTCCATTAGTCATTTCAGTGAGTGAGACCGATTTGCCACACTCGAGGCGAGTCCGCTAACCATTACACCACCAATGCGGTTCGTTAGTCATTTTAAATCTACTTACAAATAGATTTAATAAAACATAATCTCTTTCAGATACATATAAAATATAATTAGTATGTCTCTAGCTCTAGCTTTCAAAAGGGATAGTATATGTTATTCAGCTATCAGACAGGGTATATAATGTGACATTCCCGGCTTAGGATCTATATTCCCTGAGGCGCAGCCGAAGGGAATATATATACAATACTTGTGCACTGTCGAAGCATATGGGTAATATGTGTATGAGGCTTAGAAACGCGGGAAAAGGCGAGGCTTCGCCGAGCCTTTTCCCGCGTTTCGCGCCGAATACACATATTTACCTATATGCTTCGACAGTGCACATGTATTGTATTTATCCTGCAATTCTAAATCGTAAATAAACGTTTACTGGACGATGATAAAAGTATTTGAAATAATTTTGTGTATGTATTTGAAAACAATATCCCCCGATGTGCCCCGTTTTGCATTTGTATGTTCTATTTATAACTGACCAATATCAAAAAATGTTCTATTTATAACTGACCAATATCAAAAAATGTTCTATATATAACTGACCAATATCAAAAAAAATATTAGGCAGGCTATATTGGTCGGTAAATGCTGTCATTGCAGGATAAATAGCATAAGCCGGGAATGTCACATTATATACCCTGTCTGATAGCTGAATAACAGATATATTACGGATTTAACCTTTTTTTTTAAATACAACATCCAACTGTATTAAATAAATTTGCCTCTTTTATTTTCATTTTTCGTATCTCTAGATGTCCGTTTCCGTACCTTTGACGTCATTCTTCAATGACGTCAAAATATGTGTCACGTCATATTTCATGTATAGGGTGTCTCATGAAGGAAAATACTGTACTAAATTTCTAAATCAATACAGTTTCATATGTAGTAAATTTTATAAACTTTATAAATTTAACATTAATATATCACATAACAAAACAACGGGTTTGCGAAACAGTTTCAATAATTTAAATGTTAACAACATGTAAATAAAACCTTGGTGTGGCCCCATGACGTCGAAAGTTTTCAAGGCTCAACGTTTTGTTTATTTGTTATGGTACAGCCGTGGAACATAGGAGTTTGCTGAATCGATCAGGTATTTGTAACGGAATTAACCGTTGTAATATTTTTTTGTTCATGCAGCCGTTTTGAGTATAAAAACAGCATTTAATTTGGTAAAAATACATTTATTATTCCGTAATATACCATTGATTCAGTGAAGCGTAATGTTTTGTCGTCCATGTTTTAATCCGTTTTGGGGACTGAAATATATACCC
This sequence comes from Bathymodiolus brooksi, assembly GCA_963680875.1. NCBI lineage: Eukaryota > Metazoa > Mollusca > Bivalvia > Mytilida > Modiolidae > Bathymodiolus > Bathymodiolus brooksi. The sequence goes on from OY804589.1 coordinate 27,858,082, forward strand.
CGTCTGTTTTCCGAATATATGCTGACATTCAGGGTTGAAGAACCAATGAAAATATGTGTAACAAACTAAATTCGTAATATTATTTTACATAGCTGCGGAACAGTCAATCGTAACTACTCGGCCATTCTCGCTACCCTGCAAATAACCTCGTATGCATTAGGCGTATAAATCGCACTACTTTTCACATGTCAGTTACATGAAAGTTTGATAAAGTTATATTTTAAACAATTTTCTATATTTCAATTAAAGTTTTAATTAGTTTTGCATGATTAGATTTTACTTAGTATGTCTTCCATATTGGATTTTGGTGGACTATATTTTTGTGCGGTTTAACTTAACTTAACTTCCGGCAAACAATTTAAGAAGAATTTCTACTATGTACGTAAGAGGTAATTTCAGCGTAGCGAGAATGGCCGAGTAGTTACGATTGGCGGAACCGTAGCTCTAATGGTCTTATTTGGTGACCATAGATTACCAACAGAGACCAAGAGAGCTACGGTTCCACATCTAATAATTTACAGTATTCAAAGACATGCCATATGACATCTGTTAATCTAAGCCATTCTCTATCCAGAGTTGTTCCTGCTACGCTACTTTTTTTTATAGCGTAGCAGGAACGACAACTCTGGATAGAGAATGAATCTAAGCATGTAAGCAAAAAATTAAAACCAATCATATTAAACCTGGGAGGTGAAGCCAAACATAATCCTCAGAATTATACATCGACTTCAATATCTAATCGACAAAAGTTAAATATAGTAATTAGATTCACCTCGGACACTAATTTATATCTCTTTTTTGATTGACTTCAATTTTTATTATAGTTTATTTATTTAATTGCATTTTCAGTGATTTTACACCCATAAAGGTCAAACAATACAGTAATACAAACATTAATTAATACAAACAATACAGTAATACAAACAATAAGTAATACAAACAATAATAACACAATACAACATTTTTTACAAAAGAAAGAGTCTTTGACCGACATGGACCCTTTACCTTAATTCTATAAAAATAAAATTCATATTTTCCATTACAATAGAGGTAAAATCCCGAGGATATCTGCTGATTTCACCTCCTCCAATTATTAAATGTCAGGATATCATGATAAGAGAATTATCACTCTCAGATTAAACAGACATCAATATCAGCACAGCGGGGCACTGATATACATGTAATATGATAACACAATTTCCATATGTGATGTAATTGTTAGCGTGCTCGCATCGAGGTGCGGTAGATCTAGATTCGAGCCCCGGTTGGATCAAACCAAAGACTAGTCACTATAAAATTGTTATTTGTTTCTTCTCCATTGAGCACGCAGTACTACTGAGTAAGAGCGAAGTCGACTGGTTGGCTTGGAATCATGATAATTAATGTGTCAAATGGGGCGACATGTCTACCCGTGTACTGTTGTTTCAGTGAGCTAGCACTCTACAAACCCAACTCGGCAATAATAATTCACTCGATAGTATCGCCGTTTCTGTATGAGAAGTATTTGACTCAATGTCGGCAAGAACAAAGTACATTTAAGTAAAATTACGATGCCTGGATTTAATAGTACCAAAGAGCTGAGGTGGATTTTTTTTTATAATGCTAGCTGACTGAAACAGCAGCTCCATTCGGATATATTCCCCTGATTCCGATGATAATGTGTCCGAGTGGGTGGCATGTCTATCCGCGGACTGTGGGTGACGTGTCTATCCGCGGACTGTGGGTGACATGTCTATCCGCAGACTATGCGCTAGCACTATAAAATTTAACTAAGGGTGTTGGTCTAGTACAAAACAGACCTAATCATCATCTCATTGAAAATTAACCCGTTCTCACCATGATATAGCTGAAAAAAATGCTGAGTTGACGTTAAATAACAATCACTCACTCACTCACTCCCGATTTCGAATTGCAGCAAATACAAATTTTATAGTCTTTGGTTCCACCAGTGACTAATATAAAAATAAAATGTCCCTGGTTCCACATCCGTAAACGCCAGTAAAAACAACGGTTATCCGGTTACTTGCTTTTCTCTCTACGTAAAACATATATAGATATTTTATTGCGCTGTTAGGACTTTTTATTAATAATCAATAGAGAATTTTTTATTTTTTTTTCGCTTCAGGGGAGAAATCCATGATATAACGATATATACATTAGAGCTATTTGATTAAAATTAGACGTTTGGTTTATTAAAAATATTTGGCGATGCATTACAGTAAAAGTACATGTGGTATTTTTATTTTCGCTATTTTCGAAGTCAGTAAGAAACCAAACAAATAAAAGAAAAAAAACTCTCCACATTTATAAACCTACTCGAGTTAAAACTCAAAAACAAAGTGTAGTTTTAGCCAAGTTTAATTATTCCGTTCGTTTTTTTTTTTTATTTATATGAGCCTATGCGATATTAGAAAATCTGAAGTAAAAACAATCAAGTTTATTGTCCCATTTTTTTCTCGAAAGATTGATTGATTGTTGCTTTACATCCAGCGAGCAGTATTTCAGCTTTATTCACAGGACGAGAACAAGTTCAATAATATATAAAAACTATATAGAAATGAGGGCTGAGATGGGTCAACCGACCGCCGGGGTCAACGACATTTGATTTACACTGATAACGTATGTAGAGTTAGATAGGGACGCAAACAATTAGTCTGTTGTAGCTAAAATAGTCATATACTCTTTTTCAAAACCTACAAAAGAGATCATTAGCGTGCAAGGGAACGTGGCATTCTCCAAACACCTTATCCACTATCTCCAAAGATTTTTTTTTTACAGATACAACAAACATCTAATATTGATTTGATTGATTTAAGAGGAACTTCGTTCAAAATTTCTCGCTTTGATTTCAAGACCCGTTAAATAAATTGTAGAAATCAAAAAAACAAAAAACAAAAACTAAAAACTAATAAAAAAAGTTTTTTTTTTTTTTTTTTTGCTTTTGTTTTTTTATGTTTGTTTGTTTTTTGGTTTTTTTTGATTTCTACAAAAAAATAAAATAAGAAATATAAAAAAAAAAAAAAAAAAAAAAAAAAAATCAACGACAAAAAACCACCCACACACGCAGGTGAAAGTGTTGTCACTTTAAATGTATTTTAAAGTTTTAAATAGTTATTATTCGGTCAAATATCTCACTAGATGAATTAAACGTCTTGATACCTTTAAAAAATATTAATACATTATATTTACTGTATTCCCGCCGAATTGCCAGTTTCTCTTGATTGTCCCTTCGGTGTTCTCTAACGTTTATTTCTATACCGGTCTCTACAAATCTCGGTTTCATTTCACCAAGAGGGTAGGTTCGAGCCTATAAAACTAGTTTTAACCCCGCCACTTTTTATTGAAATGTATGCACTAAGCCAGGAAAGTGAGTGGTCATGTATATGTGTATGAGGGGTATCGAATTTGACTTTTTCTATGATTTTGATATTTGATTTTGGAACTGTCTGACAGTGTAGTATCCCCCCCTCATTTCATTCACTAGTCTACACCTTGAACCTACTCCAGTGGCAGTGTATGTATTAAATTTAGCAGCTGTTGATCGTGATACCTAATGATCAGCAATTGTCAGAAATATATAGCGAGATTCAGATATGAAGATACATATGTACCATCAATCTGGTTTCAATTTCTAAATCAATCTATAGATTCTGAAAGCTGATATAAAAAAAACAACGTTAAAACGATCTAGAACAGAACTCGTTATATACTGTCTGTTCAAGTGGGTATTAAAATTATTGGATTTCTGTAATTAAATACTCAAATATATATAAAACCTCTACAATATGACTGGTAACTCGGAATATAAAGGATAATGTGTCCGAGTGGAGCGACATGTCTACCCGCGGACTGTTGTATCAGTGAGTTAGCACTTTAAAAAAAACCAACTAAGCGTGTTGATCTAGTTCAAAGCGGACTTCATCACCATTTATATATTGAAATAAAATTGTTCTCGCCATGATATAACTGAAACTCTACAACATGTATAGGTTTAGTGTGTCTTCGGACTTTGTGTTAAAGTAAGAGTCGGATGAATTGGGCTCTGTCACATTTCTGAAAATGATGATAATCTGTCACATTTCTGACAATGATGATGGTTAAATAAATACCCTCAATTCCTCATGCATCAGAAAACATTGTCAACTCATTATTAAAAAAAAGAATATTTTACCACATCGGTGGTGAAATGGTTAGCATGCTCGACTCGCGTGTGGTAGATCATTGGTTTGAGTAAGACCCTCAGATTTGAGCCCGATCGAGTCAAACCAAATACTATAAATACTATAAAATTGGTGATCGCTGTTTCCCGCCAAACACGCAGCATTAAGGAGTAAGAGCAAAGCGTGAATGCCTTGGAATATGGATAATGTGTCCGAGTAGAGCGACATTTCTACTCCTCATCGCTTATGGTTGTCTCAAATAAGCTAGCAATATAAAAAGTAAACTAGGACAAAGCGGACATCATTATCATTTCATCGAAATTTTCTCGCCGCGATATAGCTGAAAAATTGTTCACTTGGCGTTAAACAATAATCACTATAGATCCGTCTTCTATGTCCACTTAGATTTGATTTTGATTTTTGGTATTTAACGCCACTTTCAGCAATATTTCAGCTATATCATGGCGACCAGTTTTAGCGGTGGAAGAAGCCGGATTAACCGGAGAGAACTACCAACTATGGGCAAGCAATTGGTAAACTTTATCACTTGCGGCTGCGAGTCGAGTGCACCCTTTTTGTAATTTACAAGACCCACGCCGTATTAGTGATAGGCTCGTATGAGTTGTTAGGTAATCCAACAACCTAACTCATTGAGCCACCCGGGCCCTTCCAGTCGGATACACCTGCATAAAGTAGCTGTAGAACCGTGGGTCTTATGGTCTTTTTCAGTGATCTTTAAATGTGTTAATGCATACTATCTTTATTTTTAAATGTCACAAATCTTGTATATTGATTTAACGACAAATGAAATTATTATTGGTATTTATATTAAAAAAACCACTTATCAGTCTCAAGACAATAGATATTTTAGTACTAAATTATTTGAATCAATATTTTGTGCTCAGATTATGGGTTGGGGTCAGAGATCGAAATTAGTGCAAGTCTGGAGGCCCGAGACCTGTTGTTTTTTGGATGGACCTGTAAATTTTCTGAAAATTTCAATGAAAAAAGTCCAGAATTTAAGGAAATGGGTGTTCGGGTCTGTTTACTTTTTGTTGTAATTTCGTACACTGGTGTTTAACTCCACTTTCAACAAGAGTTCAGTTATATCGTGGCGGTCAGTTTTATTGGTTGAGGAAACCAGAGTACCCGTGGTCTTCTCCTTGATAGAGTAAGTGAGTGATTGTTGTTTAACGCCAACTCAACAATTTTTCCAGCTATATCATGGCGAGAACAAGTTAATTTTCAATGAAATGATGATGAGGTCCGCTTTGTATTAGACGAAGAAGCTTAATTGTATTTTTTCTAGTGCTAGTTCACTGAAACAACAGTCGGCGGAAAGATATGTCTCCCCACTCGGACACAGTATCCTGATTCCGAGCAAACCAGTCTTTGCTCTTTCTCCTTATTGCTGCGTGCTTAGCGGAGAAGCAACAAATACCAATTTTATAGTCTATGGCTTGATCCGATCGGGACTCGAACCCACGATCTACCGCACTCGAGGCGAGCACGCTAACCATTACACCACAGATAGAGGATTACTGTTAACAAAGAAGCTAAAGTACTGAAGCAAGGGTTCTGAGTGGTTTAGTTGAAGTCATCACTGCAAGTAATCGATCTTCATAAAGTAAAGATTGAGACTTTATGAAATTATCTATTGGGTATCTTCACAACTCATATCTGGCTGAAAATACGGGAAAAGGTCAAATGTCGTGGTCTCAAAACCAAAATGATAGAAAACCATTAAGAAATAACTACTTTGTAAAGATTGAACATCCTTAGGCTTACATTGTATATACACTGCAATATCTAATGATGATTTAAAATTGAAATCAATCCAATTACCGAAAAGAGCTAAAATTTAATACAACATAGCACTGATCAGTAACAGGGAAGACTCAACTAAATCTTCTGTATTCTGGATAAGAATGCATTTTATTGCTTAATCATAGGGCCCACATGAGGCATCATTAACAATACAAACATTCATGATTGATAAATGAGAAATACACACAAAAGAAAAAAGACATACAAAAAAATATGTAGTTTGGGGTTTTTATATTTCTAAAAATATAAATATAATTATTATTATTTAGTGGATCATGTTCTGGTTTGTCCCCTATATCTCACATCCGGTGTGAAACTTTACATATGTTGCATATTCCTTAACAAGCAGTAAACCTGCTAAAAACACCAAGGGACGGTACTTCTGACACACCCCGTCTATTAATTGCATTTTCTCACAATTATATAGTAAATAATTATATATAATATTAAGTACTTATTATATACTATATATGAATAAAAAAAAAAGATTAGTTAATTATTATATCTATTATTATTATTTATTCGGATGTGTCACCTCGTGTTTAGAGCAGGAGAACTAGTTGGAGGAAATATGTCATCATGTTATTGTTCAATCACAGAGTGCACCAAGCGACAGTGCAAAGGCATGTTAAAATGAATTTAGAAGAAATTCAGATCAAACCCAGTAATATGTGTTTTTCTTTAAATTTATTCTATTCATTTAGAAATATTATCAATTTATGCAAATATATATACATACATACTAGTTTTTGAATGAACCTCGCGCGTCAGAACCGAATCACATTTACAAAACCAGATCCATCCGCCAAAAAATAATCCCATCAAAATATCGTTTTAAAGAATTCATTTTATTATTTTTTTGAAAGTTAATTATAAATTACCGATAAACAGAATATTAGACATTTTGTTTTTGGGACTCCGGCTCACCTGATATACCCCGTGATAAAGTCAGTCCCAAAAACAAAATGTCTAATATTCTGTATTTATCAGTTACCTCATTTTATCGTGTTTATTTCGAGAAAAGTAGATCGGGGGTTCGAGCACCGGTCTGGTCAAACCAAAGATTATAAAATTGGTATTTGTTACTTCTCCGCTAAGCACGCAACATTGAGGAGAAAGAACAAAAACTGGTTGGCTCGGAATCAGAATAATGTCTACCCACGGACTGTTGTACCAGTGATCGAGCTAGCGTGTACTATAAAAATCCAACTAAGCGTGTTGGTCTAGAACAAAGCGGACCTCATCATCATCTCATTGAAAATTAACTTGTTCTCGCCATGATATAACTGAAAAATTGCTGAATTGGCGTTAAACACTCACTCACTCACTCATCGTGTTTATTAAAATTCGGTGGCCGCATCGTGAGATGTCATGTCGACAGATGTCAGTCTCATGACTCTTTTTATGTCGTCTCTGGAGGTTAGCTTGACCCAAGTTTTTATCTGACAGAAATATCACATTCGTCACTAAGATATTAACAGTGAATTTTCAAAGATAAATATGTAGATTTTGCTGATCAAACGATGCAAGGACGCAGTTTTGCTCGTTTGGGATCAATCGTAACTACTCGGCCATTCTCGCTACCCTACAAATAACCTCGTATGCATTAGGCGTATAAATCGCACTACTTTTCACATGTCAGTTACATGAAAGTTTGATAAAGTTATATTTTAAACAATTTTCTATATTTCAATTAAAGTTTTAATTAGTTTTGCATGATTTAGATTTTACTTAGTATGGCTTCCATATTGGATTTTCGTGGACTATATTTTTGTGCAAAAAGAATTTCTACTATGTACGTACGAGGTTATTTGCAGGGTAGCGAGAATGGCCGACTAGTTACCATTGCGTTTGGGATGTATTAAATATATTGCAAGAACGACATATTCATACACTAAATTAATTTTCTTTTTTTAAAAATCCAAATTCCAAGATTTGAAAAATAAATTTCAAGAAACCAAAAAGATTTATTCATATTTGGGTCATTCTCTGGCAACTGTTACAATAGTGATGGTAAAGACTGTGTCCCATTAATATTACAGAAAAACTACAAACTTAAATTACAATAAAAGTTAACATGTCATTTGTTCATGTTAAGTTGTATTTATTTCATTAAAAGATTTAAAAAATACATTAAGGGATAAGGCGAATAATGGATTTACAAATTATCTTTTTTACCGTCACATATAGAATAATACACGTGACGGTAATGTACCATAGCAGGGATGATTATAGAAAAGAAGAATTAAATCTTCAAAACGGTGTTTCTTTATATTTTAAAGGTTTAATCATACCAGTAAACATTAAATAATAATATGCTTAAAGATTTATATATTTTTTATGTAAAATATTTCTTTTATTTACTCTAAAATGTGTGTTCTATGAATTTCTGTCTTTACCGTCACGAAAATTTAAAGTTGCAGAACGTCTAATATACATGTGACTCTGAGATCGTAGTCACGTTGGTGCTTTTCTTTCTACTTCATCTATTTAAAGAAACAGTATCGTGCATCGACTATCAACAGGATTCAAATAAACAAACCAGTATCTCCATTAAAATGAACCCCGCGGGAACTCCGGGTTATAGAAATGGGACCGAGAGCTTCTTCGGCTTGAAGGGGCGTCCGTCGGTTGTGCGGGATGTATAAATTCACAACCAACCCGTCCTGCGGATGAGACGTAAATAAAACCGAGGTCCCGTGTTGAGAGATTGCCACCCTCTCCGCACGTTAAAGAACCCAATGTAACAGTTCATTATGAGCATTATGCTCATGATGAGTGGTCCATAAGAGACCTGTTGCACTGGCAAAATTATCCGTCCTTACCCATCGCCCTTCCTTGTTTCGAGTCCCGTGGCGTTTAAATTTTTAAATGTTCTCGTCCTGAATATAGCTGAAAAATTGCTCGCTGAACGTTAAGCACCAATCAACCAATCAAGCAACCATTAAAATGCATTAGGACCTTTATTCAACGTCTTTACCAAACATAATAGAAGTTCCTCTGTTCACCTGCTACAACATTTTTAACGTCATGTAGAAATAAAACGTTGTTCCCGATAACAACGCACATATTTCACCTTTAGAAATATTTTCTGTACTACACGGAATCAATACCGAAATGTGGAATTGTCTTTACCGTAACAGTCTTTGCCGTCACAATTTCATATTACATTCGTGACGGTAAAGACAACCACATACTTTCAATCACTTTTACTTAGCACCAGGAATGCTTTTGAGCACGCTTAAAGGTGTTATATTCAACCTCGTGCTTTTGATTTATGTTGGTAAATGTTATTATAAACAGAAACCAAAATGTCTTTACCGTCACGCACGTTTTCTTTACCGTCACAAATATTCCTTTCCTTCACGAATTCAAAAATGTTCTATATATATTATATTTGTAATTATACAACATATGTAATATTAAATGACGCTGTAGCCCAGTTCAGTTATTGTTTACCATTGAGCACTAGTTAACTTGGAATATAGCAAAAATATATAATAATAACTTTATTGCAAAACAAGAAATCCTGACGGGCTGTGCAAATTACAACAAATAATGACAAGTTGACAACAACATAAGACATACAACATAACAGTAAGAATTCAAATCAAGTGTAGTCGAGTGGTCTAGGGCGCTGGACGTAAGGCTAAGCGAATGGTGCTGCAGTGTAACAATGGTGTGGGTTCAAATCCCGTCGAGGGAAGAACAAAAATTTGACAGCTCTAAAATCTAATTCTAACACTGTTTGGTTTAATTTTCAGACGTATATATATATATATATATATATATATTGGAATCCAGTAGGATTCGGAATCCTACTAGTAGAAATTGGAATTCTGATTTGTACTGGATTTAAACCAGTATAAATCAGAATTCCAATATCTACTAGGACAAATCAGGATATCCAGATTTGTACTAGGAGGATCCTGGATCCTACTAAACTTTCAGTAGGATTCAGAATATTTCTGAATTTAAAGCTTAGTACGATTCTGGATATTACTGAATTGAAAAACGTAAAATTTGTGAAATATAAAATAAGTCTTGTGCGATAATTTAATTACAAATAGTGAGAAAAATACATTTTGATACAATTTTGGATTCAGTTTCCTATTTATTACAACATTTGGTCAAAGTTTGTTTGTGGCATTTACTTGAGCAAGGTATCTTAAATTTGCGGCATGAACATCGCATTGTATTACATTTTCCAGCACAGTTACATGTGGATACCAGATTAGCAGTTTCATTTACTGTCCGGTTTTTCTGGCAAGCTTGAATGTGAGAAATTTCCAATAGTAAATTAGGGTCAATCGAATTTAATCCTGGGAAGCAAACTGTTTTTAAGTCAACTAGGTCTTCATCTGAATAATTGGTTTTCAGTATTCCATCTTTTGAAAATATTTTGTAAACGGATTTGGAATCGGTTACTTTTTTTACTTCAAGAACTTTGCATGGCAATATGTTTGAGTCAGTATTAGTTCTGTCTACTTTGTGAATTCCTATACCTATACAGTGTCACCAATAGAATATGTTTTTCTGATAAATAATGGTTCTGATTCATGTCGAACACGTCTCCGTTTAGCTTCTCGCATATAGAATAGAATAGAATAGAATAGAATGGAATAGAATAAGTTTATTAACCAAATCAGGGCCCCAGGAGGGCATATACAAATAACAATTATGATTGATACACAACAACAATACAAATAACAATTATGATAGTTTGAATAAAATAAAGTATTAATTAAAGATCAGTGATCATTGATCATACAAGTATATTTATTCAGTGTTTTCTGATTTTACCTAAGGGACATACAACAATATTTGTATTAAAAAAGTGTTCATATTTATTTTTTCATGTTTCTCCTTTTTTCAATTTTTTATTTCAGTATAGGATCCTGGATCCTCCTAGTACAAATCTGGATATCCTGATTTGTCCTAGTAGATATTGGAATTCTGATTTATACTGGTTTAAATCCAGTACAAATCAGAATTCCAATTTTTACTAGTAGAAATTGGAATTCCAATTTGTACTAGTAGGATTCTGGATCCTACTGGATTCCAATTTGTACTGTAACATATATATATATATACAGAAAACTGACCAATGTGGACCCTATTTTCGCAACTCCATAGATTGCTTTATATAGTCGACAACGTTGGACAAGATATCTTGACTGGGATTTAAAATAATTTTAAGCTTAGCGATTGAGTCAAGCTGATTGAAATCAGGATAATAGTTTTCAATTTCTTGTATCAGACTGTTTCGAATATTTTAATTAATATGACAATGCAGGACAAAAATGTTTCTCATCATCCAATACTTTGCCAGCTTTACAAATTCTGTGTTCTCTTGGAACTTTCTTCTTCTTCTTCTTCTTCTTCTTCTTCTTCTTCCAATTTAGGAACCGGATTCACACGTGAATGTATAAACTTTCTTATACCGACCAATTCCTATTTTTAACTTGTGGTCGCTTATACGGAACTTAGTTAAGATTTTACGACTATTAAAATTGTTCAGTGTGGACAAGTAATCCTCTAGCTTAATTTCATTTTTAAGTTTATTGTAAAGAAAAAGCTTTGAATTTTCAACTAAGTTTGAAAGTTTTTCAAGTATAATTTGATCATATTTTTCTTTAACAACACGTTTAGTTGAATTCTTAATCGGATTTTTAATAAGTTTAAAGGGTTTATCTAATACAAAAAGATCTTCCTCATTTATATCAAACTCCGCCAATATTTCCCTGGCAAAAGTATACCATTTGTATATGCCATCTTGGGACAAAGTTTAATATATCCCGGATCTCAACTTTGAAATTATGACACACAAGCCTTTTAAATACTCCGTAGATATAAGAAAAATTATATAAGTAATTCTACATATATCAACAGAACAATTTATTCGTTTATATTCATATCGGTTTCAGGGGCAGATCCAGGATTTCAAGTTAGGGGGGGCGCACTTATAAAAATTGCGCCGTGCGGAGGGAGGCGCGAAAATTGTTGGGGTATTTCGTGTAAAAAATCACGATTTTACGCCAAAAAATCATATTTTTTCCAATTTTAGGGGGTGGGGGGGGGGGGGGGGGGGGGGGGGGCGCGGCCGCCCCCTGGGTTTTATGGTTTATGTTGAAGAAAAAGTCAAAAAATGTGCGTTTAAGGTATTGTGACGGTAAAGACAAATATTTACACCTCACAGGAGTAAAGGACGTAGAAAATATATATTTTTGATAAAACAGCTTGCCAAACACTTAATTCTGTCTCAAGAATGATTAATGAAACGAACTGTAGCAAATGAAATGTTTGTGACAATTTTTTCTTTCATATAGGCACAACTCGGTATTTTGAAAAGTTGTCAGAGAATGACCCATTTACGTACATCCCTTTTTCCTGGTTTTTTAATGTCCGTTTCATAAGGTCACCGGTTTTTTTTTTCGTTTATAAGGATGCAGTGGCATATCGACAACATACACATTAAAATTTTAATTTGTTTGATGACGAGATAATTAAAATTTGATAGCGATTACCACTCCGATTTCTTTTTGTTATCCTTGATTGACTCTGAATATAGACCAGTCCATTTCAGGGGCCCGTTAAAGGAGAAAGAACACAATAATCATGTTTCTGTAATTTTTTTTACTTCAAAGCGGAAGTTAATTTCCACAGATATTTATTTAATGAATATACTTGATATATTAATCATTTTATAAGACATTGATTAATGTATAAATAACTCTGCATAACATTAAACGCCCCTTCATAAAAATACACAGTGCTAATCATTTGGTAAGATTACGGTGTTCTGTTTGCCTCCCCTATGGAAATGATCAATTTTGTGGAATTTCAAAGCACTGGAAATATTATACGGAATAATTAAAGTAATGATAATTCTCATATAAAAATCGAGTATTTCAACATCTACCAAACGATTAATTTATTTTACATTTATTTTAGCCCAAGTCGTATTTTTCTTGATTTGTAAAATTTGACAGATGACACTGGAGGTAAATAGAACAGCCTAATTCATCGCCCTGCACGTTTCAACTCGGAACTGAAAACAGTATATTTTATTGGATTTTTCCTGTTTAACCGTCTTCAAATTGATTGAGTGACCATCTTCAATCGTAGGTAAATAATAGTTCTACAACATTACTAAACAATTTCTGTCCAAATTTATCTTTAAATGGTGTAAAATCGTCTCTGAAGTGCAAATTTCTTTGTTGATGTCGAAGCTTGTCGGTCAAAATCTATCGATACTTCAAACGGGAAAAAGACTAATTGTTCTAATTAAATAAACTAATTACACAATTGAATTACAGATAATAGTAACCCTTTGATTGTTCTAAAACTTGATATCAAAGTGCAGTGATTATGACAATGATTTTAATGATAATTTTCTGTTTTTATGTTAAAAGATCGCATTTCAACGAGTGTTGTGTTTGTTATCAATCGAGTTTAGTCAGTGATTTAACCAGCATTTTAGCGATTATTTCAAGATTACTAACCATTTGTCATTACTTTCTAGGGAACGTGGATAATGTCAAGTGAAAGAGGAAATACCAGCGGAAGGGGTCGGGGACGAAGGTCAAGGGGGCATGAGGAAACAAACGGAGGTCCAAGCACCAGTGCTTCACCGGCTACCGAGGCGCCTCTCCCTCCCCCTCCGGCTACTAAGACTTCTTCATCTAAAAGCATTAAACCTACAGGAACAAGTTTGAAAAGGTGAGACATATTTTTAGTTAAGAATATCGAGATGTTCAACTTAGGTGTGTATTGTATTGTAACGCTCTACTGTGAATATACAGCCGCGGACAATCTCATTTGCATATAAGATATTACACTTAATCTCTCTTTAACTGCAAAATATTTCAGGATAATTTATACATCATAGGATTCTTTGTATCATCTAATTTGTCATGGTATTTACTTTTTTTAAATCGATTCAGTAGTTTTTGAGAAATTTGTAATTTATTTTTTTCAATAGATTAGGCCAAGCTTATGAATAATCTTTATGTTGTGTTTATAAATAGCTCAAGGGCAGGAAATGTACACATTAAAATAGTTGAAGACAATCTGTTTTTTGATTGATTATAGAATTCAAAAAGAATTGGCTGAGATTACCTTGGACCCTCCACCTAATTGCAGGTATGTACTTTTTTTTTTTAACAATTCATATGACATAATATTTTAAATCTTATAGAAATTTAAACTTATGTAATGGATGTAGTGTACAGTATTATGTATTTTTGTAATGAACAATTCATTTCATAGTAGATTAGCCGATTTTGGTTATCCTGTTTAGGCCCCTTGGTTTTGTTGCTCCCAAAACTTTTAATTATTTGGCTTTCCAATCTTTCGATTTTGAGGGTACCTGTTGATGGTTATTCCAGAAACGTGTCATGTGCACTAAATTTGACATCAACATTTTTATTTTATGCCAGATCCATTAAAAAAAATCATGTTTTATAGTTGAATCTATTTTACTTTCATCAGTCTTGATTCAATTTCAAAGGGTTTGTCAGTGACTTGTCGGTGGTTTTCTCCGGGTATTCTGTTTTCCTCCACCAATAAAACTGACTACCACGATATAGTTGAAATATTGTTGAAAGTGGTGTTAAACACCATAATCCTAACCCTTGATTCAAATAATTTATCATACATTTAACCAGATTCTATAGTATAATAATTTTTTTAAATGGCCTAAAAAGAAAAGCCTTTGTTGAGGTGATAATTTGTTTATCAATGGATAAATTCATGTAAAAAATCTCATGTAACAACTGAACATAATAGTCTTAGTAGCTGTTTTGTCTGCATTGTTCTTATTCAGTACATCTACAGCTAAATATTTGACAGATACTAAATACTTTACTTATTACTAAAACTAAAGTACTCCTTCCTCATGTATTGGACTCAGTGACCATAGCTGATTTTGGCTGTCCTGTTTGGGCCCTTTGGTTTTATTGTTCCCAAAGACCGTCACGAAATATCTGAAATATTGTTGAAAGTGGCGTTAAACACCATAACCCCCCCCCAAAGATTTTAGAATTATTTGGATTACCAGTCTTTCGACTTTGAGCGTACCTGATGAGGTTACTCCAGAAGTGTGTCGTGCACATTAAAGTTAATATCTACATTTTTTTGTGTAAAATATTGAATTACATATTTTATAGTAGTTGCTAAAACACATACGTGTGAAATAATGTTGTTCATTTATAAAAAATAGAAAGTAGTACAAATGTATTTAAATAATAATAAACCACGAAATATTTAGTGTATGTCTTTACAATGTTTACTTACAATACTACATATAATATAAAGTGCCCACCCAAGCCTGTAAAATAAAAAGATATTTGTTATCAAAGCTTAAACTTCTCAAAATTCTTTTGTTGGCTTTGTCCTTTTCTTTTTCACAATACCTTGACTTGTGTGTTTTTTTTACTTTATTACCAGTAATTAAACTCATCAAAGACCATTGGCACGGATCAAGACATATAAGTATCATAATTAATGAAACATATAAATTTAATTTGCAATCATCAATCTTTAATAAAATTTATAATTTTAATATAATACAAATATAATTAAACAAAAACAATATATATATTGTTACTTTCACGACATATGTGCAAAAAAAATGTTCGAACAAAAACGATTCGCAGGAAGACATTTATTAACATTTGAATCACAAAAGTTAAATTATTTTTGAAAAAAGGTGTGGCCGGCGTTTTGACATTACAATGTAATTCGTATTTGAGCCGTGTCCGGTCCTTTTTCAAGATTTCTAGTAATTTTCTATCCCTTATCTCCTTGTACCCCCCTTTAAAAATGTTTTTCAGCACACTTTCATTTCTGTGAACAACCATGGTAGGGCCCCGTCAAAATATATAAATAAATTAACCATAGGTTTTTATTTTTGTATACCAGAAGTTAAGCAATATGGACAGAGTTGAGCAACAAGACAGTACGCCCCAGAATGATTCGAACCTGGGTTTTAAATGGATAAAACAAATCGCACAAAATATTGTGTAGTCATATATTCATAATACATAATGATCATACTTATATTACTGAAGATTACACTAAATTGTGTTTGTACATAATTTGTAATCGGTCACTTTTTTATTTTGAAATGATGTCAGCTTTGTTCTGGTCCGAGTTTTACACAAGGATGAAAAGATATTGGGGCGAAAACATATCTATTTACCGCATGCGCAAACTGCTATTTACGATTCTAAGGTAAAGTTATTTTTAAAACATGGAATATCCCATCAACTTGGTCGTGACGCAGTTGTTCGATTTGAATGCGAGAATTCAGCAATTGACGTGATCATTAATTTTTTATGAAAAATATTCTACAAGCCTATCACCACCGCTAATTTTGGGGGGTTCAGTAATTTCTGCCGGTACTATGCATGATCTCAGACGGGTAAAAGTACCGGGTACCGGCCCACTTTGAAACCTCTGCATACTGAATTGGTATATTTTACTCTACATACTGAATTGGTACATTTTACTCTACATACTGAATTGTTATATTTTACTCTACATACTGAATTGGTGTATTTTACTCTACATACTGAATTGGTACATTTTACTCTACATACTGAATTGTTATATTTTACTCTACATACTGAATTGGTATATTTTACTCTACGTACAGAATTGATATATTTTACTGTACATACTGAATTGGTATATTTTATTCTACATACTGAATTGGTATATTTTACTCTACATACTGAATTGGTATATTTTACTCTACATACTGAATTGGTATATTTTACTCTACGTACAGAATTGATATATTTTACTGTACATACTGAATTGGTATATTTTATTCTACATACTGAATTGGTATATTTTACTGTACATACTGAATTGGTATATTTTATTCTACATACTGAATTGGTATATTTTACTCTACATACTGAATTGGTATATTTTACTCTACATACTGAATTGGTGTATTTTACTCTACATACTGAATTGGTGTATTTTACTCTATGTACTGAATTGGTATATTTTACTCTATGTACTGAATTGGTATATTTTATTCTACATACTGAATTGGTATATTTTACTCTACATACTGAATTGGTATATTTTACTCTATGTACTGAATTGGTATATTTTACTCTACGTACTGAATTGGTGTATTTTACTCTATGTACTGAATTGGTGTATTTTACTCTACATACTGAATTGGTGTATTTTACTCTATGTACTGAATTGGTATATTTTACTCTATGTACTGAATTGGTGTATTTTACTCTACATACTGAATTGGTGTATTTTACTCTATGTACTGAATTGGTATATTTTACTCTATGTACTGAATTGGTATATTTTACTCTACATACTGAATTGGTGTATTTTACTCTATGTACTGAATTGGTATATTTTACTCTACATACTGAATTGGTATATTTTACTCTACATACTGAATTGGTATATTTTACTCTACATACTGAATTGGTGTATTTTACTCTATGTACTGAATTGGTATATTTTACTCTACGTACTGAATTGGTATATTTTACTCTACATACTGAATTGGTATATTTTACTCTACATACTGAATTGGTATATTTTACTCTACATACTGAATTGGTGTATTTTACTCTATGTACTGAATTGGTATATTTTACTCTACGTACTGAATTGGTATATTTTACTCTACATACTGAATTGGTATATTTTACTCTACGTACTGAATTGGTATATTTTACTCTATGTACTGAATAGGTATATTTTACTCTACATACTGAATTGGTGTATTTTACTCTATGTACTGAATTGGTATATTTTACTCTACGTACTGAATTGGTATATTTTACTCTACATACTGAATTGGTATATTTTACTCTACATACTGAATTGGTATATTTTACTCTACATACTGAATTGGTGTATTTTACTCTACATACTGAATTGGTGTATTTTACTCTATGTACTGAATTGGTGTATTTTACTCTACATACTGAATTGGTGTATTTTACTCTATGTACTGAATTGGTATATTTTACTCTGCATACTGAATTGGTATATTTTACTCTACATTCTGAATTGGTATATTTTACTCTATGTACTGAATTGGTATATTTTACTCTATGTACTGAATTGGTATATTTTACTCTACATACTGAATTGGTGTATTTTACTCTATGTACTGAATTGGTATATTTTACTCTATGTACTGAATTGGTATATTTTACTCTACATACTGAATTGGTATATTTTACTCTACATACTGAATTGGTATATTTTACTCTACATACTGAATTGGTATATTTTACTCTACATACTGAATTGGTGTATTTTACTCTACATACTGAATTGGTGTATTTTACTCTACATACTGAATTGGTGTATTTTACTCTACATACTGAATTGGTGTATTTTACTCTACGTACTGAATTGGTATATTTTACTCTACATACTGAATTGGTATATTTTACTGTACATACTGAATTGGTATATTTTACTCTACGTACTTAATTGGTATATTTTACTGTACATACTGAATTGGTCTATTTTATTTTGCCGACTTGATATATTTGACTTTCCAACTTGGTACTTTGAATTAAAGGGGAAAGAAACATCCATTACATGTAGCAAAATGACGCCCGCATCTTATATGCATTTTAAATAGCAAAATCAGAAACTGCACTAATAAGTCAAAAGACGACGATTCATCAGGATCACAAAAACAATTTCACGACATGGATTTACAACTACCTATGCAGAGTTTGCAAATACCTCAAATTTTCTGTCAGACATAGGACTGACAGAATGCAAATTTCTGCCAGTCCAACAAAAAAGTTGGTGGTCCTACAATTTGTGAAACTTTTAACAACAAAAGATGATTAGGCCATATTCATTATTAGGGTGAATGAAAGTTAACCCTGATAAATGCACAGTACTCAGAGTAACCAACAAAAAGAAAACAATTGATGCCAAATACCAACTCCACGGGCATACGCTAGAGTCAGTTACATCCACCAAATATTTAGGCCTCGCGTTCACAAACAAATTACAATGAGACCAGCACATAAATTCTATTACCAGCAAAGCAAATAAACCCTTTGCTTTCTGCGTAGAAACCTGAAAATCCCATCTATCAGTATAAAAGAACAAGCATATTTCACTCTTGCACGTCCACTAGTAGAATATGCTAGTACAGTCTGGGACCCATATACACAAACTGATATAAACAAGGTGGAGGCAGTGCAGAGAAGAGCGGCTAGATATGTAGTAAACAATCACAGAAATAGATCTAGTGTAAGCAACATCATACAAAGACTAAAATGGAGACCACTTGCAGACAGAAGAAAGGACGCTAGACTTGTGATGCTGTATAAAACGACAGAGAACTTGTAGCCATCGACAAGGAAAACAGGCTAATTCCACCAGGCCAAAAAACCAGACAAGCACACAACAGGTCATTCCAGATACCATCCTCCCGTATTGACACCAGGAAAATGTCATTCTTTCCAAGAACAGTACGAGACTAGAACCTACTAGCTCCAGACATTGTTGAGATGGACACACCTGAGTTCGTGTCCCTATAGTCCAGACAGTGACAACTGTATATAGTTTTAATTGTAAATTGAAATTTTGTTATTATTTATTATCATCTATTTGGAAACTGATTTAAATTTTGGCTTCACTATTCGTTGGGCATACCGCACAAAAATCAAAATTGCATAATCTTCAATATGATGAAGGAGGCAATTATATGGCAGAAACAGAAACAGAAAAAGGGTGAAAGTGGAACATCATACAGCAAACCTGAAAATTAACAGTTAAAGGGAAACTTCGCGATTTTTTACATGTTAGCTAAATATGTTCCTGGTGATATAAAATACATATTCACAAAGTTTTATCGACATATTTCCACAAATAACGAAGCAAATTTGTAATTTTAATTTCTAATTTTTCAACTAGCTTGTGACGTTTTAAGCCAAAAATGCATTGTGGGATTGAAATTTAAAGTCTGGGTCGCTGATGTTAAATTCGCTTCATTTAAAGCGCTCAGAGGACTGTAATTTAAATCTAATAACCGTTGGAAAATTAAATACTGAAGTGAACAGCTACGTACTTTTTTGACAAACAACTATTTTAAATGAACAAAATGTTTCATTTCCTTTATATTTACAACGGAAAGAGTGTTTTATAACAGTCACCTATATTCGCTATATATCGGATCCCTTTTACAATTATGTTCATTTTGTTTTACTGCTAATGTGCTGAAAAATATAATGGATAATTTTGACAACGCGTAACTTGTGTATTGATTGCTAGATTCTGTTTTAATCCCTTTTTTATAATCATTATTCGGCATGCTGTTTACTGTTATTTTGATCTCCGCATGTAGATGTCCGCTTGTGTGTTTTCTAGCCAGAGGATAAAATTCAAGGTGACCGGATTAATAAAATGGGAATTTGAATACACACTATTTGCTTTCCAAGACGAGTTGGTAGATCGTTTATTATCTATTAAAGATAAAATATTCTTAAAACATTAGAATATATAATGTTGAAATAACAGGAACAAATTATGTTTTAGATGATAAAAAAAAGTATACACCATCCTTGAAATTATAAGTGTTCATTATGAGAGGTGCCAAATTGGCCTAACTATATATAGCTGTCTCATCATAATAATTTAACGATCGATGTTCATAAAAGATGTTTTAATTTTAATATTAAATAAAATGATTTAGGCCTAAACGTTTAGAAATGAATTTTTCTTTTTAACAATAAAAGAAAATGATTATGATTTTACTCCATCATTATTTTAACAGTCGGTGTTCAAAAATAGATGTTTTAATTAATTTAATTTAATCAAATGATTATGATTTTACTCAATCAATATTTCTTTACTTTTCTTTTGTTCAACGCATGTTGTTTGTTTGGGAACATTTCTATATAAAGCCCCAAAATTAACGTTTTGGTTATAGCTTAAATATGTCGAGCTCAGGTACGGAAAGTGACTAGCGCCTCAAGTGATGTAGATTTCGACAACTATGGGGTGTTTGGTTACCAACTTGAACCAGAATATACGGAAGAAGAACTCAGACAAATGTAAGAGGCAGCGAGTGCCCAACGTCGGGAAATATATTTTTCATGTATTTTCAGAAGCGAGAGACCATATTTAAATCTTAAATATTGTATTCTTCAATAATTCCTGAAGTAAGAAGTGAAAGGCGGGATTTACTTATTTTTATCTTCATTCTGAAAACGACAGGTACATTCACACAGGTTCACTCAGCAGGGTACCTAATATTGCGTAATGAGTTTAGATTCACACAGGAAATCGCCAGGCAGAATATACAAGTGTCAATTTACATCCGGTCGACAGGACTCTGACCGAATTCCTGAATACATGTGTCACAATCTTTGGCAATAATCAGAAACGCCGAATACACATTTTGTGACCCGTTAACTAACTTAACTTACACCTAAGGGTTGAAGGCATGTACAAGGAATATATACAAACAACGTACACAAGTCAAATAGACAAAAACATAGTAAGAACAGACAAATAAAATGAAAACAAATTACGCTACCCGCGACTAGAATAGCAGATGTAATACACATTTTAAAGGTTCTAATAGGTGATCAAAATACACTACCCTGATCAAGTTGAAATATACATTAGGAATGGGTGCATATCAATGCACACTGCCGGATCAAGGAGGTGTTCGACAATTTAGTAAAATTCGTGTATAAATTGGGTAAAAACTGCTGGATCCGCGCCTGATGCAGCAACGATTCATGGGCTATTTTCACAAAAAATCTTAAGATTACCATTGATCGTAAGTTATATTGAATTGTTCATTTTTATCTTGATTTTTTTGTGCCCCATCAGAATGATGTAGCAACAACCAAACTTATGAAGTAAAGCAGAAAAAAAACCATTCGTATGCAGTTTTTCCTTATAGAAACAACAACTAAATTTTTTATGACTATTCTGAGATTAATCAGAAGGGTCCGCCAGTTCGAAAGACATGATTAAAATAAACAAAAAATGTTTTCTTTACGCAGAGACATATTATATGTTACGCTTTGTTCAAATCAGAACTAACCGTTACGAAAACAGATTAATCTTTTTACTGTTGTCGAATATGAATATTATATTACCATAAACAAATTATTATATTATGTACTCTGAAGTTTTGTATAATAAACTTTAAAAGTATTTATAATACTCATCGTCTGTAATTGTCAAATGAAAACTATTACAAATTATATGTTTACATAATCCTCTCAATTTTATGGCTTCCTACCCTGTAACTTTCTTTTATCACTTAATTTCGTAGTTCTTCAATTTTGGAAAAAAATCTTTTGTAAATGTGTCTCATTAAAGACGGACGATTCGTTTGTTTTGCTATTTAAGCATATCTATAGAAACAAAACGTAAATCTGCAAAAAGTGATTGTGTAATAAATTCATATATTTAGAATAAAAAGAATTACCATCAAGTTTCCTTCGAAACAGGAAGTTTCGAAATGGTCTTCGCAAACTAACTTTTTCTTAGTACTGGTGAAGCTTTCTATTCTGAGGTTGGTCAGCCAAGTCAAGTAGAGCTCTTTCTTTTTCACGGGGTCAGGAAAACAAAATAGGCTTTTTACATACCCTTGTCGATTTAAACAGATTTAAACAACCGTACGCCTGACAAGCCATATCAACACTGAATGAGGACACTGGTTTGTCACACTTGTTTTGGGTCGTGTTGGTATTTAGACATCACGTGATACTTGGTATTGAGATGCTATCAAAATGGCGACTTCCATGTATCGTTGACAGAATTTTAAAATCGATTTCATTCCCTTATCCAACATAATAAAACGCTAATATACATATAAACATCCATATTTATACATCAGGAAAAACATATAAAAAAATATTTTTTTTGCGAAGTTTCCCTTTAAAGACATCTTTCATTTGTATAATATTTTATTCTTCTGCAGCATTCGTTCTTTTTGTGTCCTCTCCGTTTAAATCGGGAGCGTGCGGCCGTTTCCCTGGCCTTGCACCAGTCGAGAAATGAGCCACACTGCCATTAATTGAACTGGTATCTGTTAGGAAGTTACGGTGCTAAAAAACATGGCAGCAAAAGATCGGGAACCAGTTCAATTATGATCTAACCAATTACCAACTATTTCCCAACGCACCACAACAGACTTTTTCGTGAGACGAACAGTCGGACAATCGGACCGGCTCAAGACGCTGAAATACCGGATTTTATGAAATGTTGGCGGTCAGGACCGACGATATTCGCAAACTCTGCCTATGCAATCAGTGCCTATCACCACTGATGTTGTGAGCTCGAATCTCAATCAGGGCGAGGTGTGCAACATTATGTGATAAAGTTTGTCAGCGACAGGTTAGTGGTTTTCTGCAACTACTCCAATTTCCTCCACCAATAAAACTGACCGCCACGATATAACTGAAATATTGTTGAAAATGGCGTTAAACACCAAGAGCTCTGACGAAGAGTATCATGTGAATTATTTTTACTGTCGCAATGTTCAACATGCAGCTGGCTAAAAATCATTGCAGATTTCTCGTTGTTGAAATTCAACCATGTCCTGTTTTCTTGCCATTTCTGGTCAAGTTTAAATTTAATTTCCGTATGATGGCCTACATGTACAATCAAACTTGCCTTAAAGGGCACCTCTATATAACAAATCACTGTGTATAAAGGACAGTCTCATTTTTCGCATCAATGAATAGTGCATATAATTTTAACCTGTATAGAAAGGACAACTGCTCATAAAGGACACATTTTCATGTTCCCTTGATGAGTGTCCTTTATATATACAAGTTTGAATGCATGTATGTATTGCCACAAATTAACTGAAATATTGTTGAAAGTGGCATTAAACACCAAGAGCTCTGACGAAGAGTACCATGTGAATTATTTTTATCGCCACAATTCATCATGCAGCTGGCCACACTTCATTACAAATTCCTCGTCAAATTTCAACCATGTCTTAGTCAAGTTTACATGTATTGCCACTAAGTAACTGAAATAATGTTGAAAGTGGCGTCAAACACCGATTACCCAATTATATCATTTGTCCACATAACATGGAGACATACATGGTTGGTTGGTTGGTTTTTGGTGTTTAACGCCACTTTCAACAACATTTCAGTTATATCGTGGCGGTCAGTTTTATTGGTGGAGGAAACCGGAATACCCGGAGAAAACCACCGACCTGCCGCAAGGCACTGACAAACTTTATCACATAATGTTGTACACCTCACTCTGATCGAGATTCGAACTCACAACCTCAGTGGTGATAGGCAATCATTGCATTGATAGTTGTAAATCCAACTACCATACATCAAGAACACAGACCACGACTGTATGGCATTGATTATTGATTTTCAGATTAAAAGTCATATCACTAGCATATTATTAATAGCTTATATGGGCGAATATAACCTTGGATATTTATTATTTTGTTAGTGTTTAAAGATCCTGTTTTTAAATGTAAACAATACATTGTTATATTTTTAGAATGACTTTCATTAATATCAAAGTCAACAATGTGCTTTTATTGCATTAAATAAAAACATAAAAATGATTTATAGATTGATATTGCAAGTGTTTGTCTACTCAACCATGAAATGTTTTTCAGGGTGGCAGTATAAGACTTTGATTTTGTACAAAAACATGGATCATTCTCTCAAATTTTAAAAATATGTTTTCAAAAATATTTGATAACCTTTTAATATACCCCCTGCACTCGCATTGGTGTTGTGTTTTTTTGTGTGTTTTTTTATGGGAGTGAGTGAGGTTTTAGAGATTATGATATTACAAACACTTGAATTGGTGTAGTGTTTTTTTATGGGAGTGAGTGAGGTTTTAGAGATTATGATATTACAAACACTTGAATTGGTGTAGTGTTTTTTTATGGGAGTGAGTGAGGTTTTAGAGATTATGATATTACAAACACTTGAATTGGTGTAGTGTTTTTTTATGGGAGTGAGTGAGGTTTTAGAGATTATGATATTACAAACACTTGAATTGGTGTAGTGTTTTTTTATGGGAGTGAGTGAGGTTTTAGAGATTATGATATTACAAACACTTGAATTGGTGTAGTGTTTTTTTATGGGAGTGAGTGAGGTTTTAGAGATTATGATATTACAAACACTTGAATTGGTGTTGTGTTTTTATGTTTTTGTTTTGATTACCGGTAGAAGTTATGAATATTGCTCGTGTGCTGCACATTGGAGGCCTTCTCACAGGTGCATGCAAATTGAGGTATGAGTTTGATGAGTACTGCTTGTGTGCAGGTAGAGGCCCTCATCTTTCAAAATTGTGTCCAGCAGGCCTTGCCAAACATGTAGTTACTTAAAATAGAAATATTCTTAAAATATCCATCTCTGCTACATTTCTTATTTGAATGAGCTAAAATTAATCAGTTGAGCATATATTCTTGTTTTTCGAGTAAAATTTTGTCACTTTGTCTTTTTTTTTGCATATATGCAAATTAAGTATAATTTGATCAAAATTCATTTGAAAATCAATTTCTTAGAGAACCCACTAGACCAAATTAAATTAAACTCCTTTGATGGTTCTCTTTCATAACTATTTTTGGCAATTCCTTCCATCAAAGATACGGATAGGGATTAATATAAGTTCTTGTAACTTGTTTCCCAATCCTATTTAATTACTTCTTATTGTGTAATGTATATAGCTGAATATTGTAATGTTATATTGAATTGATTAATAAAATATGTTTAAACTAAAGATGGCCACTGTTACTAAAAATAGAAATTTTCTTAAAATAGTCATTACTTATAAGAATCACCTCAAATTTGAATAGTAAATATATTGCCATGAGTTGTTTAACATATACATGTATATTGCTTGTTTTTCAATAAAATTTGTAATTTTGTCAATTTTTGGCAAAAAAAAATTATGTGCTAATTTAAGCCTAATTTGATCTAAATTTATCTAGAAATCTATTTCTCAGAAACCACCAGACCAAATTACATCACAATCGGAATGGATGCTCCTTTTATGGTCCTCTTTCAGAATTCTGTCCAACATTTATGTCCTCGAACAAATGTTAATGTGTTACAAAAAATAGAATAGATAAAAAAACATTGGGTCATTTTAACTGAACTTGCATTGCTGAGTAGTGTATATGGAATCTCAAACTTGCATACAAAATCGTATGTATATGCTGGCAAGGTCATTATACATGTAAAATATATTCGCTCTCAATAAATGTTCATGCTTCATTAGCTTGGTTTAAAGAATTTGTCTGCTAGGAGTTGTTTCCCTTTATCTGAAAATAATAAATTAATATTAAATTTTGTATTGTGTAAGAAGTATTTTAGAAACAATATATAAAAAGTTCGTCAGCACGTCAGTATTTGAAATAAGCATATTTTATTAGCGCAAAATATCAGCCATTGAGATTGAACACATGTTACAACAACAAGTATTAACACCAGCTCCCTACAGTTAACAACATATATATTACATATACATAATAACAACTATATATTGATCTGATGTTTCCATTTAATTAAATAAAGTTGCACAAATAAAAAATTCAAGAAACCGAGAAAAAAAATTAACAAAGAGACATTAGTATTTAATTAATAAACCTAAATGTTTATTTAACATGAAATTATAATCAATTTATTAAATGCTAGTATGCAAGTGATTTCACTGATTCGAGTGAAGCGTGTCGTAATCAAGGCGTTTTAGTTTTATCTATAGTTTTATCTATTGGATATTGATGATTTTGACATGCAACGCTGGCTGCTACTGTGATACAATGCACTGGCATGTAGGCTATTACAGCTGTCTTTGTAAGAAATAAAAACATAATTTTCGTCAAGGTCATTGCATTATACAATATCAAGGACATAATATGTCTGCAATGTAACTGTCCATTTAACTTCAGTAGTGATTATCAATCAATAAATATGAGTCATAGTTCATGATCTAAGGGAAGTTGGTTGACCATTATAATTTCCATGACTTCCTGGAGGAGAATAAATACGACTTGAACATAAGCACGATGTATATGCACAGTCAAACCTGCCCATGAGGTCACCTCTATTAAGCAGTCACATATATTAAAAGGTCACTTTGTTCTTGTTCTGTAGTAGAAAATTTTATATGAATTGAACCTCTTAAAGAGGTTATCTATCACTTTTACTCTGTCCCAAATTTTACCTCTAAATACAGGTTTATCTGTAGTTGTTGTATTGTAATGCTTACAAATGTGCTTGATGACCATTATTATTTCCACGACTTCCTGGAAGATTGAGAATAAATATTATTTGAACATAAGTACATGTATGATGTACATGTAGTTGTCGCACATGTAATGTTTACAAATGTGCATGTATTTTACATGAATCACTTATCAATCAATAAATATAATTAAGTGGTAGTTCATGATCTAAGGGAAGCTTGTTGACCATTATTATTTCCCCAACTTCCTGGAAGGTAGAGAATAAATACGACTTGAACATAAGTACAGTACTGTACATGTAGTTGTGTTCTGTAATGTTTACAAGTGTACATGTAATTTACATGAATCACTTAACCACTGATATCATTGATATAGGCCAACTAAAAAATGCTTGTTGTACATGTATGTTATAGGCCAACAGACTAAAATCATGTATGTGATATTTCAATGCAGAAAAGAGAAAACGTGCTAATCATTTGTGACACATATTGCCGTATGCATTTATATACAATGTAGGGGATCACTTTTGAATTGTTTGTTAATGTGTGTGTGTGTTTGATTTTATTTTTGCATCATTTCCATGTGTCATTTTTAGCTCACCTGGCCATAGCCCATGTGAGCTTTTGTCATGGGTAAGCATTCGTCCGTCCGTTCGTCCGTCCGTTAGCTTTTCACGATTTAGCTCTTCTTCTCTGAAACCCCAGAACAGATTTCAACCAAACTTGCCATAAATGTTCATTGGATGGTCCTCAACCAGATTTGTGTTTTTGGTGCTGATTTGAAATCCAACATGGCTGCCAGGGTCCATAATGTGTTCTCATTGGCTGAAATTTTAAAAATCGTCTTGTCAGAAACCACCAAGCCAATTGAATTGTGACTTTGCAGAAATGATCATTGGGTGGTCCTGTACTAAACTTGTGAATCGTTTGCCGATCAGAAATTCAAGATGTCCGCCATGACTCGACTTAGTTTTAACATAGGACCCTATGGAAAAAATGTTTAAAAGTCTTCTCCTCTGAAACCAGTAAGTCAATTTAAAGCAAACATGGCATGAATGGTCCTTGGGTGGTCAACTTTCAAAATTATGTCCTGTGACCCCGACCTCCATCCAAGATCGTCAGCGGACATAGTTTTAACATAGGACCCTATGGGGAAAATGTTTAAAAAAAAAATTCCTCTGAAACCAGTAAGCCAATTTAAAGCAAACATGGCATGAATGGTCCTTAAGTGGTCAACTTTCAAAATTATATCCAGTGACCCAGACCTCCACCCAAGATGGCCGCCATCAGCGGACATAGTTTTAACATAGGACCCTATGGGAAATGTGTTTAAAAATCTTCTCCTCTGAAACCAGGGAGCCAATTTAAAGCAAACATGGCATGGATCATCCTTAAGTGGTCAATTTTCAAAATTGTGTCCAGTGACCCTGACCTCCATCCAAGATGGCCACCTTCAGCAGACATAGTTTTAACATGGGACCCTATGGGGAAAAAAATGTTTTAAAATCTTCTCCTCTGAAACCAGTCAGCCAATATAGCAAACATGTCAACGATGGTCCTTAGGTGGTCAACTGCCAAAATTGTGTTCAGTGACCCTGATCTCGGTCCAAAATGGCCACCGTCAGCGGACATAGTTTTAACATAGGACCTATGGGAAAATTGTTTAAAAGTCCTCTCCTCTGAAACCAGTCAGCCAATTTAAAGCAAGCATGGCATGGATGGTCCTTGGGTAATATACTTTCAAAATTGTGTCCGGTGACCACGACCTCCATCCAAGATGGCTGCTATGAGCAGACATAGTTTTAACATACATTGTAAAACCCTATGGGATTTGAATAGTAAAACTTAGATGTATTCGGCATGCAGACATTCTTAGGAGGGCTTATTTATGTCAGGTGAGCGATACAGGCTCACCTGAGTCTCTAGTTAATCTTCTGCTTATAAACTCCTCCGGCCAAAATTAAATACATGTACCAGAATGGTTTGCAGTTTAATTACTGTCTCACGATTAATTTTATATTGTTTGTTTGATGGTATTTAACGCCACTTTCAACAATATTTCAGTTAAATCATCGCGGTCAGTTTTATTGGTGGAGGAAACCGGAGAAAACCACAGACCTGCGGCAAGTAACTGACAAACTTTATCACATAATGTTGTACTAGTACACATCGCCCTGATCGAGATACGAACTCACAACATCAGTGGTGATAGGCACTGATTGCATAGGTAGTTGTAAATCCAAATACCATGCAATCATGGCCACGATGGCTCCTAATTAATTTTATAATTGGTAAGGTACCAGTAGTTGTGGAACACAAGAATATTTTATTTTGTTTAAATCTCTTCAACCTTTAAAAATAATTAAAAAAATCGACTCCTCTGTCAGATTGCTAAAACATGTGATATATATTAGTTTATTATGTGTAGTGAATATTACACCATAACTAGCTCCTTCCTGTAGAACCTGCATGTAATATTAATGTTCATTGTTAAAACATTGAAATTAAGAATATTAGTTTTCAATGTGGTTTAAAGTGTATGTTATGCCAGAAATCTCCCCTCCCCCCCTGTAGAGCCTACTAATAATATTAATGTTCATTGTTAAAACATTGAATATATGTTATGCCAAAAATCTCTCTCCCCCCTGTAGAGCCTACATATGTATTAATGTTCATTGTTAAAACAGACACCTGCCAGCTTCGATCCTACAGATGATAGTTTTTTGCCAACTGACTCATTTCTATATTTTTCACCCTCAGTTTATGGACCTAGTAGTCTATTATGAGATGGAGATATCTCTTAATACTGAGCATAGCAGAAAAAGGGGGGGAGGGTAGTGTTTAGCACTAATGAGCATAACAGATAATTTATTTGTTGATGAATCAACACATTAAGTTGATATCATGTGAAATTCTTTACTTAACTTAAATATGTCTTGGAATTGTAAATAATGTCAAACTTGTATTAAGAGGTCACCTTTGGGAGAAGAAAAGGTGGCCTTATATAATATGAGACAGGTGTCCTCTTAAAAGAGATTAAATTCATATGAAATTTTCTATGACAGGTCAAGAAAATGGTGACCTTTTAATACAGGTGACTGCTTAATAGAGGTGACCACATCGGCAGTGTTTTTATACTCCTATCTGTCTGAATTACATACAAACACATGGTTTCAGCTGGATTTTTATTATACTAAGGTCAAATAACCTAACTCATAAATTCCTCAGGCCTTTTGTCCGGAAAGGCACTTGTTCAATAGGTCAATTGGTTTGATTCATTAAGATGCAGCTGGAGCTTAATTTAATATTCATTTGTTTCAAACATGCATACTTATTATGATATTTGGAATTGACAGCCAGACAGGTTTTCAGAGATCACCATCTCTTTTCAAAAAAATGTTAAGCTTAAGTGAAAATAAATAGAAATTAAAATCAAATTCCCCAAAGAGGAATGAGCTACCCTAAATATGTTACAAAAAAAGTCAAAAGCTGGCTAAAGGCTATTACAGAAATAAATGAATGGGAAGGTTGGATGGCACTTTTATTTAACCTCACCACAAATATTATATTTTGAATAGGTTATTTCATCGATAATGGGTAAAGGGAAATCCCCTTTTCCTGAAATTTGCGATTCGGAACTGGGGGAGTAGGGACGGGAGGAGATTTCGCCTGATTTGCATCATTACTGACATTAGATGTATCAGGTTCAGAATCAATCTGACTGGGAGGGTGAGACTTTCCAAATCCCATTGATTTAAGCGTCGGCTGGTCTTTGTGCAATCAAAGTTTCTTCTTTGGTGGCATGTTTCGTAAAAATGACCTTGAACGTAATGCATCGGGCTATTTCATTGGTTGAAGTACGGTTAAAGAACCAATCAAGCATGATTTAACATATCATGGTAAGGGAAAGTTAAATTTTTACTAAACAATTTTCCGATTGGGTATTTGGGAGGGGGGAATCGACCAATCAAATTAATTGTTGCTAATAGACAGCTTACAATTCTCGCTTCGCAACAATGAGTAGCGGATTCGGCCGAGGTTTGCCGATTGAGACAGCTTGTCAACAAAAATACTCGATCACGTGTCCGATGCATACGTAGCATGCATCAGTCTTTTTGGCCACTTATTTTGGAACAAACGGTCATTTTGCCAGCAATGTCAAATTATTTCCTGTCATATACGCAAATGATCGGCCGATGACCGACACCAAACGGAAACCCTGAAAGTGAAAATAATTAGCAATATTCTTTAACCAAAACCTTCATTAGCAATATTCTCTAACCAAAACCTTCATTAGAATATTCTCTAACCAAAACCTTCATTAGAATATTCTCTAACCAAAACCTTCATTAGAATATTCTCTAACCAAAACCTTCATTCTGTCTTCCTTTGTAGCCAATACCAGGTGTATTTATACAAATCACAACATATCAGTTTTCGTTCATTATATACCTTTGGGTTTTTTTCACCTGTTGTTGTTACCTGTTATTATACATGTAGGTGAAACAGATTAATATTAATGTGAAACACAGTTTAACAAAATATCCTCAAGTATATACATCTTAAATAAAATTAATTGATTGATTGGTGTTTAAAGCCAACATTAGTAATATTTTAGTAAGCATACCATATAACTGAAGTATGTTGAAAGTGGCATTAAACACCAGAACCCATAACACTAATCTTAAATTAAGCACCTTTAATTTTCTCACATTGTCGGTAACCCACAGGTGATCACATCATGCTCCGATTACTCTCCATGAGTAATGAAAGCGTGACCAGCTGTGTGTTATAAACGACAGTCCTCGAAATGAAAATTTGAATTTACTGGTCCAAATCAAATTCTTAAATTTATTTTATATATTATATAAGAACTGAAAAATTTACTGGTCTGAACAAAGTTTTAATGATCTTGGGCCGGAAGACTGGTGCTCATCGTGAGGACTGCAACGATACTTTTTCCCAAATTATTTGCTAATTTTAAAATAATTTTGTTTATTATCACACCTGATTAAAAGGTTGTTTACCATGAGAGTAGATAGTTATAATACCAGATGATACTATTGTATACATGTATATGTAAACAAAGGTGCAATGTTCTCTAGCTTGTAAGATATTTGTGTCAATAGCTCGCCAATGTAAGGCTCAAGATAAAAAAAAATACTATTGGACTGGTCCAATGTGAGACTAAAAAGCAAAACCAAAACAAAAAACAATTGGACTGATCCAATATACATGTAAGGCTTAAGATAAAAAAAAACAATTGGACTGATCCAATATACATGTAAGGCTTAAGATAAAAAAAAACAATTGGACTGATCCAATATACATGTAAGGCTTAAGATAAAAAAAACAATTGGACTGGTCCAATAATGTAAGACTAAAAATAAAAACAAAAAACAATTGGACTGATCCAATATACATGTAAGGCTTAAGATAAAAAAAAACAATTGGACTGATCCAATATACATGTAAGGCTTAAGATAAAAAAAAACAATAGGACTGATCCAATATACATGTAAGGCTTAAGATAAAAAAAACAATTGGACTGGTCCAATAATGTAAGACTAAAAATAAAAACAAAAAACAATTGGACTGATCCAATATACATGTAAGGCTTAAGATAAAAAAAACAATTGGACTGGTCCAATAATGTAAGACTAAAAATAAAAACAAAAAACAATTGGACTGATCCAATATACATGTAAGGCTTAAGATAAAAAAAAACAATTGGACTGATCCAATATACATGTAAGGCTTAAGATAAAAAAAAACAATAGGACTGATCCAATATACATGTAAGGCTTAAGATAAAAAAAACAATTGGACTGGTCCAATAATGTAAGACTAAAAATAAAAACAAAAAACAATTGGACTGATCCAATATACATGTAAGGCTTAAGATAAAAAAAACCAATTGGACTGATCCAATATACATGTAAGGCTTAAGATAAAAAAAAACAATTGGACTGATCCAATATACATGTAAGGCTTAAGATAAAAAAAAACAATTGGACTGATCCAATATACATGTAAGGCTTAAGATAAAAAAAACAATTGGACTGGTCCAATAATGTAAGACTAAAAATAAAAACAAAAAACAATTGGACTGGTCCAATATACATGTAAGGCTTAAGATAAAAAAAACAATTGGACTGATCCAATATACATGTAAGGCTTAAGATAAAAAAAACAATTGGACTGATCCAATATACATGTAAGGCTTAAGATAAAAAAAACAATTGGACTGATCCAATATACATGTAAGGCTTAAGATAAAAAAAACAATTGGACTGGTCCAATAATGTAAGACTAAAAATAAAAACAAAAAACAATTGGACTGATCCAATATACATGTAAGGCTTAAGATAAAAAAAAACCAATTGGACTGATCCAATATACATGTAAGGCTTAAGATAAAAAAAACAATTGGACTGGTCCAATAATGTAAGACTAAAAATAAAAACAAAAAACAATTGGACTGGTCCAATATACATGTAAGGCTTAAGATAAAAAAAACAATTGGACTGATCCAATATACATGTAAGGCTTAAGATAAAAAAAACAATTGGACTGATCCAATATACATGTAAGGCTTAAGATAAAAAAAACAATTGGACTGATCCAATATACATGTAAGGCTTAAGATAAAAAAAACAATTGGACTGGTCCAATAATGTAAGACTAAAAATAAAAACAAAAAACAATTGGACTGGTCCAATATACATGTAAGGCTTAAGATAAAAAAAACAATTGGACTGATCCAATATACATGTAAGGCTTAAGATAAAAAAAACAATTGGACTGATCCAATATACATGTAAGGCTTAAGATAAAAAAAACAATTGGACTGATCCAATATACATGTAAGGCTTAAGATAAAAAAAAACAATTGGACTGATCCAATATACATGTAAGGCTTAAGATAAAAAAAAACAATAGGACTGATCCAATATACATGTAAGGCTTAAGATAAAAAAAACAATTGGACTGGTCCAATAATGTAAGACTAAAAATAAAAACAAAAAACAATTGGACTGATCCAATATACATGTAAGGCTTAAGATAAAAAAAACCAATTGGACTGATCCAATATACATGTAAGGCTTAAGATAAAAAAAACCAATTGGACTGATCCAATATACATGTAAGGCTTAAGATAAAAAAAAACAATTGGACTGATCCAATATACATGTAAGGCTTAAGATAAAAAAAACAATTGGACTGGTCCAATAATGTAAGACTAAAAATAAAAACAAAAAACAATTGGACTGGTCCAATATACATGTAAGGCTTAAGATAAAAAAAACAATTGGACTGATCCAATATACATGTAAGGCTTAAGATAAAAAAAACAATTGGACTGATCCAATATACATGTAAGGCTTAAGATAAAAAAAACAATTGGACTGATCCAATATACATGTAAGGCTTAAGATAAAAAAAACAATTGGACTGGTCCAATAATGTAAGACTAAAAATAAAAACAAAAAACAATTGGACTGATCCAATATACATGTAAGGCTTAAGATAAAAAAAAACCAATTGGACTGATCCAATATACATGTAAGGCTTAAGATAAAAAAAACAATTGGACTGATCCAATATACATGTAAGGCTTAAGATAAAAAAAACAATTGGACTGGTCTAATAATGCAAGACTAAAAATAAAAACAAAAAACAATTGGACTGGTCCAATGTAAGACTAAAAATAAAAACAATTGGACTGGTCCAATGTAAGTCTAAAACAAAAAAACAATTGGACTGGTCCAATGTAAGTCTAAAAATAAAAAGCAAAAACAATTGGACTGATCCAATAATATAAGACTCAAGTTGTAAGGCCCAAAAAAACAGTTGGACTGGTCTAATGAAGGCCCAAGATTAAAAAAACCAGTTGGACTGGTCTAATGAAGGACCAAGATTAAAAAACCAATTGGACTGGTCCAAGGCATTGCTCAAGATAAAAAAAAAACAATTTGACAGGTAAGGCTCAAAGTTAAAGGGTTAGGGTTTTGGTGTTTAACACCACTTTCAACAATATTTCAACTATATCCTGGCAGTCAGTTTTATTAGTTGAGGAAACCTGAGTACCAGGAGAAAACAACCAACCTGACAAACTTTTTCACATCATGTTGAATTGAGTATACCTCGCTATGAGCAGGATTCAAACTCACAACGTTACTGGTGATAGGCACTGATTGCATAGATAAATCCAACTACCACATGATCATGACCATGAAGGCACTTATTTCAAAATTTAAAAAAAAACTAAAAAAAACTGGACTGAATACACATGTATGTTGAATGTGATATTTTAAGAGTAATTTTTCCTATTATGAACAAGAGTATACTAGATCTGTATATATCTTGCGAGATCAAAGAAGTAGATATTGATTCTATATAAACACATCCAAAATATATCATTAATTTTACTCTTATCATAAAACCAGATTACATGTAGTTTGAGTGATGGTGTCTCCGGCAGATTTTACAGTCATTAAATTAATAAAGGATATTTAAAAGGGTATAGTGGCTAGAGACTTTCTGCGGAATGGGAAGGGGGGGAGGGGGGCTTGCATTGACTTTCTTTAGCTGAGGAAAATGATGAGGTGGGGAGGGGGCAGTTTTTGCCACCAATAAATTAAGAGGATATTAAAAAGGGTATAGTGGCTATAGACTTTCTGAGGAATGGGAGGGAGAGAAGCTTGCATTGACTTTCTTCAGCTGAGGAAAATGATGAGGTGGAGAGGGGAGGGGGGGGGAGATATAATTATATTTAAATATAAATTAAAATACAGGAAAAAGGATTGAATAATGGGAGTTAGGGTTAGGATTATGGTGTTTAGCTCCACTTTCAACAATATTTCAGTTATATTGTGGTTGTCAGTTTTATTGGTGGAAAAAACTGGAATATCCTGAGAAAACCACCAACCTGCCGCAAGTCACTGGCAAACTATCAGATAATGTTGTATCGAG
Organism: Bathymodiolus brooksi; assembly: GCA_963680875.1. NCBI lineage: Eukaryota > Metazoa > Mollusca > Bivalvia > Mytilida > Modiolidae > Bathymodiolus > Bathymodiolus brooksi. The sequence continues at coordinate 27,894,279 of OY804589.1, forward strand.
TACACCTCGCCATGAACGAGATTTGAACTCGCAACGTTAGTGGTGATAGGCACTGATTGTATAGGTAGATGTAAATCCAACTACCATACGATCATGACCACGCTGGCAGTCAGCGAAGAATATAATGCTAAAGACATGTTTTTATGTGTAATAAATAATCTTTAATTTTTGCTTGGCCTTAAATCGGATGTACGTAATACAAAGAGAATAAAAGTAAATCCAACTACCATACGATCACGACCCTGACGACCCTCAGCGAAGAATATAAGACTAAAAACATGTTTTTAGGTGTCGTAAACAATATTTAATTTTTGCTTGGCCTTGAATCAGATGTACTTAATACAAAGAGGATAGAATTAAGAACGAGTTACATATATGTATATCTAGGTTTTATTAACTGTTCATAAATGAAAAATCCTCGTAAAATGGTAGATACTCATTGAAATAAATTTCAATTTTCACAAAATTACTATTCAAATCTCGGTACATTATTGAAGACACAGTGACCTTGGATGAAGAGAACCATGCACAAGTTTAAACCACTGATTCACCGAAGCATAAGTCATTATGATCATATGTTAAGTATTCGTTAAGCGTTGAGCGACTTTTATGTAAAATCACAATGAAACTTTTTTTAAAAATTGCTAATTACAGAAAATAGATGGGATTACATGTACTATTTTTGATATGATTATTTTGTACAAGCAAATAATTCACAGCTACACAAAGTATGGTGATACTGTCATTAAAATCAATACGAATAAAAGATAGAATGCACTTTGTACAATGAACTGAGAAATAGCCTTCCTCTGTCGAGATCATTAAAAGAATGTTTAAATGTCAGGCGAAGATTATTTTTTTTATAGAATTGGGAATTATGGGAAGAAGAAAAAACGTATACTGGTAGTTTATATTTTGAAAATAAAATCGGCTGTAAACCTCATTTTATTCAAATTTAAAGATCTGAGAAATCTGTAATGGCTTATAAAAGATTTTTTTTGATAGAATTGGGAATTATGGTAGTATTGGGAAGAAAAAAACATATACTGGTAGTTTATATTTGGAAAATAAAATTGGCTGTAAATCACATTTTATTCAAATTTAAAGATCTGTTATTTATAGATTTGTGTTTAACATAGCTATAATGATCAGAATGAATATTTACCATTTAATTAATGTATTTAAAGGTCACATTTTCTTGTCCTGTCATAGAAAGATTCATATGAATTGAACTTCTTTTAAGAGGTCACCTGTCTTATAAGGCCACTTTTTTCTTTGTCCCAAAGGTGACCTATTAACACAGGTTTGACTGGACGAGGAAAAATACTGAACTGCTCTTTTTATATGACCACAAAAATTTTGTGAATGGTCCTGTTAGCAGAGCTATTATAAATGAGTTGTTTATCGTCTTACTCTAAACACAATGGTTTTCATGAAATTCATTTGATTTTAGTCGACCGATCCCTCTGAAAGTTTCATGTAACGATACTTGGCACAGATTAAGGTTGAGAATTATTTTGGTGTTTGTACTCCTCCTATCTGTTTCCATGCAAAGAGGCCCCAAGATGCTAGAAGGGGCAATTTTTTTTTGTATGTGGAGAGTTTAATATATAACCAATTTTTTATAACATTTTTTCAATTTACGAAACATGTTGTTTTGCTCACAACCTAATGTCACCTTTTATCCTAATTTCCTGGGTCTTGTGATATAAATATTAACTGAGAGATTGTGGACTCCCAAAAATGCATTATTTACATTTGATTAATACATGCTAATATTTCAATTTACCGAACATGCTTAACACTTCAAAGATCCTCAAAAAATTGTGTTGTTTTGCCTGCAACCTAATGTCTTCCTTTAACCTATTTCCTGGTTTTTGTGATATAGATATTAGTTGAGAGATTTTGAAGCATTGTGGACTCCCAAAAATGCATTATTTACATTTGATTAATACATGCTAATGTTTCAATTTACCGAACATGCTTAACACTTTAAAGATCCTCAAAAAATTATGTTGTATTGCCTGCAACGTAATGTCACCCTATATCCTATTTCCTGGTTTTTGTGATATAGATATTAGTTGAGAGATTTTGAAGCATTGTGGGACTCCCAAAAATGCATTATTTACATTTGATTAATACATGCTAATGTTTCAATTTACTGAACATGCTTAACACTTCAAAGATCCTCATAAAATTGTGTTGTTTTGCCTGCAACGTAATGTCACCATTTATCCTATTTCCTGGTTTTTGTGATATAGATATTAGTTGAGAGATTTTGAAGCATTGTGGGACTCCCAAAAATGCATTATTTACATTTAATTAATTCAGGCTAATGTTTCAATTCAAAGATCTTTAAAAAAAAAATTGTTTTGCATGCAGCCTAATGTCTCCCTTTATCACCACTTCCTGATTCTTGTGATATAGATGTTAATTGAGAGATTTTGATGCATTGTGGGCATCCCAAAAATGCATTACTTAAATAATACAAGCTAATGTTTCAATTTAGGGAACATGCGTTCAAGATATTAAAAAAATTATACTGTTTTGCTTGCAACTTAATGTTGCCCTTTATCCCCATTTCCTGGGTCTTGTGATATAGATGTTAATTGAGAGGTATAGATGCATTGTGGACCTCTAAAAAGTACATTATTTAATTAATAGGGCTAATTATGTTTCAATTTATGGAACATTCTTTAAAGATCCTCAAAAAATGATGTCTTTTTACTCATAGCCTAATGTCGCCCTTTATTCTCATTTCCTGAGTCTTTATATGATATAGATGTTAATTGAGAGATTTTGATGTATTGTCGGGCCTCTCAAAACATGCGTTAAAGATCCTTCAAAAAATTGTGTTGTTTTGCTAGCAGCTTAATGTCGTCCTTTATTCTCATTTCCTGGGTCTTGTGATATAGATGTTAATTGAGAGATTTAGATACATTGTGCCTCCCCCCCCCCTCCCCCAAATGCTTCATTAGATATTTAATTAATATATGCTAATATGTTTCAATTTATGGATCATGCTTTAAAGATTAGATCCATTTAAATTATGTCGTTTTGTTGGATTTTCTAATAAATATCATTTCACGACAGTAATCACTTCAACAACATAGAAGTTAAAATCGGTGTTGACATTCTGACTGTCATTATGTAATGTTTAGTAGCTAAACATGACCTCTGATCTTGACATGCATGACTAACCTTAGGAAGGGCTCCATAGGAGAGATTGTATCATACATTATTGACTGACTGTCATTATGTAATGTTTAGTAGCTTAACATGACCTTTGACCTTGACATGCATGACTAACCTTAGGAAGGGGCTCCATAGGAGAGATTTTATCATACATTATTGACTCATTATGTAATGTTTAGTAGCTAAACATGACCTCTGATCTTGACAAGCATGACTAACCTTAGGAAGGGCTCCATGGGAGAGATTGTATCATACATTATTGACTGACTGTCATTATGTAATGTTTAGTAGCTTAACATGACCTTTGACCTTGACATGCATGACTATAACCTTAGGAAGGGGCTCCTAGGAGATTTTATCATACATTATTGACTTGACTGACTCATTATGTAATGTTTAGTAGCTAAACATAACCTTTGACCTTGACAACATGACTAACTTTAGGAAGGGTTCCATAGGAGAGATTGTATCATACATTATTGACTGACTCATTGTGTAATGTTAAGTAGCTTAATATGACCTCTGACCTTGACATGCATGACTACCTCAGGAAGGACTCCATAGGAGAGATTGTTAGTATCATACATTATTGACTGACTGTCATTATGTAATGTTTAGTAGCTTAACATAACATTTGACCTTGACATGCATGACTAACCTTTGGAAGGGCTCCATAGGAGAGATTGTATCCTACATTATTGAATACAGGGATTTCAATATTTTTCAAGTCTACCAGTACTTCACTATTTACAGGAGGTACTTTTTTATTAAAATTTGAACATTTTCATGAATAACTTATACAACACTCTTTAAGACCAAAGACCATTTTATGTGGGTAAAAGTACCTGGTACCACCCCTTATTAAAAGGCCTGTGAAGACCAGGTTATGGAGAAATCTCCCTCCATAGGAGAAATGATTTAATAGTAGTCTTAATAACATTTATGAAAATACCTGTGAACACAAGTCAGTAACCTCTAGCAACGATTTAAAAGTAGTCTTAATAACATTTATGAAAATACCTGTGAACACAAGTCAGTAACCTCTAGATATTATTTACAAGAAGGTATTTTGAATTAAAAATATCACCTGTCAAACCGTATACAGGTAATGTCATGTTTATAATGGAAATTAAGTTGAATCTATTCCAAAAAAAAATTCTTCATTTTTAAACAACCTTGAAATTTGTGGTCGTATTATACTATGGGCCTGTTAAGTCTGTCTGTAAACACTGTGGTTTCCATGCAATAACTTACTATATAATTTAAGTTTAGATTCTTCTGAATATTAATTTAAGTTTAGATCCTTCTGAATATTAATGTAAGTTTAGATCCTTCTGAATATTAATTTAAGTTTAAATCCTTCTGAATATTAATTTAAGTTTAAATCCTTCTGAATATTAATTTAAGTTTAGATCCTTCTGAATATTAATTTAAGTTTAGATCCTTCTGAATATTAATTTAAGTTTAGATCCTTCTGAATATTAATTTAAGTTTAGATCCTTCTGAATATTAATTTAAGTTTAGATCCTTCTGAATATTAATTTAAGTTTAGATCCTTCTGAATATTAATTTAAATTTAGATCCTTCTGAATATTAATTTAAGTTTAGATCCTTCTGAATATTAATTTAAGTTTAGATCCTTCTGAATATTAATTTAAGTGTAGATCCTTCTGAATATTAATTTAAGTTTAGATCCTTCTGAATATTAATTTAAGTTTAGATCCTTCTGAATATTAATTTAAGTGTAGATCCTTCTGAATATTAATTTAAGTGTAGATCCTTCTGAATATTAATTTAAGTGTAGATCCTTCTGAATATTAATTTAAGTTTAGATCCTTCTGAATATTAATGTAAGTTTAGATCCTTCTGAATATTAATTTAAGTTTAAATCCTTCTGAATATTAATTTAAGTTTAAATCCTTCTGAATATTAATGTAAGTTTAGATCCTTCTGAATATTAATTTAAGTTTAGATCCTTCTGAATATTAATTTAAGTTTAAATCCTTCTGAATATTAATTTAAGTTTAGATCCTTCTGAATATTAATTTAAGTTTAAATCCTTCTGAATATTAATTTAAGTTTAGATCCTTCTGAATATTAATTTAAGTTTAGATCCTTCTGAATATTAATTTAAGTTTAGATCTTTCTGAATATTAATTTAAGTTTAGATCCTTCTGAATATTAATTTAAATTTAGATCCTTCTGAATATTAATTTAAGTTTAGATCCTTCTGAATATTAATTTAAGTTTAGATCCTTCTGAATATTAATTTAAGTTTAGATCCTTTTGAATATTAATTTAAGTGTAGATCCTTCTGAATATTAATTTAAGTTTAGATCCTTCTGAATATTAATTTAAGTTTAGATCCTTCTGAATATTAATTTAAGTGTAGATCCTTCTGAATATTAATTTAAGTGTAGATCCTTCTGAATATTAATTTAAGTTTAGATCCTTCTGAATATTAATTTAAGTTTAGATCCTTCTGAATATTAATTTAAGTTTAGATCCTTCTGAATATTAATTTAAGTTTAGATCCTTCTGAATATTAATTTAAGTTTAGATCCTTTTGAATATTAATTTAAGTGTAGATCCTTCTGAATATTAATTTAAGTTTAGATCCTTCTGAATATTAATTTAAATTTTGATCCTTCTGAATATTAATTTAAGTTTAGATCCTTCTGAATATTAATTTAAGTTTAGATCCTTCTGAATGTTAATTTAAGTTTAGATCCTTTTGAATATTAATTTAAGTGTAGATCCTTCTGAATATTAATTTAAGTTTAGATCCTTCTGAATATTAATTTAAGTGTAGATCCTTCTGAATATTAATTTAAGTGTAGATCCTTCTGAATATTAATTTAAGTTTAGATCCTTCTGAATATTAATTTAAGTTTAGATCCTTCTGAATATTAATTTAAGTTTAGATCCTTTTGAATATTAATTTAACACAATGATTCTTGGCACATAATAAAGGTTGTTATAGATTTTAGGTATATAGAGTAGTAACCCTACCTGTTTCTAAAGAGGTCACAAGTTGCTAAAATGGATGTTTGTGTGGGAAGAATTTATTGTTCATCTGATTTTGATGGTTTTCTTCAATGGATTTTCTTTGAAATACTATGTAATTAATACCGTTTTTTCAACAGAAAGGGACAACAAGTGCCAAATTCCAAAATTTGAATTTTGTTTAATTTTTCATCCAAATTTAATGCAATTTTCTATGGCTACATGTACTTACGGTACATTTGTACATGTATATATAGCTACATGTACCTAGTTTGTAGACAAGAATGTCTAACAATAAAACAAATATAACTGAAATATTTATGAAAGTGACGTTAAACACATGAAGCAAAACAATAATACATGATGTACCAACAAATGATTAGAATGATAAATAGGAGTAAAAGTTACATAAAGATAATATAATGGTGTTAAAATTAGATTTTAATCAGCGCTAGAGATCTCTGTTATGTCTTGTGAATCAATACTTCAGACATTACACTTTCCTATAAATTGGATGGAGCTTAAGTCATAGAATCGTTTTCTTCTCAAGGTGAAATGGTAGAATTGAAATTTAGAGTTTTTTGAAGAGAGAAAATACAATTGTAGAGATTGATTGATTTGTGTTTAATGCCCACTTTAGAGCAGTATCTCAGCTATAATATCATGAGGTGTGAACAAATTTGATAAATTAATTAGCAACTACAGGTCCGTAAAAATAAAACATTTTTGTATAAAACAATCGGGTTATATATACAAATTGACAATCGTAGATGGATTTACAACTACCTATGCATTCAATGCCTATCACCACTAACGTTGTGAGTTCCGATCATGGTGAGGTGTACTCGATACAGCATTATGTGATAAAGTTTGTCAGTGACTTGTGGCAGGTCGGTGGTTTTCTCCGGGTACTCTGGTGTCCTGACCACCATGATATAACTGAAATATTGTTTGAAATGGCATTAAACACCATAAACCAACCAAACGAACAATCACAATCGTAGAAAAAGTGATGACCTTGTATAATTTAGTGAGTAAGTGGAAACATCCTAATTAATTACAGATATTTCCAAAAAATATATATGATAAGTAATGCTGTTCATATCACAACTGTCGGTTGTCCTACTCATTTTATATTTTGTTGTAAACAATATTACAGACAGACCATGTCTGTACAGGTGTGTTTATTCACCTACAATAAAAATACATAGATTATATATAACTCAATCCAATTAGTGAAAAATTTCTCTGAATCTAAGAAATTTATTATTTTTATACAAACTACATCCCTAAAGTTGTGAGTTGGATTTACAACTACCTGTGCAATCAGTGCTTATCACCACTAAAGTTGTAAGTTTGAACTCCATTCATGGCTTGGTGTACTCGATACAACTTAATGTGATAAAGTTTGTCAGTGACTTGTGGCAGGTCGGTGGTTTTCTCTGGGTATCCTGGTTTACTCCACCAATAAGACTGACATCTGCATTTATTTTATTTTTTTGCACACCTCAAAAGAAAAAGATGCAACAATTTAATTTGCCATTACTTGGCATCCATTGTCGACATCTGTTAACTTTTACATTTTATAAATGTAGCTGTTACTGTTTCAAGTATATGATTGGGCCGAAAGGGACCAATTTCCAAAATTTCAATATTTTTTATTTTCAATATTATTTTAATGCATTAAAAGTTTAAAAATGTGGAAATGAATAAATCAATTTATTAAAATCTAGACTTGATTGAACACAAACTGTGTATGAATAACCAAGTGAGCCTCTAGTTTAAAAGATTCATTGGGTGCCAGAATAACAAGTGTCACTGTGAGTTCTTTTCGTTGACTTCAGTGGAACACTTATATTGTAAAATCCAGTTCAGTGTTTCGATCACCTCTATATAACAAATCACTGTCTAAAAAGTTTTAACCTGTGTATAAAGAGCAACTATAAAGGGTACAATTTCAGGTTCCCTTGAGTGGCCTTTATATACAGATTTGACTACACTGTACTGAAATAAAAAAATATGTACAAAATAATTTGTTCTTATGAAATGAATCATTACGGGAAGCAGATAAATTGCTCACTTAGCGTAAAATGATATTGACTTGCCCACTCTGTTGTAATCTATTGCTTAATTTACTGTCAGTCATAGACGATTTTTATCCAGATTGGCATGTCATTATAAATACTTGATTATTTAATATAAGTTTATTGTCACAGAGTTTTCAAGCAGGTTTGTTTATTCTCATTAGGGCCATATATATTGAAGATGCCTAAGCTCTACTGTTTTCATTCTGTCACAGCAGGGGCTCACCAAAAATAGGGAGACTTGACTTCACCCTCAGAGAACATGAGAGAGAAGTGAAGGCAAGACAGGGAGACTTCCAACAACTTCATAGAGACATGTTTCTGCAAAAATGTGTTGTTTCTTCTCATCTTTTTTTTAATTTGCATTTGAAGTGTGTCTTTGCCACTGCGTCTGTCAACAATTGTTTTGTGAGCATCAATTCTCCTACAGCTTATGTGAGGCTCGATCATGTGAGCTTCTCTCATCACTTGGTGTCCATCGTCTGTTAACTTTTTACATTTTGATCTTCTCAAGAACCACTGGGCCAAAATGGATCAAACTCAGATGTGACTTCTTGAATGGTCCTCTTCCAAAATTGAGTCTGGTGACCTTGCTTGACATCTAAAATGGCCATGGCCACTTTGCCTTCTGGTTGAAAGCTTGGATACTTGTAGAATATTAGTCAGTGTTCTAGCTAGGATCTGAAAATAATGGGGCACAGGAGAAGGCCGCTTTAGCTTGTTACTGTGTCGTTGAATACGACATTCAGACTACTTTTATTATTGATCATAGTGTTACCGTACACCTATTACATATATTAGCCAATTGATAAGAAATGAAATTAATGATATGATTTTACAATTCAATATTTATATAATATTAATATTGTGTTAGAAATTACCACTATATGGCATAGTCATTGCTAACACAACATTATTATTATTATTATGCTGACTGTTATATGTAGACAAAATATATTGAGAACTATTACAATAAAGGAGGTCCTGATATTGGTGACTAATATATTGGATCAGATAGTCTTGAAAGTGTGAGAATATTCTTTGTTTCATTTAAGGCTTTAAAAATATAAAGATTTTTTGAAGTTTGAAATTTAATTAACAACAATAACAAGTATTAAAAAACAGTAACATGAATAACAGACGACTATGATAGATTGACAGATTGGATCCGCCCCCTTGCACGTGGACTAGCCATATATAGCTTGACAGAGAGCTGAAAACCCAACCTTTCCCACATGAAACTGGCATAGTAGATGTACTATTTTCGCATAGTATATCAACGCTATATAATTCTTTGTGATATACAGGGGTTTCAAAGTGGGCCGGTACCCGGTACTTTTACCCGCCTGAGATCGTGTATATTACCGGCAGAAATTACTGAACCCCCCAAAAATTAGCGGTGGTCAAAACCACAAGTACGATGGTCGATAGGCTTGTGGAATATTTTTCATAAAAAATTAATGATCACGTCAATTGCTGAATTCTCGCATTCAAATCGAACAACTGCATCACGATCAAGTTGATGGGATATTCCCTGTTTTAAAAATAACTTTACCTTAGAATCGTAAATAGCAGTTTGCGCATGCGGTAAATAGATATGTTTTCGCCCCAATATCTTTTCATCCTTGTGTAAAACTCGGATCGGAACAAAGCTGACATCATTTCAAAATAAAAAAAATGACCGATTACAAATTATGTTCAAACACAATTTAGTGTAATCTCCAGTAATATAAGTATGATCATTATGTATTATGAATATATGACTACACAATATTTTGTGCGATTTTTTTTATCCATTTAAAACCCAGGGTCGAATCATTCTGGGGCGTACTGTCTTGTTGCTTAACTTCCGGTATAAAAAAATAAAAACCTATGGCTAATTTATTTACATATTTTGACGGGGCCCTACCGCGGTTGTTCACAGAAATGAAAATGTGCTGAAAAACATTTTTAAAAGGGGTTACGAGGAGATAAGGGATAGAAAATTACTAGAAATCTTGAAAAAGGACTGGACATGGCTCAAATACGAATTACATTGTAATGTCAAAACGCCGGCCCCCCTTTTTTTCCAAAATAATTTAACTTTTGTGATTCAAATGTTAATAAATGTCTTCCCGCGAATCGTTTTTGTTCGAACATTTTTTTTGCACATAAGTCTTGAAAGTAACAATATGTATTGTTTTTGTTTAATTATATTTGTATTGATCTATTAAAAAATTATAAATTTTATTAAAGATTGATGATTGCAAATTGAATTTATATGTTTCATCAAGGACGTATTCTATATACGTCCTTGGTTTCATTAATTATGACACTTATATGTCTTGATCCTGCCAATGGTCTTTGATGAGTTTAATTACTGGTAATAAAGTAAAAAAAACACACAAGCCAAGGTATTGTGAAAAAGAAAAGGACAAAGCCAACAAAAGAATTTTGAGAAGTTTAAGCTTTGATAACAATGGCTTGGTCAAGCCTAGCTGCGGAACTGTAGCTCTTTATGGTCCTTTTGGTTTTTTTTTATGATATGGCAGACTATATATGAATAATCTTGGCTGAAGTCTGTAAACTGAAATATTCAATAAGGAAATTGGGGGGGAAAATCCAGGAATTATGCATGGTCTTCACTCTTGGTGAAATCTGAACTCTAAAGTTAATGGGATTTTTCTTTCAAAAACACTTAAAGTTTTGCAGTCTCTGAAGTACATTTTTTGGTCCACAAAATGCTAGATTTCAGGAGCTTCTGACCCCTGGACCCCTTATGGCCCTCAGCCTAATTTGTAGGTACCTCCTAAAATTTAAGAAGTACCTCCTATTATAAAAAACTTTGAAACCCCTGGATATATGCCAAAATATCGTATGAACTTATATTACAGAAGAAATTTACAGAAAGCATAATAATATGGTTTGTAACATAAATACGCATTTTTCCTTTGATGTTTTTATGCAATAATTAACTTAAAAATAGTGAACTTTTACAAACCATGGTCTAACATGAAGATCTTGATGTTATTCCGTGATTTTGACGTCATAGGTCTGTTATTCCATGATTTTGACGTCATAGGATCTGTTATTCCATGATTTTGACGTCATAGATCTGTCAATCATGTAATTTCTGTTACAAACCATATATACCATGGATCTTACTCATGAACTTATTTAAACCAACTCATCCTTCAGATTCGTTGGTTAAAATAAGTTAATTTGTAAGATCCATGGTATATATAATACATAAAAGATACATGTAGAAACATTAATTTTTGTTTTTTCATCTAGAAATAAATATAAATGAAAGCATACATGTGCTACAGCATGAACAAGTAAAAATTTGGGCTAATGCATAGCAACTCTTATCACATGTATGTAACTACAAGGTACAATTTTGTGCATTTAAAGGCGATGCACAAAATCTCCCCCTTAGATATGAGCATGAACAAGTAAAAATTTGGGCTAATGCATATGCCAGGTGTTTGCTTTTGACACATGCTTCTTCATAGACCACAACATTCTCAAAAATAGGATTTTAATCTTAGATAGGTGAATTCAGATATTTGTTTTAAGCAGTATAAGTTAATAAAGTACCGGTATAATAGATTAATTAATCATGATTTATCTTTTGTACTTTCAGTGCTGGACCAAAAAATGATAACATGTACGAGTGGGTGTCCACTATCCTAGGACCCCCTGGATCTGTGTATGAAGGAGGTGTATTTTTCTTGGATATACATTTCTCAACAGATTATCCCTTTAAACCTCCAAAAGTAAGTTGATTTGTTATTGGTACACATGTGTAATGTATTTGTTTAGAGGATACAAGGGCTGTCATGGTCATGATTGTATGGTAGTTTGATTTACAACTACCTCTGCAATCAGTGCCTATCACCACCAAAGTTGGGAGTTCGCATCCCTCTTATGGTGAGGTGTACTCGGTACAACTTTATATGATAAAGTTTCACAGTGACTTGCGACAGGTCGTTGGTTTTCAGTGGGTAGTCCGATTTTCTTCACCAATAAAAGTGATCGCCTGGATATAGCTGAAATATTGTTGAAAATGGCGTTAAACACCATTACCCTGATTAGTTATAGCTAACATATTTTTTAGATGAACTGCACGGTGCAAGATGCAATAACCAAATGAGCAAATAATGCACTGAAAACCACAAAAATATTTTGTTTCCTCCAACACCACAATATTTTATTCACATACAAGGACATTAAATATTAAACCACGATCTGCTGAAAAAGATTAGGCTATTTACCACATATTTTTAGGGTTGTTATTTTTTATAATGTGGGTATGTGAGTGACTGATTGTGAGCAATTTTTCAGCTATTACATGGTGAGCTCAAGTTTATATATTAAATGAGATGATGTTCACTTTGTACTAGATCTAGACCAACACGGTTAGCTGAATTTTTATAGTGCTAGTTTACTGAAACAACTGTCCACAGGTAGACATGTCGCTCCACTCTGACACATTATCCTGATTCCAAGCCAACTAATGCTGTGTGAAGAGAAGCAACACATACCAATTTATAGTCTTTGGTTTGATCTGACAAGGGCTCAAACCCACAATCTACTGCATATCAGCATGCCCATTTACCCTCTGCAGAGGGTTTTTTACCCCCAAAATAGGCCCTGTACCCCCAAAATTGTAGGGACTTTCTATATGCAGGGGTACACAGTTAAGGAAAAAAACAGCAATTGTACCCCATTGTACCCCCAGTTTCAAAACTCAGTGGGCACCCTGCATATACATTTTTTTTTCTTAAATCATTATAATTACACTTCCAGTAAAACCTATCTTATGTGACCTTCCAAGTGAGCAGTGATATATATGGTCACTTAATACAGGTTTAATTGATATGAAATGCACTGTGAAGGGAAATAGAAATTAAGGTTGCATAATACAAGTTATTGCTTAATAGAGGTGGTCATTAATGCAGGTTTGACTGTACTACAGTCTATTATAACATGATTTTCATCTTCCATTTCAATTTAAATCATATTCACTACAGTCTATTATAAAATGATATTCATCTTCAGACTTCTATTTCAGGTTAAATTATTATAATTACTAGTCTATTATAACATGATATTCATCTTCTACTTCAGGTTAAATCATATTTACTACAGTCTATTATAACATGATATTCATCTTCTACTTCAGGTTACATTCAGGACACGTATTTACCACTGTAATATAAATAGTAATGGTGTCATATGTTTAGACATTCTAAAAGACAATTGGAGCCCAGCTTTAACGATATCTAAAGTTCTATTATCAATTTGTTCCTTGTTAACAGACTGTAATCCTTCTGATCCTCTGGTCGGAAGTATCGCTACGCAGTATTTACAAAATCGGCCAGAACACGACCGAGTAGCCAGACAATGGACGAAGCGATTTGCCACGGGATTATAATGGAAGATCTGACTGTATGATGAAAGTTACATAAATTATTTGTGGACTGTTCGATGAGATGATAGTGTTTTATTAATGGAAAATGTGGCTGATGCATGATGGGTACATTTTTTTGTCATTTGTAAATGTGATTATATTGATTCACTAGATGGCATACAAACTTTGCCATTCATGCATGAGTGATTGAATGCATTCTACATGTACTAGTCGTCACCATTTTAAAGTTAATTTGATTAACGTCTGCCGGTTTAATTCAAAATTTTTGCGGAGAAACATGTTCTGTACAACAAACTTAAACTGAAGGCTGTTTAAGAGTTATAGTCGAATTCATCAATGCAATGAGATTTTAATAGAGGATTTCTTGGATTTTTTTTCCAATACTAATAACTGATAACAATCTTTATCATGTCAGGTCAGAGGTCATATTCTGAGTGACCAATTGGCAACAAGCTTACATGTACATAAAAAAATCTTTGAGTCATTGAAGAGAATAGCTGTTTTGTAAACAAAGTAGTGATCTTCCAAAAATCGGTGAAAGGCTATATATAGCTACTTGATGTGACCTGATACCGAATGTCATTAGATATTGTTGTATGGCGTAAAAAAATGTATCAGTAAAATAGATCCATAAACATCTTCATTTTTTTCCGAATGGTGAAATTATAAAAAAATAATTATCAAAAATTGGAAAAAGGATCTTTGAAGTACAAAGTTCAACTTAATAGTTATATGTAAGTTTTATTTTAAACTTTTGGCAAAAAAAAAAACATTTATAAGATTAGATAGCAAGTTGAGGCAGGTGACACACATCTTCATCAGCAGAATGTTTTAATATTCAACATAAGCAGAATGTTTTAATATTGAACATCAGCAAAATGTTTTAATTTTGAACATCAGCAGAATGTTTTAATATTCAACATCAGCAGAATGTTTTAATTTTGAACATCAGCAGAATGTTTGAATGTCAAACATCAGCAGATTGTTTTAATTTTGAAAATTGTATTGTGTGAGTCTTAATTGTGTGTGTCTATAAGGTTATTTTTCGAGATGCATGTTTGTGAATGGCGAGCGAGCGAGTGTGTGTGCCAGGGAAACAAATTGATGGTTGAATTTTGGTGACATTGTTATTTCCGAGATTTTTAAAGTTGAGAATTTTGTTGATAGTATTGTATGAAAATTATGAATGTACATTTGTATTAGAAATGGAGAGGTTTTATTATTATGGCCAATTTGTGGAAAGGCCATGTACATATGTATTAAAAAATAGGGGGTGGGAGTGTAATAAGGCATAATTGTGGAGGTCATGAACATGTGTATTAAAAAGGGGGGAATGTAATGAAGTCATAATTGTGGAGGTCAAGAATATGTGTATTAAAAAGGGGGGAATGTAATGAGTTATAATTGTGGAGGTTATGAACCTGTGAATTAAAAAATGAGAATGTAATAAGGCATAATTGTGGAGGTCAGGAACCTGTGAATTAAATAGGGGGAAGCGGTGTGTTTTTTTGTTTTGAAAGACCAAAGCCCAAGATAAAGTTTTATACAATTATTACAGCTCACACGGTTTTTGCACTTTCCACTTGCCCACGTACTGTGGACAGGAAATTTCCTATTTATCTTCTGTTTCCACCTATGTCACTGTCGGTCAACATGGTACAATTGCATAATATCATTCAACGGAAAACAGACGTATTTCCTGGTACTTAACGATAATTTCCTGTTAATTGTTTATATTGGAAATTTACTTTGATTACATGAAAATTTTCTGTAATTATACAAAAAAAATAGGTATACACATACACGGATAAATATGAGTTTGAAGCTCATTAGCTCGTGATCACAGCTTTATATTCCGTCACACAGGCTTGCAATGATTTTCTACTTCATTTGGGGAAAAATCTAGCAATAATTCAATAAAGAAATGGGTTATGATAAAAATTTGATTATGGTGTTCAATGTCACTTTCAACAATATTTCAGTTTTATTGGAAGAAAGTGGCGTAAAACACCATAAACCTAACCCATGATGTTTGGTAACAAGCGGTACCTTTCCAACAGAATATTGATGCATATTGTCATGGTATGCCATAATTGTGTAACAGGAAGCTTCTTGACAGCAAACCAACTTTCTATTACCGGTACATAATTATTACTTCTTTAACAACTGTAATATTTCCAACAAAATTGAATATCATTCTCCCTTTATTAGTTCACCTGGACCAAAGGTCCATGTGAACTAATGCCATCACTTGGCGTCCGTCGTCTGTAAACTTTTCACATTTCAAGCTTCTTCTCCGAAACCACTGGGCCGATTGGAACCAAACTTAGCAGGAATGTTCCTTGGATGGTCCTCTACAAAGTTACTGTTTTTCGTTCTAGTCGGATATTCAATATGGCTGCCAGGGCCAATAATGTGCTCTGATTGGCTGAAATTTCAAAGATCTTCTTCTCTGAAACTAATGAACTGACTGAACCCAAACTGTAAATGAATGATCATTGGAATGTCCTTTACCAAGTTACTGTTTTTTATGCCGATCGGAAATCCAAGATGGCCACCATCGCAGGACATAGATTAACATTGGACCCTATGGGAAAATGTTCAAATGCCTTCTTCTCAGAAATTACAAATATGATTAAAGCCAAACTGTATATGAATGTTCATTGGATGGTCCTCTACAATCTTAAGGTTTTTTGTTCCGATATGAAATTCAAAATGGCGGCTACGGCAGGACTTAGTTTAACATTGGACCCTATGGGAAAAATGTTTCAAAATGCTTCTTCTCTGAAACCACTTGGACAGTTGAAACCAAACTGCCCAGGAATGATCATTGGAAGGTCCTCTACAAAATTTTGTTTTTTATGCCGATCGGAAATCCAAGATGGCCACCACCGCAGGACATAGATTAATATTGGACCCCATGGGAAAATATTCAAATGCCTTCTTCTCAGAAACTACAAATATGATTAAAGCCAAACTGTACATGAATGCTCATTAGATGGTCCTCTACAAACTTTACGTTTTTTTGTTCCGGTATTATATTCAAAATGGCGGCTACGGCAGGACTTAGTTTAACATTGGACCCTATGGGAAAAATGTTTCAAAACGCTTCTTCTCTGAAACCACTTGGACAATTGAAACCAAACTGCCGAGGAATGATCATTGGAAGGTCCTCTACAGATTTTTTTGTTTTATATGCCAATCGGAAATCCAAGATTGCCGCCACTGCAATACATAGATTAACATTGAACCCTATGGGAAAATGTTCAAATGCCTTCTTCTCAGAAACTACAAATATGATTAAAGCCAAACTGTACATGAATGTTCATTGGATGGTCCTCTACAAACTTTACGTTTTTTGTTCCGATATGAAATTCAAAATGGCGGCTACGGCAGGACTTAGTTTAACATTGGACCCTATGGGAAAAATGTTTCAAAATGCTTCTTCTCTGAAACCACTTGGACAGTTGAAACCAAACTGCCCAGGAATGATCATTGGAAGGTCCTCTACAAAATTTTGTTTTTTATGCCGATCGGAAATCCAAGATGGCCACCACCGCAGGACATAGATTAATATTGGACCCCATGGGAAAATATTCAAATGCCTTCTTCTCAGAAACTACAAATATGATTAAAGCCAAACTGTACATGAATGCTCATTAGATGGTCCTCTACAAACTTTACGTTTTTTTGTTCCGGTATTATATTCAAAATGGCGGCTACGGCAGGACTTAGTTTAACATTGGACCCTATGGGAAAAATGTTTCAAAACGCTTCTTCTCTGAAACCACTTGGACAATTGAAACCAAACTGCCGAGGAATGATCATTGGAAGGTCCTCTACAGATTTTTTTGTTTTATATGCCAATCGGAAATCCAAGATTGCCGCCACTGCAATACATAGATTAACATTGAACCCTATGGGAAAATGTTCAAATGCCTTCTTCTCAGAAACTACAAATATGATTAAAGCCAAACTGTACATGAATGTTCATTGGATGGTCCTCTACAAACTTTACGTTTTTTGTTCCGATATGAAATTCAAAATGGCGGCTACGGCAGGACTTAGTTTAACATTGGACCCTATGGGAAAAATGTTTCAAAACGCTTCTTCTCTGAAACCACTTGGACAATTGAAACCAAACTGCCCAGGAATGATCATTGGAAGGTCCTCTACAAAGTTTCTGTTTTTTTATGCCGATCGAAAATTCAAGATGGCCGCCACCGCAGGACATAGATTAACATTGGACCCTATGGGAAAATGTTCAAATGCCTTCTTCTCAGAAACTACAAATATGATCAAAGCCAAACTGTACATGAATGTTCATAGGATGGTCCTCTACAAACTTTACGTTTTTTGTTCCGATATGAAATTCAAAATGGCGGCTACGGCAGGACTTAGTTTAACATTGGACCCTATGGGGAAAATGTTTCAAAACGCTTCTTCTCTGAAACCACTTGGACAATTGAAACCAAACTGCCCAGGAATGATCATTAGAAGGTCCTCTACAAAGTATCTGTTTTTTTATGCCGATCGAAAATTCAAGATGGCCGCCACCGCAGGACATAGATTAGCATTGGACCCTATGGGAAAATGTTCAAATGCCTTCTTCTCAGAAACTACAAATATGATCAAAGCCAAACTGTACATGAATGTTCATTGGATGGTCCTCTACAAACTTTACGTTTTTTGTTCCGATATGAAATTCAAAATGGCGGCTACGGCAGGACTTAGTTTAACATTGGACCCAACGGGAAAAATGTTTCAAAACGCTTCTTCTCTGAAACCACTTGGATAATTGAAACCAAACTGCCCAGGAATGATCATTGGAAGGTCCTCTACAAAGTTTCTGTTTTTTATGTCGATCGGAAATCCAAGATGGCCGCCACCGCAATACATAGATTAACATTGGACCCTATGGGAAAATGTTCAAATGCCTTCTTCTCAGAAACTACAAATATGATTAAAGCCAAACTGTACATGAATGTTCATTGGATGGTCCTCTACAAACTTTACGTTTTTTGTTCCGATATGAAATTCAAAATGGCGGCTACGGCAGGACTTAGTTTAACATTGGACCCTATGGGAAAAATGTTTCAAAACGCTTCTTCTCTGAAACCACTTGGATAATTGAAACCAAACTGCCCAGGAATGATCATTGGAAGGTCCTCTACAAAGTTTCTGTTTTTTATGTCGATCGGAAATCCAAGATGGCCGCCACCGCAATACATAGATTAACATTGGACCCTATGGGAAAATGTTCAAATGCCTTCTTCTCAGAAACTACAAATATGATTAAAGCCAAACTGTACATGAATGTTCATTGGATGGTCCTCTACAAACTTTACGTTTTTTGTTCCGATATGAAATTCAAAATGGCAGCTACGGCAGGACTTAGTTTAACATTGGACCCTATGGGAAAAATGTTTCAAAACGCTTCTTCTCTGAAACTACTTGGACAGTTGAAACCAAACTGCCCAGGAATGATCATTGGAAGGTCCTCTACAAAGTTTCTGTTTTTTATGTCGATCGGAAATCCAAGATGGCCGCCACCGCAATACATAGATTAACATTGGACCCTATGGGAAAATGTTCAAATGCCTTCTTCTCAGAAACTACAAATATGATTAAAGCCAAACTGTACATGAATGTTCATTGGATGGTCCTCTACAAACTTTACGTTTTTTGTTCCGATATGAAATTCAAAATGGCGGCTACGGCAGGACTTAGTTTAACATTGGACCCTATGGGAAAAATGTTTCAAAACGCTTCTTCTCTGAAACCACTTGGATAATTGAAACCAAACTGCCCAGGAATGATCATTGGAAGGTCCTCTACAAAGTTTCTGTTTTTTATGTCGATCGGAAATCCAAGATGGCCGCCACCGCAATACATAGATTAACATTGGACCCTATGGGAAAATGTTCAAATGCCTTCTTCTCAGAAACTACAAATATGATTAAAGCCAAACTGTACATGAATGTTCATTGGATGGTCCTCTACAAACTTTACGTTTTTTGTTCCGATATGAAATTCAAAATGGCAGCTACGGCAGGACTTAGTTTAACATTGGACCCTATGGGGAAAATGTTTCAAAACGCTTCTTCTCTGAAACTACTTGGACAGTTGAAACCAAACTGCCCAGGAATGATCATTGGAAGGTCCTCTGTTATTTATGCCGATCGGAAATCCAAGATGGCTGCCACCACAGGTCATAGTATCATAGATGCCAACCATTACGATTTTTCCGTAATTCTTACGAATTTCGGCCCAAAATGTTACGGTCAACAGTCTACTTGTTACGGATTTCCGATTATTGCCGGCCCGGAACCGTTCCCCATTTAAATATCATTGTGATCATTTAGACGCTTCATTGTATGTTAAAATTGCGTAATGATAAGCACTTGAGGGATTTCGATTATTTAATCCTTTAGGGATTCTCGGGACTATCTATAGTAGAAAACGATCTATCCGTTTCTTGTTCGATCCCGAGTAGTTAATGAACACAGCACGTTTTTGTCAATTTCGCGATGTCTGAGGGAACAAGTGAAGCTTCTGCAGCGAAGAAAAGAAAATTGGGACAACGATTTCGTCCCGAATATTCTTCTCTTGCCTTATGAAATCAACACGGGAACATTATGCCTATTGCAAATATTGCAAACAAGACTTGTCTATTCAGCACGGTGGTCGGGATGAACACACATATACAACAAAACAGTTCAAAAGTGCTAAGTCAACAACATATCATGCAATCCAGTATTAGACATTAATTATTCCATGGGAGGGTGAGGGAGGGCCACTTCAGGAAATTTTCATTTCTATTGACAGTAAGTTGAAACATAGAATACATTTGTAAGTGAACATACATGTATTAAAACTTAACTTTTTATTTCTTTTTGTTGCTCATCAATTTTACATCTAGTTGTCACAAATAAAGGAAATCATTTGCTCATCACTTTGTGCCTAGTCTGTAGTACGATTATGGTAAAATTTTATGAAAAATTATGATTACTGAAAAAAATCAAATTACTGACATCTCAACTTTTTGTTACTGATTGCACCAAAAAGGGGTTGGCATCTATGTAGTATTAACACAGGACCATATGGGGAAAATACAGAAATATATTCTACTCTGAAGCTATTGCACTGATTGAACCTAAACTGTGCATCAATCATTGGAAGGTCCTTTACAAACTTTGTGTTTTTTATGTTGATCGTAATTCCAAGATGACTACCACTGCAGGACATAGTTTTTACATAGGACCAATTGGTTCTTTTTATAACCAGGTGAACGATACAGGCTCTTGAGAGCCTCTGGTATTTAATTAAGTGTTGAGATATTTCATGATTCATGGCAAGGTCTACTCAATACAACATAATGTGACATAGTTTGTCAGTGACAGGTCGGTGGTTTTCTCCGGTTTCCTCCACCAATAAAAACTGACCTCCACGATATAGCTGAAATATTGTAAAAAGGGGCATTAAACACCATAAACCCAAACCCTCATTTCACATGTTATGTATGAAAACATTTTATTATATTTTTTTTTCAATATTTGTTATTTTTATTTATAGACCAGAAATATTTTCTGTTGCTTATTAACCACAAAAACATGGGATGTCACATCAACAGAATTAATCTGGTCATCATGTACAAAACTACCACTGGTCTCCATATATTTAATATTGTCTTCACACAAACATTTATTTCAGTTAAAGCATGTGGTGTAAAGGGAAATAATCATGTTGAGCTTGCACATCAAAATATTATGGTTACCTCCCTTTGTCTAAGTTGTTATATGACTGAATGATAATTGTCAATAAAAAATATACATGTTGGTTGGTGTTATTATTTTAAATTGGGGTCATGAAGAGTGGGTGGGGAGGGGGCTATTTTTTGCTATGATCTTATGGTAGTTGGGTATTTAGATCTACATGTATCTGTTGATCAATGCCTCTCACTACCTAAGTTTGACTCCATTACTTGGCAAGAGAGGCTTAATACCACCATGCACAGTGTTCCAGCTAGACCAAAATAGAGGGGCGCTGCGCCCAGCCCCCGAAATTTTACATATATATGTCGGGTAAAGGTTATCGGTAATTTTGCAGTTTCCAACACTGGGATTCCATCCTACATGTAGTTTATTTTTCACAGTATAAACTTCTCATGTAGAAATTTCTGAAAAGGGGAACCAAACTTGGAAGGGATAATCCCTTGACATGAGATTTTATGGAGGAGTGGCTGAAAAGGGAAAAATAGGTCTTTTAAAAGTCTTCTCATTAACAAGAAATAGAAATGCTCAATTATTTGCAGTACAACATCATTGTCAAATTTCCTGGCTTATGAATATGGTATATAGTACCGATCCCAGGGTATATGGAGCCTTAGTTAGTGTGACTTTTTGATGGACAAATTTTTATTTTACAATGTATGGCACCAGTCATCATTATGATATGCAGATTAATTTTGCACAAGTCACAGGGTCAATGGGGCCCAAAGATTTAACAGGCTGGGATGCAGTCTGTAACTATGGGTGACCACACCCAGATACTCGCCACTAGTCACAACTGATGAGTTGAGTAGCAGAACGTGATCATCCCTGGGTTTCTGATGATGGTTGCAATTGGAAAAAAATGAGAATTCTAAGCCAGGAATGTGATTGTATGAAAATCTTTGTGAAATGGAGATTCAATATTATACATTGGAGTGAGTGATTGTTGTTTAATGCCAAACTGAGCAACTTTTCAGCTATTAGTAAGAAAGGACATGGATGCAAATGAACATGAGACTATCCAACATTACACATAGACACAAATTAAAGTAAAGGAACAGTTTGTAGTTAGAAAGGATATGAATGTAAATGAACATGAGAGACTATCCAACATTACACATAGACACAAATTAAAGTAAAGGAACAGTTTGTAGTAAGAAAAGATATGAATGTAAATGAACATGAGAGACTATCCAACATTACACTTGGACACAAATTAAAGTAAAGAAACAACTTGTAGCAAGAAAGGATATGAATGTAAATGAACATGAGAGACTATCCAACATTACACTTGGACACAAATTAAAGTTAAGGAACGGTTCATTTATTGCTGTTTTATATTTCAGGTCCCTTTGTACTAAGACCAACAAGCTTAGTTGAATGTTTTTAGTGCTAGCTCACTGAAACAAAGCAGTCGGCGGGTAAACATGTCGTTCCACTCGGACACATCCTAATTCAGATCCAAGCAGTCTTTGGTCTTGCGCTTAATGTTGCAGCCTATCGTAGAATCACCAGATATCAATTTTATAATCTCTGGCCTGACTCGACAGGGACTCTGACCAACGATCTACCGCACTCGCATGCCTAGTTAGATGTTTTAATGCTACTTCACCAAAGCAACAATTAACAGGTAACTAGCCATGTCTCCCATTATCTTGACTCGGAACCAATCAGTCTTTTCTACTTGCTCCTGAAATCTGCGTGCTTAGCGGAGAACTTCAAATATTACATTTATCGTCTTGTTCTGGCCAAACTCAACCCACGATCTATCGCACACACTCTTAACCATTACACCACCGATAGAATACGCTTTATAATGTTAATGGGGGTTTCTTTTTAACTGAATGTCGGACTTGCGATTTTCCACCAAAACACATCATTTGAACAAATAAGGAAGAAAACCTGCAGTTTCATCACTGTAAATGACCAATCATTTAATATTAATTTCCGCCGAGCCAGATTTTTTTTTCAGCAAAGCAAAAATCGGCAAAAATTTTCATTGAAAAATGCAGTCATAATTTTTTTTTAATAAATTTGACAGAAATTAAACAAAAATATATAGCCTCCCTAAAAGTTAAATGGTCATTCCCTAATTGGATGACAGGTGATAAAATCGTTGTCATGGTAAATAAAACTATTTTCAAAAACAGCCGGAACCTTTGAGCCGTAATGAAAGCGGGAGGTCTGGCGCTTTAAAATCTGTTTCAGCCCACAATTTCTTTAGAAATGCCTGTGCCAAGTCAGGGTCATTACGGTTTTCACAGTTTTCCGGTTGTTGACTGATTTTGTCTGTTTGTATACTTATTAGTTTTGACTTTCCCTCTGTAAGATTGTTCGGAGTTCGGTAATTTTGTTATTACCCTTATTCCTATAATATAAGACTACTTACGTTTCCATGATATCGTTCACCTTTAAAGTATTTATTTGATTTTTTTATTGTGGGAAGCATCAATCCGCGATTCTAACAATAAAAAACATTTTAAACGTACGGAATCTTATATCGTAGGATTACAAAGGAACTCAAAAGTACCTTAAAACTTGTCCTTGGGAATAAAGAAAAGTTTCTAATGAAATCAAATCAAATCCTCTGACATCAAACATCACTTATAGATTCATTAAATAGATCTTTAGTTGTTGTTATACATCGCTTTAAAGCTCTCGTAGTGAGGTTTTTAGTAGGATTGCATGATAAGCTTTAAAGGGATATTAAAGCTCGTTTTAACATATATTTTTTTCAACTCGTGACGAAGGTTGTTTCTTTTCAATTTAATTGTAAAAACAATCCAAAAATACTTTGCACGCCCATATAATCCCTAATATCGTTAAAATATCACTTAAAAGGGTCGAAATGAATTTTTGTCCAGGAAGCAAAAAGGGTTCAATTATTGGAAAAACCCCGAGAAAACCGAAAGATATACAGAATTATCAACGAATTATGTCACTTTTACAAAGTTTCATTGATAAAAACCGGGTTAATGTTTCATAAATATCATTTATTAAACCAATTGCAAGTTTTCATGAGATACTAAAAATTACCAAAATGAGCTTTAATATCCCTTTAAAAAACAATGGCGACATCGATTGGTCCGTATTGCTGAGAATGAGTGAGTTTATTGGGTATTTGGTGGCCGTCGTGATCGTATAGTAGTTGGATTTATAACTACCTATGTAATCAGTGCCTATCACCACTAACCCCTATAGAGCCTTTGGTTTTGGTGAACTAAGACAAACATTGTCTTAACCTATTCATAGTTTCACACTAGTAGAAATTAACAAAATAATATTAAACAAACCAGACTTTATTGAAGAAATACCATTAAATAAAATAAAATTTTTGTTAAATGCAAATTCTGAACTTTTGGCAGAAGTAGGAGACTTTATAAAGCAATCTACAGAATTGCAAAAATGAGGTCCTGGTGACATGTGAAAAATATAATGTTGGTAAATAGGATTTATTTTGTGTATCCTATATTATGATCAAATTGTAATTTTCTATGTTTTCTATGTTTTGTTTGTTTGTATTTGTATTTGCTTGACCCACATGGGTGTATTATGCAAATAAAGAATTATATAATTATATATTCGTCTATAACACTTTTAGGCCCTTTGGGTTTCTAATTATTTGACTTTCCAATCTTTAGATAAAAGAGTGCCTGCTGAAAGTTATTCCAGAAACGCGTCATGCGCACTAGATTTTACGTTATTACAAAAAAAGTCTTGTTTACCCTTTTCTATTTCCAAAGTATGATCGATAGCTTTTAATTTAGTGAAAAATAATATTCCTTGTTTCAATTTTTGTAGATAAAAAAGGGTAAATCGATAATTGTTTATCTACTGAGCCAAGATCATGTTTCATACCCCAGTTTATCTACTGAGCCAAGATCATGTTTCATACCCCAGTTTATCTACTGAGCCAAGATCATGTTTCATACCCCAGTTTATCTACTGAGCCAAGATCATGTTTCATACCCCAGTTTATCTACTGAGCCAAGATCATGTTTCATACCCCAGTTTATCTACTGAGCCAAGATCATGTTTCATACCCCAGTTTATCTACTGAGCCAAGATCATGTTTCATACCCCAGTTTATCTACTGAGCCAAGATCATGTTTCATACCCCAGTTTATCTACTGAGCCAAGATCATGTTTCATACCCCAGTTTATCTACTGAGCCAAGATCATGTTTCATGCCCCAGTTTATCTACTGAGCCAAGATCATGTTTCATGCCCCAGTTTATCTACTGAGCCAAGATCATGTTTCATACCCCAGTTTATCTACTGAGCCAAGATCATGTTTCATACCCCAGTTTATCTACTGAGCCAAGATCATGTTTCATACCCCAGTTTATCTACTGAGCCAAGATCATGTTTCATACCCCAGTTTATCTACTGAGCCAAGATCATGTTTCATACCCCAGTTTATCTACTGAACCAAGATCATGTTTCATACCCCAGTTTATCTACTGAGCCAAGATCATGTTTCATACCCCAGTTTATCTACTGAGCCAAGATCATGTTTCATACCCCAGTTTATCTACTGAGCCAAGATCATGTTTCATACCCCAGTTTATCTACTGAGCCAAGATCATATTTCATACCCCAGTTTATCTACTGAGCCAAGATCATGTTTCATACCCCAGTTTATCTACTGAGCCAAGATCATGTTTCATACCCCAGTTTATCTACTGAGCCAAGATCATGTTTCATACCCCAGTTTATCTACTGAGCCAAGATCATGTTTCATACCCCAGTTTATCTACTGAGCCAAGATCATGTTTCATACCCCAGTTTATCTACCGAGCCAAGATCATGTTTCATACCCCAGTTTATCTACTGAGCCAAGATCATGTTTCATACCCCAGTTTATCTACTGAGCCAAGATCATGTTTCATACCCCAGTTTATCTACTGAGCCAAGATCATGTTTCATACCCCAGTTTATCTACTGAGCCAAGATCATGTTTCATACCCCAGTTTATCTACTGAGCCAAGATCATGTTTCATACCCCAGTTTATCTACTGATCTAATGTTTCATACCCCAGTTTATCTACTGATCTAATGTTTCATATCCCAGTTTATCTACTGATCTAATGTTTCATATCCCAGTTTATCTACTGATCTAATGTTTCATATCCCAGTTTATCTACTGATCTAATGTTTCATATCCCAGTTTATCTACTGATCTAATGTTTCATATCCCAGTTTATCTACTGATCTAATGTTTCATACCCCAGTTTATCTACTGATCTA
Organism: Bathymodiolus brooksi; assembly: GCA_963680875.1. Taxonomy (NCBI): domain Eukaryota; kingdom Metazoa; phylum Mollusca; class Bivalvia; order Mytilida; family Modiolidae; genus Bathymodiolus; species Bathymodiolus brooksi. The sequence continues at coordinate 27,921,002 of OY804589.1, forward strand.
ATGTTTCATATCCCAGTTTATCTACTGATCTAATGTTTCATACCCCAGTTTATCTTCTGATCTAATGTTTCATACCCCAGTTTATCTACTGATCTAATGTTTCATACCCCAGTTTATCTACTGATCTAATGTTTCATACCCCAGTTTATCTACTGATCTAATGTTTCATACCCCAGTTTATCTACTGATCTAATGTTTCATACCCCAGTTTATCTACTGATCTAATGTTTCATACCCCAGTTTATCTACTGATCTAATGTTTCATACTCCAGTTTATCTACTGATCTAATGTTTCATACCCCAGTTTATCTACTGATCTAATGTTTCATACCCCAGTTTATCTACTGATCTAATGTTTCATATCCCAGTTTATCTACTGATCTAATGTTTCATACCCCAGTTTATCTTCTGATCTAATGTTTCATACCCCAGTTTATCTACTGATCTAATGTTTCATACCCCAGTTTATCTACTGATCTAATGTTTCATACCCCAGTTTATCTACTGATCTAATGTTTCATACCCCAGTTTATCTACTGATCTAATGTTTCATACCCCAGTTTATCTACTGATCTAATGTTTCATACCCCAGTTTATCTACTGATCTAATGTTTCATACCCCAGTTTATCTACTGATCTAATGTTTCATACCCCAGTTTATCTACTGATCTAATGTTTCATACCCCAGTTTATCTACTGATCTAATGTTTCATACCCCAGTTTATCTACTGATCTAATGTTTCATACTCCAGTTTATCTACTGATCTAATGTTTCATACCCCAGTTTATCTACTGATCTAATGTTTCATACCCCAGTTTATCTACTGATCTAATGTTTCATACCCCAGTTTATCTACTGATCTAATGTTTCATACCCCAGTTTATCTACTGATCTAATGTTTCATACCCCAGTTTATCTACTGATCTAATGTTTCATACCCCAGTTTATCTACTGATCTAATGTTTCATACCCCAGTTTATCTACTGATCTAATGTTTCATACCCCAGTTTATCTACTGATCTAATGTTTCATACTCCAGTTTATCTACTGATCTAATGTTTCATACCCCAGTTTATCTACTGATCTAATGTTTCATACCCCAGTTTATCTACTGATCTAATGTTTCATACCCCAGTTTATCTACTGATCTAATGTTTCATACCCCAGTTTATCTACTGATCTAATGTTTCATACCCCAGTTTATCTACTGATCTAATGTTTCATACCCCAGTTTATCTACTGATCTAATGTTTCATACACCAGTTTATCTACTGATCTAATGTTTCATACCCCAGTTTATCTACTGATCTAATGTTTCATACCCCAGTTTATCTACTGATCTAATGTTTCATACCCCAGTTTATCTACTGATCTAATGTTTCATACCCCAGTTTATCTACTGATCTAATGTTTCATACACCAGTTTATCTACTGATCTAATGTTTCATACCCCAGTTTATCTACTGATCTAATGTTTCATACCCCAGTTTATCTACTGATCTAATGTTTCATACCCCAGTTTATCTACTGATCTAATGTTTCATACCCCAGTTTATCTACTGATCTAATGTTTCATACCCCAGTTTATCTACTGATCTAATGTTTCATACCCCAGTTTATCTACTGATCTAATGTTTCATACCCCAGTTTATCTACTGATCTAATGTTTCATACCCAGTTTATCTACTGATCTAATGTTTCATACCCCAGTTTATCTACTGATCTAATGTTTCATACCCCAGTTTATCTACTGATCTAATGTTTCATACCCAGTTTTTCTACTGATCTAATATATCATACCCCTGTTTATCTACTGATCTAATGTTTCATACCCCAGTTTATCTACTGATCTAATGTTTCATACCCAGTTTATCTACTGATCTAATGTTTCATACCCCAGTTTATCTACTGATCTAATGTTTCATACCCCAGTTTATCTACTGATCTAATGTTTCATACTCCAGTTTATCTACTGATCTAATGTTTCATACCCCAGTTTATCTACTGATCTAATGTTTCATACCCCAGTTTATCTACTGATCTAATGTTTCATACCTAGTTTATCTACTGATCTAATGTTTCATACCCCAGTTCATCTACTGATCTAATGTTTCATACTCAGTTTATCTACTGATCTAATGTTTCATACCCCAGTTTATCTACTGATCTAATGTTTCATACTCCAGTTTATCTACTGATCTAATGTTTCATACCCCAGTTTATCTACTGATCTAATGTATCATACCCAGTTTATCTACTGATCTAATGTTTCATACCCCAGTTTATCTACTGATCTAATGTTTCATACCCCAGTTTATCTACTGATCTAATGTTTCATACCCCAGTTTATCTACTGATCTAATGTGTCATACCCCAGTTTATCTACTGATCTAATGTTTCATACCCAGTTTATCTACTGATCTAATGTTTCATACCCCAGTTTATCTACTGATCTAATGTTTCATACCTCAGTTTATCTACTGATCTAATGTTTCATACCCAGTTTTTCTACTGATCTAATATATCATACCCCTGTTTATCTACTGATCTAATGTTTCATACCCCAGTTTATCTACTGATCTAATGTTTCATACCCAGTTTATCTACTGATCTAATGTTTCACACCCCAGTTTATCTACTGATCTAATGTTTCATACCCCAGTTTATCTACTGATCTAATGTTTCATACCCCAGTTTATCTCTAGATCTAATGTTTCATACCCCAGTTTATCTACTGATCTAATGTTTCATACCCCAGTTTATCTACTGATCTAATGTTTCATACCCAGTTTATCTACTGATCTAATGTTTCATACCCCAGTTTATCTACTGATCTAATGTTTCATACCCCAGTTTATCTACTGATCTAATGTTTCATACCCCAGTTTATCTACTGATCTAATGTTTCATACCCAGTTTATCTACTGATCTAATGTTGCATACCCCAGTTTATCTACTGATCTAATGTTTCATACCCCAGTTTATCTACTGATCTAATGTTACATACCCAGTTTATCTACTGATCTAATGTTTCATACCCCAGTTTATCTACTGATCTAATGTTTCATACCCCAGTTTTTCTACTGATCGAATGTTTCATACCCCAGTTTATCTACTGATCTAATGTTTCATACCCCAGTTTATCTACTGATCTAATGTTTCATACCCCAGTTTATCTACTGATCTAATGTTTCATACCCCAGTTTATCTACTGATCTAATGTTTCATACCCCAGTTTATCTACTGATCTAATGTTTCATACCCCAGTTTATCTACTGATCTAATGTTTCATACCCAGTTTATCTACTGATCTAATGTTTCATACCCAGTTTATCTACTGATCTAATGTTTCATACCCCAGTTTATCTACTGATCTAATGTTTCATACCCCAGTTTATCTACCGATCTAATGTTTCATACCCAGTTTATCTACTGATCTAATGTTTCATACCCCAGTTTATCTACTGATCTAATGTTTCATACCCCAGTTTATCTACTGATCTAATGTTTCATACCCCAGTTTATCTACTGATCTAATGTTCCATACCCAGTTTATCTACTGATCTAATGTTTCATACCCAGTTTATCTACTGATCTAATGTTTCATACCCAGTTTATCTACTGATCTAATGTTTCACACCCCAGTTTATCTACTGATCTAATGTTTCATACCCCAGTTTATCTACTGATCTAATGTTTCATACCCCAGTTTATCTACTGATCTAATGTATCATACCCAGTTTATCTACTGATCTAATGTTTCATACCCCAGTTTATCTACTGATCTAATGTTTCATACCCCAGTTTATCTACTGATCTAATGTTTCATACCCAGTTTATCTACTGATCTAATGTTTCATACCCCAGTTTATCTACTGATCTAATGTTTCATACCCCAGTTTATCTACTGATCTAATGTTTCATACCCCAGTTTATCTACTGATCTAATGTTTCATACCCCAGTTTATCTACTGATCTAATGTTTCATACCCCAGTTTATCTACTGATCTAATGTTTCATACCCCAGTTTATCTACTGATCTAATGTTTCATATCCCAGTTTATCTACTGATCTAATGTTTCATACCCCAGTTTATCTACTGATCTAATGTTTCATACCCCTGTTTATCTACTGATCTAATGTTTCATACCCCAGTTTATCTACTGATCTAATGTTTCATACCCCAGTTTATCTACTGATCTAATGTTTCATACCCCAGTTTATCTTCTGATCTAATGTTTCATACCCCAGTTTATCTACTGATCTAATGTTTCATACCCAGTTTATCTACTGATCTAATGTTTCATACCCCGGTTTATCTACTGATCTAATGTTTCATACCCCAGTTTATCTACTGATCTAATGTTTCATACCCCAGTTTATCTACTGATCTAATGTTTCATACCCCAGTTTATCTACTGATCTAATGTTTCATACCCCAGTTTATCTACTGATCTAATGTTTCATACCCCAGTTTATCTACTGATCTAATGTTTCATTCCCAGTTTATCTACTGATCTAATGTTTCATACCCCAGTTTATCTACTGATCTAATGTTTCATACCCCAGTTTATCTACTGATCTAATGTTTCATACCCTAGTTTATCTACTGATCTAATGTTTCATACCCAGTTTATCTACTGGTCTAATGTTTCATACCCAGTTTTTCTACTGATCTAATGTTTCATACCCCAGTTTATCTACTGATCTAATGTTTCATATCCCAGTTTATCTACTGATCTAATGTTTCATACCCCAGTTTATCTACTGATCTAATGTTTCATATCCCAGTTTATCTACTGATCTAATGTTTCATACCCCAGTTTATCTTCTGATCTAATGTTTCATACCCCAGTTTATCTACTGATCTAATGTTCATACCCCAGTTTATCTACTGATCTAATGTTTCATACCCCAGTTTATCTACTGATCTAATGTTTCATACCCCCAGTTTATCTACTGATCTAATGTTTCATACCCCAGTTTATCTACTGATCTAATGTTTCATACCCCAGTTTATCTACTGATCTAATGTTTCATACCCCAGTTTATCTACTGATCTAATGTTTCATACCCCAGTTTATCTACTGATCTAATGTTTCATACCCAGTTTATCTACTGATCTAATGTTTCATACCCCAGTTTATCTACTGATCTAATGTTTCATACTCCAGTTTATCTACTGATCTAATGTTTCATACCCCAGTTTATCTACTGATCTAATGTTTCATACCCCAGTTTATCTACTGATCTAATGTTTCATACCCCAGTTTATCTACTGATCTAATGTTTCATACCCCAGTTTATCTACTGATCTAATGTTTCATACCCCAGTTTATCTACTGATCTAATGTTTCATACCCCAGTTTATCTACTGATCTAATGTTTCATACCCCAGTTTATCTACTGATCTAATGTTTCATACTCCAGTTTATCTACTGATCTAATGTTTCATACCCCAGTTTATCTACTGATCTAATGTTTCATACCCCAGTTTATCTACTGATCTAATGTTTCATACCCCAGTTTATCTACTGATCTAATGTTTCATACCCCAGTTTATCTACTGATCTAATGTTTCATACACCAGTTTATCTACTGATCTATGTTTCATACCCCAGTTTATCTACTGATCTAATGTTTCATACCCCAGTTTATCTACTGATCTAATGCTTCATACCCCAGTTTATCTACTGATCTAATGTTTCATACCCCAGTTTATCTACTGATCTAATGTTTCATACCCCAGTTTATCTACTGATCTAATGTTTCATACCCCAGTTTATCTACTGATCTAATGTTTCATACCCCAGTTTATCTACTGATCTAATGTTGCATACCCAGTTTATCTACTGATCTAATGTTTCATACCCAGTTTATCTACTGATCTAATGTTTCATACCCCAGTTTATCTACTGATCTAATGTTTCATACCCCAGTTTATCTACTGATCTAATGTTTCATACCCAGTTTTTCTACTGATCTAATATATCATACCCCTGTTTATCTACTGATCTAATGTTTCATACCCCAGTTTATCTACTGATCTAATGTTTCATACCCAGTTTATCTACTGATCTAATGTTTCATACCCCAGTTTATCTACTGATCTAATGTTTCATACCCCAGTTTATCTACTGATCTAATGTTTCATACTCCAGTTTATCTACTGATCTAATGTTTCATACCCCAGTTTATCTACTGATCTAATGTTTCATACCCCAGTTTATCTACTGATCTAATGTTTCATACCTAGTTTATCTACTGATCTAATGTTTCATACCCCAGTTTATCTACTGATCTAATGTTTCATACTCAGTTTATCTACTGATCTAATGTTTCATACCCCAGTTTATCTACTGATCTAATGTTTCATACCCAGTTTATCTACTGATCTAATGTTTCATACCCCAGTTTATCTACTGATCTAATGTATCATACCCAGTTTATCTACTGATCTAATGTTTCATACCCCAGTTTATCTACTGATCTAATGTTTCATACCCAGTTTATCTACTGATCTAATGTTTCATACCCCAGTTTATCTACTGATCTAATGTGTCATACCCCAGTTTATCTACTGATCTAATGTTTCATACCCAGTTTATCTACTGATCTAATGTTTCATACCCCAGTTTATCTACTGATCTAATGTTTCATACCTCAGTTTATCTACTGATCTAATGTTTCATACCCAGTTTTTCTACTGATCTAATATATCATACCCCAGTTTATCTACTGATCTAATGTTTCATACCCCAGTTTATCTACTGATCTAATGTTTCATACCCAGTTTATCTACTGATCTAATGTTTCATACCCCAGTTTATCTACTGATCTAATGTTTCATACCCCAGTTTATCTACTGATCTAATGTTTCATACCCCAGTTTATCTCTAGATCTAATGTTTCATACCCCAGTTTATCTACTGATCTAATGTTTCATACCCCAGTTTATCTACTGATCTAATGTTTCATACCCAGTTTATCTACTGATCTAATGTTTCATACCCCAGTTTATCTACTGATCTAATGTTTCATACTCCAGTTTATCTACTGATCTAATGTTTCATACCCCAGTTTATCTACTGATCTAATGTTTCATACCCAGTTTATCTACTGATCTAATGTTGCATACCCAGTTTATCTACTGATCTAATGTTTCATACCCCAGTTTATCTACTGATCTAATGTTACATACCCAGTTTATCTACTGATCTAATGTTTCATACCCCAGTTTATCTACTGATCTAATGTTTCATACCCCAGTTTATCTACTGATCTAATGTTTCATACCCCAGTTTATCTACTGATCTAATGTTTCATACCCCAGTTTTTCTACTGATCGAATGTTTCATACCCCAGTTTATCTACTGATCTAATGTTTCATACCCCAGTTTATCTACTGATCTAATGTTTCATACCCCAGTTTATCTACTGATCTAATGTTTCATACCCCAGTTTATCTACTGATCTAATGTTTCATACCCCAGTTTATCTACTGATCTAATGTTTCATACCCAGTTTATCTACTGATCTAATGTTTCATACCCAGTTTATCTACTGATCTAATGTTTCATACCCCAGTTTATCTACTGATCTAATGTTTCATACCCCAGTTTATCTACCGATCTAATGTTTCATACCCAGTTTATCTACTGATCTAATGTTTCATACCCCAGTTTATCTACTGATCTAATGTTTCATACCCCAGTTTATCTACTGATCTAATGTTTCATACCCCAGTTTATCTACTGATCTAATGTTCCATACCCAGTTTATCTACTGATCTAATGTTTCATACCCAGTTTATCTACTGATCTAATGTTTCATACCCAGTTTATCTACTGATCTAATGTTTCACACCCCAGTTTATCTACTGATCTAATGTTTCATACCCCAGTTTATCTACTGATCTAATGTATCATACCCAGTTTATCTACTGATCTAATGTTTCATACCCCAGTTTATCTACTGATCTAATGTTTCATACCCCAGTTTATCTACTGATCTAATGTTTCATACCCCAGTTTATCTACTGATCTAATGTTTCATACCCCAGTTTATCTACTGATCTAATGTTTCATACCCAGTTTATCTACTGATCTAATGTTTCATACCCCCAGTTTATCTACTGATCTAATGTTTCATACCCCAGTTTATCTACTGATCTAATGTTTCATACTCCAGTTTATCTACTGATCTAATGTTTCATACCCCAGTTTATCTACTGATCTAATGTTTCATACCCCAGTTTATCTACTGATCTAATGTTTCATACCTAGTTTAATCTACTGATCTAATGTTTCATACCCCAGTTTATCTACTGATCTAATGTTTCATACTCAGTTTATCTACTGATCTAATGTTTCATACCCAGTTTATCTACTGATCTAATGTTTCATACCCCAGTTTATCTACTGATCTAATGTTTCATACCCCAGTTTATCTACTGATCTAATGTATCATACCCAGTTTATCTACTGATCTAATGTTTCATACCCCAGTTTATCTACTGATCTAATGTTTCATACCCCAGTTTATCTACTGATCTAATGTTTCATACCCCAGTTTATCTACTGATCTAATGTGTCATACCCCAGTTTATCTACTGATCTAATGTTTCATACCCAGTTTATCTACTGATCTAATGTTTCATACCCCAGTTTATCTACTGATCTAATGTTTCATACCTCAGTTTATCTACTGATCTAATGTTTCATACCCAGTTTTTCTACTGATCTAATATATCATACCCCAGTTTATCTACTGATCTAATGTTTCATACCCCAGTTTATCTACTGATCTAATGTTTCATACCCAGTTTATCTACTGATCTAATGTTTCATACCCCAGTTTATCTACTGATCTAATGTTTCATACCCCAGTTTATCTACTGATCTAATGTTTCATACCCCAGTTTATCTCTAGATCTAATGTTTCATACCCCAGTTTATCTACTGATCTAATGTTTCATACCCCAGTTTATCTACTGATCTAATGTTTCATACCCAGTTTATCTACTGATCTAATGTTTCATACCCCAGTTTATCTACTGATCTAATGTTTCATACTCCAGTTTATCTACTGATCTAATGTTTCATACCCCAGTTTATCTACTGATCTAATGTTTCATACCCCAGTTTATCTACTGATCTAATGTTGCATACCCCAGTTTATCTACTGATCTAATGTTTCATACCCCAGTTTATCTACTGATCTAATGTTACATACCCAGTTTATCTACTGATCTAATGTTTCATACCCCAGTTTATCTACTGATCTAATGTTTCATACCCCAGTTTATCTACTGATCTAATGTTTCATACCCCAGTTTATCTACTGATCTAATGTTTCATACCCCAGTTTATCTACTGATCTAATGTTTCATACCCCAGTTTATCTACTGATCTAATGTTTCATACCCCAGTTTATCTACTGATCTAATGTTTCATACCCCAGTTTATCTACTGATCTAATGTTTCATACCCCAGTTTATCTACTGATCTAATGTTTCATACCCAGTTTATCTACTGATCTAATGTTTCATACCCCAGTTTATCTACTGATCTAATGTTTCATACCCCAGTTTATCTACTGATCTAATGTTTCATACCCAGTTTATCTACTGATCTAATGTTTCATACCCAGTTTATCTACTGATCTAATGTTTCATACCCCAGTTTATCTACTGATCTAATGTTTCATACCCAGTTTATCTACTGATCTAATGTTTCATACCCCAGTTTATCTACTGATCTAATGTTTCATACCCCAGTTTATCTACTGATCTAATGTTTCATACCCCAGTTTATCTACTGATCTAATGTTTCATACCCCAGTTTATCTACTGATCTAATGTTTCATACCCAGTTTATCTACTGATCTAATGTTTCATACCCAGTTTATCTACTGATCTAATGTTTCATACCCCAGTTTATCTACTGATCTAATGTTTCATACCCAGTTTATCTACTGATCTAATGTTCATACCCAGTTTATCTACTGATCTAATGTTTCATACCCCAGTTTATCTACTGATCTAATGTTTCATACCCCAGTTTATCTACTGATCTAATGTTTCATACCCCAGTTTATCTACTGATCTAATGTTTCATACCCCAGTTTATCTACTGATCTAATGTTTCATACCCAGTTTATCTACTGATCTAATGTTTCATACCCCAGTTTATCTACTGATCTAATGTTTCATACCCCAGTTTATCTACTGATCTAATGTTCATACCCCAGTTTATCTACTGATCTAATGTTTCATACCCCAGTTTATCTACTGATCTAATGTTTCATACCCCAGTTTATCTACTGATCTAATTTTCATACCCCAGTTTATCTACTGATCTAATGTTTCATTCCCCTGTTTATCTACTGATCTAATGTTTCATACCCCAGTTTATCTACTGATCTAATGTTTCATACCCCAGTTTATCTACTGATCTAATGTTTCATACCCCAGTTTATCTACTAATCTAATGTTTCATACCCCAGTTTATCTACTGATCTAATGTTTCATACCCAGTTTATCTACTGATCTAATGTTTCATACCCAGTTTATCTACTGATCTAATGTTTCATACCCCAGTTTATCTACTGATCTAATGTTTCATACCCCAGTTTATCTACTGATCTAATGTTTCATACCCCAGTTTATCTACTGATCTAATGTTTCATACCCCAGTTTATCTACTGATCTAATGTTTCATACCCCAGTTTATCTACTGATCTAATGTTTCATACCCCAGTTTATCTACTGATCTAATGTTTCATACCCCAGTTTATCTACTGATCTAATGTTTCATACCCCAGTTTATCTACTGATCTAATGTTTCATACCCTAGTTTATCTACTGATCTAATGTTTTCATACCCCAGTTTATCTACTGATCTAATGTTTCATACCCCAGTTTATCTACTGATTCTAATGTTTCATACCCCAGTTTATCTACTGATCTATGTTTCATACCCCAGTTTATCTACTGATCTAATGTTTCATACCCCAGTTTATCTACTGATCTAATGTTTCATACCCCAGTTTATCTACTGATCTAATGTTTCATACCCCAGTTTATCTACTGATCTAATGTTTCATACCCAGTTTATCTACTGATCTAATGTTTCATACCCCAGTTTATCTACTGATCTAATGTTTCATGACCCCAGATTATCGTACTGATCAAATGTATCATACCCCAGTACTGATCTAATGTTTCATACCCAGTTTATCTACTGATCTAATGTTTCATACCCCAGTTTATCTACTGATCTAATGTTTCACATCCCAGTTTATCTACTGATCTAATGTTTCATACCCCAGTTTATCTACTGATCTAATCTTTCATACCCCAGTTTATCTACTGATCTAATGTTTCATACCCCAGTTTATCTACTGATCTAATGTTTCATACCCCAGTTTATCTACTGATCTAATGTTTCATACCCCAGTTTATCTACTGATCTAATGTTTCATACCCCAGTTTATCTACTGATCTAATGTTGCATACCCAGTTTATCTACTGATCTAATGTTTCATACCCAGTTTATCTACTGATTTAATGTTTCATACCCCAGTTTATCTACTGATCTAATGTTTCATACCCCAGTTTATCTACTGATCTAATGTTTCATACCCAGTTTATCTACTGATCTAATGTTTCATACCCCAGTTTATCTACTGTTCTAATGTTTCATACCCCAGTTTATCTACTGATCTAATGTTTCATACCCAGTTTATCTACTGATCTAATGTTTCATACCCCAGTTTATCTACTGATCTAATGTTTCATACCCAGTTTATCTACTGATCTAATGTTTCATACCCCAGTTTATCTACTGATCTAATGTTTCATACCCCAGTTTATCTACTGATCTAATGTTTCATACCCAGTTTATCTTCTGATCTAATGTTTCATACCCAGTTTATCTACTGATCTAATGTTTCATACCCCAGTTTATCTACTGATCTAATGTTTCATACCCAGTTTATCTACTGATCTAATGTTTCATACCCCAGTTTATCTACAGATCTAATGTTTCATACCCAGTTTATCTACTGATCTAATGTTTCATACCCCAGTTTATCTACTGATCTAATGTTTCATACCCCAGTTTATCTACTGATCTAATGTTTCATACCCCAGTTTATCTACTGATCTAATGTTTCATACCCCAGTTTATCTACTGATCTAATGTTTCATACCCCAGTTTATCTACTGATCTAATGTTTCATACCCCAGTTTATCTACTGATCTAATGTTTCATACCCCAGTTTATCTACTGATCTAATGTTTCATACCCCAGTTTATCTACTGATCTAATGTTTCATACCCCAGTTTATCTACTGATCTAATGTTTCATACCCAGTTTATCTACTGATCTAATGTTTCATACCCCAGTTTATCTACAGATCTAATGTTTCATACCCAGTTTATCTACTGATCTAATGTTTCATACCCCAGTTTATCTACTGATCTAATGTTTCATACCCCAGTTTATCTACTGATCTAATGTTTCATACCCCAGTTTATCTACTGATCTAATGTTTCATACCCCAGTTTATCTACTGATCTAATGTTTCATACCCCAGTTTATCTACTGATCTAATGTTTCATACCCCAGTTTATCTACTGATCTAATGTTTCATACCCCAGTTTATCTACTGATCTAATGTTTCATACCCCAGTTTATCTTCTGATCTAATGTTTCATACCCCAGTTTATCTTCTGATCTAATGTTTCATACCCCAGTTTATCTACTGATCTAATGTTTCATACCCCAGTTTATCTACTGATCTAATGTTTCATACCCCAGTTTATCTACTGATCTAATGTTTCATACCCCAGTTTATCTACTGATCTAATGTTTCATACCCCAGTTTATCTACTGATCTAATGTTGCATACCCCAGTTTATCTACTGATCTAATGTTGCATACCCAGTTTATCTACTGATCTAATGTTTCATACCCAGTTTATCTACTGATTTAATGTTTCATACCCCAGTTTATCTACTGATCTAATGTTTATACCCCAGTTTATCTACTGATCTAATGTTTCATACCCAGTTTATCTACTGATCTAATGTTTCATACCCCAGTTTATCTACTGTTCTAATGTTTCATACCCCAGTTTATCTACTGATCTAATGTTTCATACCTCAGTTTATCTACTGATCTAATGTTTCATACCCCAGTTTATCTACTGATCTAATGTTTCATACCCAGTTTATCTACTGATCTAATGTTTCATACCCCAGTTTATCTACTGATCTAATGTTTCATACCCCAGTTTATCTACTGATCTAATGTTTCATACCCCAGTTTATCTACTGATCTAATGTTTCATACCCAGTTTATCTACTGATCTAATGTTTCATACCCAGTTTATTTACTGATCTAATGTTTCATACCCCAGTTTATCTACAGATCTAATGTTTCATACCCAGTTTATCTACTGATCTAATGTTTCATACCCCAGTTTATCTACTGATCTAATGTTTCATACCCCAGTTTATCTACTGATCTAATGTTTCATACCCCATTTTATCTACTGATCTAATGTTTCATACCCAGTTTATCTACTGATCTAATGTTTCATACCCCAGTTTATCTACTGATCTAATGTTTCATACCCCAGTTTATCTACTGATCTAATGTTTCATACCCCAGTTTATCTACTGATCTAATGTTTCATACCCCAGTTTATCTACTGATCTAATGTTTCATACCCCAGTTTATCTACTGATCTAATGTTTCATACCCCAGTTTATCTACTGATCTAATGTTTCATACCCCAGTTTATCTACTGATCTAATGTTTCATACCCAGTTTATCTACTGATCTAATGTTTCATACCCCAGTTTATCTACAGATCTAATGTTTCATACCCAGTTTATCTACTGATCTAATGTTTCATACCCCAGTTTATCTACTGATCTAATGTTTCATACCCCAGTTTATCTACTGAACTAATGTTTCATACCCCAGTTTATCTACTGATCTAATGTTTCATACCCCAGTTTATCTACTGATCTAATGTTTCATACCCCAGTTTATCTACTGATCTAATGTTTCATACCCCAGTTTATCTACTGATCTAATGTTTCATACCCAAGTTTATCTTCTGATCTAATGTTTCATACCCCAGTTTATCTACTGATCTAATGTTTCATACCCCAGTTTATCTACTGATCTAATGTTTCATATCCCAGTTTATCTACTGATCTAATGTTTCATACCTCAGTTTGTCTACTGATCTAAGGTTTCATACCCCAGTTTATCTACTGATGTAATGTTTCATACCCCAGTTTATCTACTGATCTAATGTTTCATACCCAGTTTATCTACTGATTTAATGTTTCATACCCCAGTTTATCTACTGATCTAATGTTTCATACCCCAGTTTATCTACTGATCTAATGTTTCATACCCCAGTTTATCTACTGATCTAATGTTTCATACCCCAGTTTATCTACTGATCTAATGTTTCATACCCCAGTTTATCTACTGATCTAATGTTTCATACCCCAGTTTATCTACTGATCTAATGTTTCATACCCCAGTTTATCTACTGATCTAATGTTTCATACCCCAGTTTATCTACTGATCTAATGTTTCATACCCAGTTTATCTACTGATCTAATGTTTCATACCCCAGTTTATCTACTGATCTAATGTTTCATACACCAGTTTATCTACTGATTTAATGTTTAATACCCCAGTTTATCTACTGATCTAATGTTTCATACCCCAGTTTATCTACTGATCTAATGTTTCATACCCAGTTTATCTACTGATCTAATGTTTCATACCCCAGTTTATCTACTGATCTAATGTTTCATACCCCAGTTTATCTACTGATCTAATGTTTCATACCCCAGTTTATCTACTGATCTAATGTTTCATACCCCAGTTTATCTACTGATCTAATGTTTCATACCCAGTTTATCTACTGATCTAATGTTTCATACCCCAGTTTATCTACTGATCTAATGTTTCATACCCCAGTTTATCTACTGATCTAATGTTTCATACCCAGTTTATCTACTGATCTAATGTTTCATACCCCAGTTTATCTACTGATCTAATGTTTCATACCCCAGTTTATCTACTGATCTAATGTTTCATACCCCAGTTTATCTACTGATCTAATGTTTCATACCCCAGTTTATCTACTGATCTAATGTTTCATACCCCAGTTTATCTACTGATCTAATGTTTCATACCCCAGTTTATCTACTGAGCCTCAGTTTGACATATTGTTATATATGAACAATTGATGTGAAATCTAAATTGAAAATAACTTCAAAAATTACATTATTATTGATTTCACTTATATACCGGGCGTAATATTCACAGGGCCGTAGGAGTCAGGGTGGGGTTGGTGATGTCAAACCTCTTTTTGCCCCCGCCCCGACCCATACGGAAAAACCAAGTGTCTGAGGGTCTGCTCGAAAAAAGAATCTTTTTTCATTCTTCTATTTTGCTTGACATAGTTTTCTTGTCCCCCATATCCGATACACTCCTAAACCCCACTGTACGGTCCACTTCTAAAACTCCCACACTGTCCTGACCTTTCTACCCCCCCCCCCCCTCATTTTCCCGTCCACACCTACGCCTCAGAGCTGCCTACGCCTCTACTTCATATCTATATTTAGTTATTGGTATTAGATCCTCAACAACGTTACCATTTAAAAACCATTTTGTCATTTAATCCCTTACTGTAACAATATAGACATATTAGGGATTTTATTCAGGTATTTTTTCTACAATCAATAGTGGAACGTTTTAAAACTTAATACGATAATTAATTCTTTAACGGTAAAGTCAGAAATATTTAAGAATGGTTATGTGACCTGTTTTTTTTTTTAGTACTGTGTTTGTTTACGACCGACAATTTTTAACGTTTTATAAGGTTATGGTATATTAGACTATATGTAAAAATGGATTTTATATCGAATTTGAAGTGATAAAACGGAATTTAAGATGTCCTTTAGTGCTCGATCAAGTAAATCTGTACGGTATGTACATGTATATATATTTTAATTTACAATTTAGTTAGAAATGTTGAAGTGAATTAATTTTAACCATGAATCACAGGGCCTTGTCACTATCCACGTAAAAATACTATCAATACAAGTTTATGCATTGATAGTATATTTACGTGGATAGTGACAAGGTCCTGTGCATGAATATGCAAGGTTCACAAAATAGGTGGCAACTGAAACTAGAATTGTTACAGGCATGTGTACTTGTAGCAAGTTAATTTGATGAGATGTACGATATGGATATATTTTAATTTACAATTTAGAAATGTTGAAGTGAATTTATTTTAACCATGAATACACAAGGTTCACAAATAGGTGGCAACTAGACTTGCTACAAGCATGAATACTTGTATCAATTTAATTTGAGGAGTCCAGAAGACACTTCAGAACATTTTGGTGATTCCCACCATTGTAAGAATTGAAAATGTGAAAACTTTGGCGAGTCTCAACTGGAAATGGCGAGTCTAGGACTCTTCAAGGCGAGTTGCAAGGATCTCTACTACAAGTTCCTATTCCATTCATAATAATAATTCCTTTAAGCAATTGCTGTTGTGAAAATTCAAATTCTAACTGACCATTGGAATGTACTAACGTTTTTTTCTGATTAAATGTTTCTCAACATGTGGGTAGTAAATAAACAGTGGGCAGTCAAGATTTCAACTTTCATAGCAACAATTTATTTATATTGATTTTTGATTTTTGGTGTTTTAACGCCACTTTCAACAATATTTCAGCTATATCATGGCGACCAGTTTTAGTGGTGGAGGAAGCCGGAGTACCCGAAGAGAACCACCGACCATGGACAAGCAACTGGCAAACTTTATCACTTGCGGCTGCAATTTACAAAGCCGGCAATTTATTTATAAAGTGATTACTACCAAGAAAGGGGTTTGTACAACTATAGGTACCAACGACAGCTAGTGTTGTAAATATTGTACACAACCAGAATTAGGAATATCATAAGATAAGACAAAAATCTTTATTAAGCAACACAATATTTTTTAGTACATGTAATGTATAATTGTTAAAAACATTTTCGTTGAAACATTTCGAATATGTGTCTCCGAGCCGAATTTCAGCAACCGACCCCTTCTAAGAAGAATAAAGTGGGTCCATCTTTGTGTTCTTTTATCGATCGTGACCATGTCAGCATTTTCACAATAAGATCCGAAAATATACGTATAGTCTAGACATGAAACGGTGGGTGTCAAGGGGGCCAGGTGTTCAGGGTTTTTAAATGGATGGTTCCCAGGACCATATTCGGGTCAAGGGAAGGCCAATTTATAAAATAATCGATGTCAAAAAATTAAACTCTAATAAAATTCTAGACACAATAAAATAAAGGATCGTTGCCAAAAAAATATCGGCTAATGTTAGAAGAAGCAGTGTGTGTTCATATGGT